>CM062825.1:2522888-3042185 GCA_031772345.1 Himalopsyche anomala
TTCCAAAATTAAATAATTTACGAGGTCTATTTCTGCTAATAGGAAAAATAATTGTTAGCAAACTTAAACATTATTCCAAAAATTAAGTAATTTACAAGGACTATTTTTGCTACTATGAAAAATAATTGTTAGCAAACTTAAAAATTATACCAAAAATAAAATAATTAACGAAATTTCTGCTTCTAAGAAAAATGGTTGTTAGCAAACTTAAACATTATTCCAAAAATTAAATAATTTACGAGGTCTATTTCTGCTAATAGGAAAAATAATTGTTAGCAAACTTAAACATTATTCCAAAAATTAAGTAATTTACAAGGACTATTTTTGCTACTATGAAAAATAATTGTTAGCAAACTTAAAAATTATACCAAAAACAAAATAACTAACGAAATTTCTGCTTCTAAGAAAAATGGTTGTTAGCAAACTTAAACATTATTCCAAAAATTAAATAATTTACGAGGTCTATTTCTGCTAATAGGAAAAATAATTGTTAGCAAACTTAAACATTATTCCAAAAATTAAGTAATTTACAAGGACTATTTTTGCTACTATGAAAAATAATTGTTAGCAAACTTAAAAATTATACCAAAAACAAAATAATTAACGAAATTTCTGCTTCTAAGAAAAATGGTTGTTAGCAAACTTAAACATTATTCCAAATATTAAATAATTTACGAGGTCTATTTCTGCTAATAGGAAAAATAATTGTTAGCAAACTTAAACATTATTCCAAAAATTAAGTAATTTACAAGGACTATTTTTGCTACTATGAAAAATGGTTGTTAGCAAATTTAAACATTATTCCAAAAATTAAATAATTTACGAGGTCTATTTCTGCTAATAGAAAAAATAATTGTTAGCAAACTTAAACATTATTCCAAAAATTAAGTAATTTACAAGGACTATTTTTGCTACTATGAAAAATAATTGTTAGCAAACTTAAAAATTATACCAAAAATAAAATAATTAACGAAATTTCTGCTTCTAAGAAAAATGGTTGTTAGCAAACATAAACATTATTCCAAAAATTAAATAATTTACGAGGTCTATTTCTGCTAATAGGAAAAATAATTGTTAGCAAACTTAAACATTATTCCAAAAATTAAGTAATTTACAAGGACTATTTTTGCTACTATGAAAAATAATTGTTAGCAAACTTAAAAATTATACCAAAAACAAAATAACTAACGAAATTTCTGCTTCTAAGAAAAATGGTTGTTAGCAAACTTAAACATTATTCCAAATATTAAATAATTTACGAGGTCTATTTCTGCTAATAGGAAAAATAATTGTTAGCAAACTTAAACATTATTCCAAAAATTAAGTAATTTACAAGGACTATTTTTGCTACTATGAAAAATAATTGTTAGCAAACTTAAAAATTATACCAAAAATAAAATAATTAACGAAATTTCTGCTTCTAAGAAAAATGGTTGTTAGCAAACTTAAACATTATTCCAAAAATTAAATAATTTACGAGATCTATTTCTGCTAATAGGAAAAATAATTGTTAGCAAACTTAAACATTATTCCAAAAATTAAGTAATTTACAAGGACTATTTTTGCTACTATGAAAAATAATTGTTAGCAAACTTAAAAATTATACCAAAAACAAAATAACTAACGAAATTTCTGCTTCTAAGAAAAATGGTTGTTAGCAAACTTAAACATTATTCCAAATATTAAATAATTTACGAGGTCTATTTCTGCTAATAGGAAAAATAATTGTTAGCAAACTTAAACATTATTCCAAAAATTAAGTAATTTACAAGGACTATTTTTGCTACTATGAAAAATGGTTGTTAGCAAATTTAAACATTATTCCAAAAATTAAATAATTTACGAGGTCTATTTCTGCTAATAGAAAAAATAATTGTTAGCAAACTTAAACATTATTCCAAAAATTAAGTAATTTACAAGGACTATTTTTGCTACTATGAAAAATAATTGTTAGCAAACTTAAAAATTATACCAAAAATAAAATAATTAACGAAATTTCTGCTTCTAAGAAAAATGGTTGTTAGCAAACATAAACATTATTCCAAAAATTAAATAATTTACAAAATTTCTGCTATTACGAAAAATAGTTGTTAGCAAACTAGAACATTATTCCAAAAATAAATAATTTACAATTTAAATACTGCAGGGCAGGGCTGTCGATATACGCCCCGAGATATTTCTTTTACTATCAGAATTTCTGGATTATTCAATAAATAGGTTAGTAATTTTTTTTTCACGCCAGTAACTTTTCTGACTACTTAAAAATGCAACAAAAATCTCTCCGTTGAGGTCAACGGGCTTACAGCTAGTTGTTTATTAAATTGTCTTATGTCAAGAAAAATATATAAATTGGAATATAATACATGTTTTGCTCTTTTTACATATTTTAGAATCACAAATCAATGTTATTTGAATCAGTTTATACATATTAAATCCTATTACAGTAAAACCCCTATTTACACTAAAGTCGGGAAAGTGTAATTGAGGGTGTGAATCTCATACAAAATTAGTGATTTGGTTTTTTCCGCAAAAAATGCAAAACTAAGATTTCCCTTAGTTTTGCAAAAAAAAAATATTGACGAAATATTTAGTTACCAAGTGATAAAATGCAAAGCGCGCCAAAACCCTACTCATAGACAGTCGCCCGTTATACATGTATAGCCTGGCACATGTGAATACACAGACGCTAGCCAACATTTGACTATGCGCGGCACAGATGACCGTCTCGTAGTAACGACAATGAAATGCGACCGTGCAATTGGGGGATTTGCTGCGAATATTTCAAGCCAGCGCGTAATTCGGGGTAGTGTAATTGGGGGTTCCACTGTATTGTTAAAACATTTGCTTTAACCCTTCAAACGGTTTTTAATTTGTTCATTTATTTAGTGAATTTAATGATCAGATAAAAGGATCAGGAGTACAGTTTTAAATCAGTTTGAAGGGTTAATATGACACTAACATTAGGGTAGTCCAGTGTAGGATCTTTATACTTGAAGTGCTCTTCTGATATATTTAGTTTTATTAACAATGCTGTTGTTTTTTTACAGCTAAGTCGGCTGATGACAGAGATCTATGACACTGTGGCCGAGGCCTGCACGCTTGACTCGCCAGGAAGAGAGGAGGAAAGCATGCTTGGAGAAAAGGAGGAAAAACATGATGCTGAAGGTATACAATGATATTTAATCACACAACTGGGACATGATATTGCTGCTAAGCAACTACTGTCTGTTTTCATCAGGGCTGTAGAGTTGGAAAATTTACTGACTCCGATTTTAACTGAATTTCTATTGCCTCATTCATAAACTGTTATTATATATTCAAACAATGCTAGTCGTTTTCAGTGGCGGATTAAACTATAAGCGAATGAGGCGCACTCTTTGGCCACAAATGAGGCGCACAAATCGTAGTGGCCTCAAAAATGGCTTTTATTTTATAACCCATATACCGGTGTTTCCCAACGTGGGGCGTACGCCTCACTGGGGCAATTTTGATGTTTTGGGGGGCAATCCACAAATCATTAATATTTGTTACATTTTTTTTAAAACGCACTTTTTAAAAAAATTAGCAAATAATACCTCACCTAAAACTCTTTAAAGCTCACATCAAGCACTAGGTTCACACTAATTTGAATGTGCTTTTTCCCGAGTTGTAGGTGTCACACGAAGCCCTTAAGTGAAGCATGGCACAAAAAGGTTGGGAAACACTGCTGTATACTTTTTGTTCAGATTTTTATTATCAAACATGGAATTTTTTGACGTTCTTATGTTATCCGAAAAACAGAGCCTTAAAATTTTATTGCACCTGGGGACTCGATGCTTAATCTGCTACTGGGCGTAGTCTATTTTCTAATGCGTAACTAGATATTGAATCACATTTAAATTGTTTCAATACATTGATCGATTAATTTATGCCCCACAAAAATAATAGCAAGTGTTCCATTCTCATCAAAGAATATTTTAATTTGTTTTTAATTTTAAATGTAAGCCGGGTCTACGGTCGAGTGGTCAACATTGTTCACTTCGGTTGCAGAGCTCACTTGCTCTAGTCCCAGTATTGACAGATTTTTCAATCGATTCATGAATAGCTGTTGGTACCCACAACCTGTCTGACTGAATGAATGAGTCATAGCAAGAGCGATTAGCTTACCACTAGTCCTATCCTAGACCTATCCTTCTATCCTTACTCTCTTTAAAAAAGAAAGGTTGAGCAACTGAACAAAAACTTCTGTTGAGATGCATCCATCAGCCATATGCACCACATTGTGAATGAACATGAATTTGTAAACGAAAATAGCTTGTATGCAAAATTATGCGTTTGATATTTTTTACCCTATCATACTTTTTTTTTACCTTATGTTCATTCTGTCTTTAAAGCCTCCTTGAAGCTGACACGCACCCTCACTGAAAAGCGCAAACGTTACCTTCGCCGAGTGTCATCGAGGGTCGGCTATGCCAGCCCCGCCACCAACTCGCTCATTCCACCGAAAGCCTCGCCCGAAATCTATGAATCTTTTGACATGACTGACTCTGCCATATCTGCGTACGCCACTTTTCCATCGAGCCGATTGCGCAGCTTAAAGGCCCAAGCTGAGAAATTGTACTCTAAGACTGAAAATGTACCTGCTGATGATATTGACAGAATTAAAGAAAGTAGCTCTGTTGTTGATGACTCCCCAAAGAAGTTGGATTCTACTGATAGGGGGCTCACCCTCGATGTAGGGAAGATAGAAGACAGGCTGTTTGATGCGTGTGTTTTGGTTGGGATGAATTACTCTACGGGGAAGGCTTACATGAAAAGTGTATATCCAAAAAATGTGAGGAAATCATTTGAATATATATACAATCATAGATCCAAGTCTTGCTTTCTTCGTTTACAATTATTCAGTGAATAACCATTATTATCCTATTAATTTACTTGTTATAATTAAAAATCTTTAAAGGATCAGAAAATATTTTATTTCCAGGGTGGGTACAGAATAAGTCTTCACATTCCTTGCTTGCCTGTATTCTAACATTGTTATATTAAAGATTCTATCAGCGGAAGGCTTTGAATGGACAAAACAATATAGAAAAACTTCTTACGATTACGGATTGTCGGTGTTAAGTCAATAAAAATGTTTGAGATTTTCAGCATAAAAGAAAGTATTACTAATACACGAGCAATGTTTGAATTTAATATAGTGAACTCATTGAATGCAAAATAATAAAACAATGTGATTAAAAATTAAGAAATATTGAAAATGTGTATTAACTTTTCCGGTTCTAAGCTCAAGAAATGCGACCCCAATACCCACATTTTCTTAAATATCTATTTTAATATGGGTGATACAATGTTTATAATTAAGGTATTCTCATATCATAGTTTTTTGGACCTTTTGTGGTTTATATAAATACGATAAGACAAGAGATAAGCGCCCGCTTATCAGCGATCGTTTGTAAGATTATAGGCTGAACGCCGCTAAGCAAGCGCGCCAGTCGTGCATTGACATTTGCACTGAAACCACGTATATTTTACGCGCAACTTAAAATATGATTATTTATTAAAAAACCACTGATTTTTATAAAAAAATGTATGAGGAATGATGCAGAGAGATATTTTAAAGCCCTTAGACTATTTTTGTTTTTGAAATTCATAAGAATAAGGCCAATAATGAGGAAACCACTGGGGTCCCTAAAAGACCCCCATCGGCCGAGAAGTATTTTTCTAGTCTCCGAGCCGCGAGAATTAATGGTATGAAGATACTAAATTGTTGTTGATATCTAGTTTAACCATATATGCTAAAATCACCGAAATATTCTAAATAACTTGTCATTTAATTTCGCATATTCATAATCACTGTTGAAGAATATGCATTAAGGTTTATTTTCTTAACGTCATTTTCACCCTAAAAATATATGATACTCCATAGTCACATTGTCTCAACTACAACATCCACAAAAGTTAATTACCATATTTCTAAACGTTACCGCAAGCAAAATATTAATCAGATTTTTTTATGTTCTCATGTACTGTGCTTTTCTTCATATAAACGAAAGTGCGAATTGACTTATTACTCTAAATTTAAATTAAACTGTGTACATTTCAGGCCGCCTTGCCTCCACAAATAGAATGCCTAGTATTTCCTGAGACTTCGTTACCTACATCCAATGCTGACAATAATGTAGTACAACGAAGGACGCTATCATCTCCATCGGCGCCGTCGGATCCATGCGATGTACAATGCTACTCACTCGTTCTGACGGATGAATTTGGTACTCGAAGCTATGGATATTGCCGGAGAGTTTTGCCAGAGGGGGCTCCGTTCTGCCTACCTCTAGCTTATTGTTTGCTTGCCAGAAGAAGAGCTCCTGGATTTTATAACAAGGTTAGTTTAAATAGAGCTGCTAAACCTTTTAGCTGCTGTAGATAATTAATAGTAATTACCTAGCACACTGGCTATAATTTGCAACTATTAATTTAATTAGTTATCAACGAGATATCTCATCTGTGGCAGCTATCGAGTTGAAAGAATAATTTGCAAAAATAACCAGGTTTTACTTTTCAAACCCCCCAAAAACAAAGGGTACCATATCGACCCATAATCGGCAAAAGATCTTAAGTGACACAATTAGGTAAATTGCGTTTGAACCAATAATTGTTAAATATCACCTAGGGCATCGGTGACAAAAATTTTAGAACATTATCTCATTCGCCTGATATTTTTTAGGGCCTGTAGTGTTTTGCCTTGTTACCGTTTGTTGCACGTGTACCCCAGTTGAGAACTTGAAGTAGTCAGTATAATATCAGAATAGGCATTGACCATATATAACTATTTACTAACCGCATTTAAGGAATTCCTTTATCGAACTTAGTACGAGAGTAATTTTAAAAAACCCTTCTATAAAAATGTTAAATTATCGGTTACGATTTTCTGCCTATTATGGGTCGATATGGTAACAGTAAACACCGTTTTTTTCTATTTATATAAAATAGTTACAAATATATTTAAAAAAATATTTGTAGAACAAAAATACTTTGCTATTTTTTTTCACCTTATTACATAGAGTTCTTCCAAGTAAATGCCAATTCAATCAATATATAGTCTTATTGTTATTACAAGAAAAATGAATATTGTTAGTTAAATAATGATCAACGGATCAGAAAATAAATTAATAAAAGAACATCTGGAATGTTGTTAAAACTATGTTTTTTTTTTTTTAATTAATGCAAAATCTGCTCCTGTAACAAAGTTGAAACAGTTGATATCATGGCATCGGTCCTCATATCAGTGGAAAAATCGCTTCGTCAAAATCTATTCTGATTCGAGTTCTAGATTTTTTTATATCGTTCCTCTTAGGCATAATTTAAAAATAATGTTATGTTGTCATCTCTTGATATAATTTGTTTTAACTTTTAGGTTCTTCGAGAGATCGAATCCCACCATGGCTCTACAGATCTGGTCTTTGATTCGATACTCAAGCAACTCTACAATTCCAAATTACCTCGTCCAAATCATTCCATTACAATCAAACAACTCAAGTCACCAAAGAGAATCATCTATAACGACTCGTTCACTAATAATAGTTTCAATAGTTTTAAAAAGAACTCTACTTACAGGCGATCGTTAAATCTAGAAGAATTAGTACAAAACGCGGAAGAAAAAAATTATTGCTCCAGAGTGAAGGATCTGAAGAACAGTCTGTCTCCTGACACAGATGATTATTCAATAAATAGGAGAAGAAAAAGCGCCGATTTAACTGAAAGGTTTTCTCCTAACCAACCGTCCAAACTGTACGGAGAAAACACCGATCTGTCAGTCATGTTGTCTTTGGAAAAATTATACGGCAAGGATTTAAAAGAATTTCAAAATATTTTAAACGATAGTGGCAAAAATCAATCGCACAATTCAAATAACGGAAACGATTGCAATTCAATGAGCGAAGATAGTTTAAAAGTGAACAATTTAGTGATCGAAGAAATGCGAAAGATCAACGATTTGAAATTATCATCGGAGACATCTTCTAGCAATGACGTGAGCAAATCAAGCATCGAAGACCGCACTAATAACTGCTTTCAGAGAGAGTTTGACAGTGGGCAGGAAGTATTGAGCGATTCCGAAGCTGACGATTCTAGAAACGTCAACATGGTGAAAGTTATAAATCTCAAAAGACCGTGGGAGCCACGGTTGGATGAAGATAACTTTTCAATTCTTTTTGACAGCATAAGTGTCGGAGTTTTGGTGAAGGTTTTTGGAACGCTACTTTTAGAAAGGAAAGTTGTTCTCATCTGTGATAAACTAAGGTGAGACTGTTAACTTACAGCACTTTACATTTCGAATAATTTGTTTATATTATAATATGTAATAATTTGAATGTACTCATAACACATTGAGACATGCATAATTGTTAGCACTAGCTAGCTGGTGGTTTCTAGAAACAAAATCAAATATCATTATTATGTCGCACAGTAGTAAATTTAAAATACATACAGAGAGCGCCTGTCAGAAAAAATGTACAGTTTGTGGCGCTCCATTTTGATTTTCTGAACCGTCCGTGAGAAAGAAAATATTACACTGATTTAATTTATTTTTTTAACAAAAAAGGTATCAAAAAATATTTAACTGATAAAAGTCAGTTGCAGCTAGCCCATTCTGCAAGTCTGCTTGGACTTATAATAGTTGTTCGGTTTGCCGTCTTGAAATATTTTCATTATTAAACTACAAAGCGTAACTTATATAACACATCAATTTGTATGCTTAATTGCACACAGGTGTATCTAGATTTTCACAACATTACTGAAATGTACATGCTTAGGGACAAGGTTTGTTGAAAATAAACTTCAATTCTTGCACACTTTTACTTAATTTTCAACGATCATTGTCTCCAAAATTGTACATTTAATTATAACTGTGAACATTTAGACACACCCATATGTTATTATATTAAGCAAGCTAATTGATCTACTTGATGTGCATTTCATCTGAGCTCAAAAGTTAAACTATTCATTATACTGTAAAAATCCCTATGGTTAGGAAGTAACAAACTTTACTCATCTTCAACTTATTCTACCATTAATTGGATATGAATCAGCCGCTATTTAAAATCTATTTCAGGCATATGTGCCTGAAGAGTTAAAGAGGAAAAAGATGAAATGTTATCTAGAAATGCATAGCTCAGATATAAAATTTTAAGAGCACTATTAAATGTACTAAAATGAAACAGGACTGCAAAAATTTCTCTGTTTTACTCTATTGCCTAAATATCCTTTGAGTTCATTTTCAGTTTCTTATTTCGTTAATGTTTTCTATTCCAGCCGTCTTTCAGCTTGCATAGAAGCCCTCCAATCGATACTTTATCCGTTCGTCTGGCAACACACTTTGATTTCAATCATACCTTCGGAACTTCGGCGAGACATCCTCGAAGCACCCATACCAATATTGGCCGGGCTCCTTATCGATTCCAAAAAATCTGTTGAAAAGCAATCAAAATCGAAAACTCTTCCGGCCGGCTCTGCGTTTTTGAGAGATGATGCTAAAAACGAAGCCTTAGAGGATTTAGTACAAGGATTAAATTTCGAAGAGGTATTTTTCTTTTTTTTCCCGATTGTGTCTTTCTTTGGGCATCACACTGTTTTTCCTGCTCTTAGGATCGACAATTGTTATATTATCATTATGAATATATTATTAATAATGTATTACAATTGTTGATCGATTTTTTTTAGGGTATGCTGATTGAAATTTCAAACTCAGATGGTAACACTCCCGCCGAACGAGTTCTTTTAGCGCAAGGAGATGAAGCTACGTTACTTCCACCATTGTTGGCAAAAACGCTGAAAGCTGCTTTACACATTGGTAATGAGACTGATTAATTTGATTAATATCGTAAATCACATTTTTTATAAGATTAAAGTAATTCAGTGAATTCTCAGTGTAATTGGCAATTTTGCAAAAATAAAACACAATTTTCTTGTCGTAATTTCACATTGTTTTATACAGATCAGGAAAGGTTCTACTGATTGCGTGAAAATGATAATAGACTACTGCATTGAAGCCTAACGTTTCCTATCATATTATATTAAATTTTTGTGATTGAATGATTTGATTCATTTCAGGTCCACCAATTTTAACATCGGCCAACCCATCCGACGATCATACACGGAAAACTCGTAATGTACTCATCGCTGAAGCCTTCCTCAGATTCTTCGTCGATCTCATCGGTGATTATGGCAGCTTCTTAACAGAAAAGTATTCTTCTTCTACAGATGTCACCGGGCAGATGAGGAACGTTGAGTTTGACGTGAGTCATACAATCATATTGATATCATTTAACAATTGTATATAATCAATCCATAAAATATTCTTGAACCTGTGTTAATGTGAATCCTTGATTTAGTCCGAAAGTTTGTCGTAAAACAATAAGCAACCCTCCTGTTAGAAGACTGAAATAAACAGTTATGCTTAATATAAGTTAGGTTATAATTTTTGAAATATTTTGTTTGAATTTCTTGTTTAAAAAATATATAATGTAATCAAATTAAAAAACACTATCAGCACTTCTGACACTGACCTAATCAGCCTCTAGGCAAGGTATTTTAAAATGTTTTAAAATCATTTTTGCATAATTCTTATGAACATACTTATTCAATACTTTAACACAATTTATGATTTTTTCCTTTCAATGTTGACAGGATAGGTTTTAGGTGAGGCAAACATATTTACATGTAGCTTGCATTTCACCAAGCTTATGAAATTTATTTTTCAGCGTGAAAACTTCATAAAGGGTGCCCGATCGAAACACGTGCAATATTTTCTGGATTGGTTCACGGAGACTGCAATGTTCAGACACTTCATCGAGCAGTCTACCTCCACGCCGGCAACGATCGGAAACGCTTTCGACCATCATCTCCCTTACCCAGACTACTATGATGTCTTCAGAGAGAAAATATCGCAGAGGAACGACGACGACGCTTTAAGAAAGAGCGGATGCAAATCGGCAGGAGTCAAGGGGTCGGCGAACAATCTGTCGAAAGGAAACTACAAAATGATAATGAATAAAAAAGTCAAAGTGTGGAGAGATAAATTGAGAGATCTGGTTAATTGAGAGGTGTGCTTTATTTTAATGATATTTATTGTTGCCATTCTTTTGCGAAATGCAAATAAAAGTTATATTTTGTTTAACCTTTAGACCGCGGTTGACTGCTATAGCAATCCAATCTGAACCGATCTGGATCCGAGCCGCGATCAAAAGTTTAATGATGGATTCGACAGTGAAAGAATCATTTTAGACAAGTGTTCAAACAAGAAATATCTTCCGCGGGCATTATATATGTTTCTTTCCTTTCTTCAACTATTCTTCTCCACCTCTTTAATTAATACGATTCCTGAAAGCGTTTAACTAAAATGATCTGCAAAATCTCTCAACGTTTGTATTATTTGTGATATAATTTGTAGTTTCTCATTAATGTATTAGATCAGCCATCCTCAACCTTTTTTTCTCCGGGCCGCATTCTGATTTTTGCTCCTCTATGTGGGCCGCAACATATTTATAGTAAATTGTAAATATAACACATACTATACTGCATACATATATATGTATTATGATGTCAAAATAAAACTATTTTATTTTATGTACATTACGTACGTGTATTACATTTATGTATTCATGTATTTTTCAAAGAAAAAAAAGCAATAAGCATCAAATAAAAAATACGTTAAAAGTACACAAAAATACCAATGTATCCAAAATCTTAAATCGTTTACTTAAAAATTAATGTAAATTTTGATATTGTGTGAAACTTTTTACTACTTCGTGTAATCAGGTTCCTAATTACTACCGGCTACTCTTAATAGAAAAAAAATATTTGGTGACTATAATTATTTTGGGCCGCACATAGGAGCTGATCAGGCCGCAGGTTGAGTATAGCTGTATTAGATGTATCATAAAGTATTTATTACGCAAGCTCTGACTCACGAATCTATTTTTATTGTGCACTCTTCAAACAATGAAATTAAAATATATAACAAAATTTAATTATTCGACTGACTAGAAAATTGAATCAGTATATTTTTACTTAACACATTTTTGCTGTGTGTAAAAGACTACACAAGATACAAAAAGCATTAATGTTGAATACTTTACATATCAATGGTTTTTAATATTCTTTATACGGTGGACTCTCGATTTATTATGCCTCCTGTGGAAAACGATTCAAACAGGGAATATGTGTCAAACATTTTAAGCGTTTGTTTATATACATATCAAGGCTGTGTAATCTCGGCCAGAATCTCATATTCAACAACACTGACATCTTTTTTATTTGTCTATTGTATTCCTCTATTCTTTATTGAGTGATTTGGAAGATTCACATTACCCATTTGCCTAGAAAGGTTTATTCCGACATTACGTGTATGTCAGTGACATTCGAAAATTAGCCTGTCTCGCATTACTCTGAAGGGAAGAAGAAAAAGTATTTGATATTTTTAAACAAAGTCGTGGTTCAATTTAAAGCCAATCCTATTTTATTAAAAAAATGACTGCACAGCCCTGATTCATATACAATAAAGAGATACTGTATCTTATTTTAGTGTTATGAATTCATATAATATTTTCGACCATGCATGAAGTAAATAACACCAGTTTGAATGAATCAGATTAAGAATTGATAAGAAACATGTTTACTAATCGGTGATAAAAAACATATTTTAAACTTAAAATGCATGTTTTTTTTTATTTGATATTCTTGGCATTACTCTTACATATAATAGATCAAGATTCCACTGTATTTCTTATATTTTAGTTTATTCATATATATATATTATGTATTTTATACATACATACAAATGTTTATGGAATTATACAAGAGATTGGAAGGCAATATGGTATTATTGTTAAAAATAAGCAATATTAGATTTGATGCGAAGATTTTACAGCATAAAATTACTTATGATATTACTATGAAAGTGAGGTTTTCATTTTATATGTTACTTTATGGAATATTTAATTGAATTGAAGAGTCTGATGTTTTAAGTCATTTCACAGTACTTGGAATTGATGTTTGGTTTGGTTTTACAATTGACAGTAAAACCTTGAAATAGTTGACAAAAATTTCCATTCAATCGTGTATATTTTACTATTCAAGAAAATGTAAACAATATTATTCTTACAATAAGCCATTCGTGTGCTTAATCACATGTCATGCAAACATCATACATTTTTAACAATATTATTAATTGATTTATGAAAAATTCACTAACCTTATATAGAAATGCATTTTGTCATGTTTTTTCCTTAAGCATTTGAAAAATCAAAACATTAGTAACGGACTTGCGGCTTTAATGGACAACCCCTTTGATAGTATTGATTATTACTATGATTAGTATAATAAACCCACTTTTGAAATCAATCACTTTACCAATAAAGTTTAACTATTAAAAACCAACGAATGCAGCATTTTTTTAAATGTATGTCACTTTTTTGTATCTTAGTAATTTTTGCAAAACTTTATAATATTCATTTTCGTATAGTGAATTGTGTTCTTGACACTGAAAAATATTTTAATAACTAAATAACAAACTATTATAAATAAGCATTTAGTATAAGAATTTTAATAATTATACTTAACCTTATGATGATATTCCCGATGCTTTAACATGCCTTTCTTCTATTTTAAGGTGTTTTTGTAAATAATAATACTGTTCTTGTGTATTCCTAAGCATATTTTTAAAAAATCTAAATGCTATTCATATTTATATATTTTTTTAATTTGTGAGTAAGCGAGCTTTAGGTTGGTAAAAGCGTAGAATCAGAAATAACACAAAAGATACGAGAGACAATTACTATTAATAAAAACACAATATTCCTTTGTACTCCCTTCCAATTTATTTAATAGGTCAGGACCGGTTTCGCTCATTGCGAACATTGTCAACTGATAAGAAATATAATTTAACAACCGGTCCTGACCTATTAAATAAAGTGGAATGAAGTACAAAGGAATATTGTGTTTTTATTAATAAGCCTTTCCACCAAGTATTGACAGTGAACACTAGGGATTCCAACTCGGATATCCGGATATCCGATATCCGGATATATCCGCCCCTTTTTAACTATTCGATATCCGGATATCTGGGGAAATATCCGGATACTATTCGTTATAATTTTTAATGAAATATTTTACAAAATCGGCGAAAGATGATATGAATACTGGGGCATTTACTACCTGGGAGAAACCATTACTTAAGAGTAGTGTTTTTTTTACCTTCCCCAAACTCCGGTATTATGAATAAATATCTCATCTTGTTATCTTAATACTTAAAAGTTCGACGAATGGGCTCGGACTCGAGGCAAAAAAAAACTTTTAATGCCGAAATTTCATTCATTGAAGAAATGCCGTTGCAGTAATCTAATGCAGCTGCAAATTTTCAATATTTTAATATGATGGAATAGTATTGAAATGTGTATTGTCTCTATCTAAGACATTTCAGAAGTGGGAAATGATTTAGTGAGGATAATAATAAAGAACTTATGCAACGTTATTAACGGCCGAGGGAGTTTATAAATTTGTATTCAATAAGTTGGAAAAATTTAGAAGTTCATTAAGTGAAGAATTTTTACATGCGATTAAAAAGAGAATGAACGAACGCCGACATAAAAAAATAATAACACTCGTGATATATCTACAAAGTGAAAATGTTCCCAGTTCTAATGAACATTTTCGATACTCAAATAAATATGAGACCATTTCTTTAGCACAAAGTATTATTAAGAGAATTCACCCAAATCTGTTATCTAGTAATGATGAAATCTCTCAGGACTCTGATGTAGAAATAACACCTCTCTCTTTTTCGACTTCCGAATTGCAACATGAAATGCTTAATTCTATTTTATCTCTCGTGGAAACTGACGACAATACAAATGACAATACAAATAATCTGAAAAAAGATTTTAAATACTTAGATCAATTTAAAAAAAGTACGGAAAAGTTGGACGTGTTGCTTAAAACACTTCTAACAATAAAACCAACACCAACTGCAACGGAACGAGTATTTTCAACAGCAGGACAAGTTAAAACTAAATTAATATGATTTTTTTAAAATATTCTCTTATTTTTTAAATATAAATTGTTAAAATCTGAATAAATTACTTATATTACAAATGAACTCGTTTTTAATGTATTATTTTAGTACATAAATTTATATATGTAGTAATGTTTTGTTATTTTCATACTTACTGAAACTATCCGGATATCCGGATAGTTTCAGTTTTACTATTCGATATCCGGATAGTTAAAAATGACGAATAGTTGGAATCCCTAGTGAACACCCTAAAAGTGAAACAATTACTACTTTTCACATTTGCATACAGAATTTTGAATATGCCAGAACATTTTTTTATCAATCATCTCAAAACATTTTCAGTTGTGTACAATGTTTTCTCTAAGTGCAGCAGTTTAAAAAGAAACTCCGCCCCATTTTTATAGCTTCATTACATTGTGTGGTTTATTGTGAAAATCAATAAAAAAAAAATGAATTAGGCTAAATGAACTTATAAGCCTTGTAATTTACGGTGCCCATACTTCCCTTTTTTAAAATCGATCCAACAATACATGCTAAACCAACTTTGTATTTAACAAATAAGTGGATAGCAAAATGTCAAACTCAAACGCTGGTCAATGGATGAAGTTGGGTCACACAAAAAAATAACACTTTCTTCTTAACCTGTACATTTGTTACATATTGTTGTATTGGTTGGGTCGCAAATACTGTATGGAGCCCTCCAAGAGTAGATAGATAGAGTAGTAGTAGGTAGATTTGTGCACCAATCTTCAACTGCACTTACAAATCGTTCAAACATACATCAACGAAACAACCGCCGGTCCACTACCGATGAAATGACATTTATGCTGATTTATGGAATGTGTGCCAATCATCAATTTACTATTTCATTTCACACAAAGATTAATAAAATGGTGTTTTTGTAAAATAAATGAATCTAAAAAGCAGTTCTGTAAAATAAAGGAAGTGTGGTCTTATCCATGTAGTGCAGTCCTCCGTGTAACAATTTGATCACACTGAAATTTTATAGGAAGTAATTTAAACCAATTTTGAATTACTTCACTCAAAATAATAATAATGAGATAAATACAAAACCAATGTTGCACAAAATGCGTGCACTACTACAATATTATAGAGCAGCGCTGTCCAACTGGTGGAAACTTTTTTTGCAGCCCGCGAGCTGTACATTTTACAGCAAATTTTTAACCGACTTTTCATTTACCTATACTCTTTGTCCACTGAAATGTTTGCTAAAGAAAAACTGACCCGCGGTCTAAAAGAAGTTGGCCAGCGCTGTTATTGAGCAACACAGCAAATGCGTTGTACGCAAGAATGAGATTAATTCAAAATGACTTTTGATATCCTTAAATTTTCGTTGATGCCAGATTTGTCATGGAATATTACTTCTAAATCAAGGGTTACATGGGAACAGCGCACAATAAATTGCACACATATTAGTACAAATAAATTGAACATATGAATATTCAATTTCATTTTCTTTTATAATAATTTGTATGCAATTGTCTATGTGCACTTTAAAAATAGGCATACACTCATTCCAAATGAAATGAGTGGGTCGCCAACGTTTCAGTCCTCGTGAACTACTATACTCACAGTCTTGAATCCCGCAGGCCCCTGATGTTTTTTTAAAAAGGTGTAAATATCTCAGGGTAAAGCAATACATCGCATCCCACAACTTAGACAAAAATGAGTTTTCCATATGATCAGGTTCTCAATGAAAGAATACATGATCAAGTAAAATATTCATAAAAATGATTTTAACCACTTAAATGTATTTGTTGTTACAATGAGTAAAGTATTTTTTACACATCAGCAGAGCAAACGTGATAGTTGTATTGAAACATTTTTTTAACTGCGAAATAATAATCAGACTTCGTATGACGTTATCAGTGTGATATTTGTCGCTGAATGTTTTAAATGATTTTGATTTCCTGGTTCCAATGACGCTGCTGCAATTACACTGCTGACCATCTCTTGGCGACTGCTGCTCTATTAGATTCAATTAAAGAATATAAAGATATTTAAAGACATGAACTTTTCACTCCAGTTTGTGATCGAGGTAGTCGTACTTTGTAATTTTGCGTTTAATTCTTTGTTTCGCAAGTTTTAAAGATATTAACCGTTGACTGTAATCTTTTCTTATAGACAATTTTTTTTATTTCTGCAGAATATTTTTCTACAAATGATAGTAATTGTCCTATGCTATACCATTTCCGATTTTTTTTTTTAATATCTTATCTGCCAATGGATTGACTAGAGGAGAAAGGTCATCACAAATATCCCACACCTTAGAGCTCAAATTGAAAATACTTTTTCCTGCTAATATTATTCTTAATGAAGAAGAATTGCCACAAACTCTGTGCCTTTAGAAAATAGACCTAATGATTTTACGCAGCCATTTTATCTGTTAAAACTACAATGTATACCCTATGCCTTAATTATCATGTAAATATTTACTGTTGTATTTTTACATTTAAAAAAACATAAATACCCTAAAACAATCGTTATGTTAGTTTTATCTCTTTTATAATTAGCTGTTAATATTGTTTTTATACTGTATTAATATTGTCAAAAATAATCTTACATAAATGGTATTCTTTTGTCTGTGATCAGAAGACCCTATTGCCATTGGTGAAGCATTACAACAATTATCAATTACGACAATTTAAGTTCTACTGCCGAGCAAAAGCCGAGGTTAAATTTCACATAGCCATCGATAATGCAATAGGTCAGCGAAAAAAACTTTGCAATTTATTTACTATGTATTTAAACATACAATTTCTTAAGATTGCTGATGACTGTTTTGTCGCGGAAAAATCACTCGCTGACTTTTCCGTGATTTGAAAATATGTATTTTGAAAATGGCTCAATATTAAATCATGTTTGATATTTGTGGCATCCAACCTAAGGACAGAATGCTTGTAATTTCTATGAAATGTCTGATAGTAAGTATATTATGATTCTCAACAAACTATTAACAAAAATTTAGCAAATATCTTTAAACGGCATTTACTATATCATGTACCTTAAATAATCGAATATAGAAATTATGTTAAATAAATTTATGATTCCTACATATTTATAGTTTCTTTTTTTATGTTTTTCAGAGCTGTGAAATTATTGAAGAGAATTTTTGGAAGAAGCTAAAATTATTAGTGTTTAATAATTTTATTTTATTATTTCGAAAAAAAAGGGACAATTTGTTAAAAAGGGGCTGCGTTTATTAAACGTTACCTAGGGCACCAAAAGACATCGCGCCGGCACTGAAAATAGCAAGTGTATGATTTATAACAGGCCTGCCCAACCCAAATTGCACCCCGGGTCGCATTGACGACCCAAAAATTTCCCAAGGGCTGCATGCAAACATTATACAAAAAAAAAAAAAATTTAGTATAGGTAGTCCTCGACTTACAACCGAGATATGTTCCTGAACTTTGGTCGTATGTCGAATTTCATACAAAATATGTCGTCGCTACACACCAAATATGGTCTTTGTGACGATTTTACGAAAATTAGCTAAATATACAGTTTTTTCCTTTATTTATTTCAGCATTCTAAAGTATGAGCCATGTAATAATACAACACATAAATAAGTTAGAAAACAAACTACAGTAGAACCTTGATTATCCGGACTAATTGGGGATGAAGGTAGTCCGGATAAGGAAAAATCCGGATAATCGAAAAAAATCATAAATGATAGGACATGTTTATTTAGTCTCTTCCCTTGTAAAATTTTTGTCTAAGAAACAATTGTCATAGCATATGAGCGTTTGAATGTTTCTGTTACACCCTGATTCATCGTTTGTGTTACCGATGTGGCATTTTGTGGAATAATTTTACCATCAACATTTCTTTGATCCGGTTCAAAGATTCTATAAATGGGGGTGGGACGGTGCATTGTCTAGTAATAATATTTTATTTGGAGCTTTGATATTTTTTCAATGACAAACAGTGAGAGTGTCTGTAGTATGTAGTCAGAAAATAACAAAGAGAATCTCCTGCACATATTTCACAGTTTTTGGAAGGTAAAAACTTGGTTGGAGTAAACACCATATTTCCTGGGCTTTGTAGCAACGTCTACCATAAAAAAAAATCTTAATCTTGAAGAATCAAGGACACAATGTATATCTTTTTTACTAAGTCAGCTGTGTGCAATGGTGCCCCATGATCCAATTCAAAATTTAAAAAATTGCTATTTTTTTTTGGTCGGAAATGCGAATCGTATGTCAAACCGTCGGTAAGTCGGGGACTACTTTTACAACAAATTTCATACTTATTGATATTTTTGTAAGTACAATAAATAATTTGAATCCAGATTAATATGAATGTATTTAATCAGGATAATTGTAAAAAAAAATAATACTACAACCAGATGTGAAGAATACATGCATTGAACTAACGAAAAATTCAAACGCATCAACAGAATCTATGCATTTCGTGTTTTTCACGTAGTATTATTGGTTTTAACTCTTTGAACGCGTATGACCGCTATGCGTGTCATAGCTGACATGCCCTCAGCGCGTATGACACGTATAGCGGTCACAGGCATTGCGCGGTTTTTTAAGCCTCATACAACAGCCATCTCTAATGGTTTAAAATTGGTTGAATATATAACTGAATATAGATATTATCAATGCCATCTATTTGATTTGGTCAAAAATATTTTAATATTGGCTAAAATTATTTATTTGTGGAACCTACCAAGCACGCATCTATGTGTGGGTTGAATGAAAATAAGCGATCGAGTGCGGGTGAAATTGAATATCTTCCGAGAATTATTATTATAAGCATGGCACGGTGGTGGCGCAGTCTTCTCGGTTGCGTGTGGCGGTGTTACGTCGCTATTGTATGAAGAATGATAATTGTTAAATTAAATAGAAAATGCAAGAAATATATTGTATTTCATTATTGAAAAAATTACTATCGGTGCCATTTAATTATTCGAAAAATACACTACAATCTATTTTTATAGTCAAAAACACGATTAACAAATCCGCAAAAAAGCTACCGCGTGTACAGGTCTTGATCTCTATATTTTTTGACACAGGTAAAAGGTTAGGTACTAAAATGGGATTATAAATACATTCTGAATTACCCGTTACATAAAAAAAACATTATTCGTCATATATGACCGCGGGCTGCACATATGAACGCCGAGGGCCACGGGTTGGCCAGGCCTGATTTATTAGAATCTTTAAAATTACATCTCATTCACCACCAACATGTTTTTTTATTCATCACTAAATAGATATAATTTGGCAGTCCTTAACGGTCCCCTTACTGTGCCTAAAAATACTCTCGATACGATGCTGGCTCTTAAGGAAACAAGTGAAAAACATACGTCCTAGGTTCTTACCGTCCATCAAAGGGTGGGAAGTGTTAAAACATGTTTTATCACTTGGTTCTTTAAGGGCCAGCAACATATTGGATGTATTTTTTAGCACCGTAAAGGAAGTGTTAAGTATTGCTGGTTTTTCTGATTAATCCTGACATAATTTTGATAATTATCGACGAACTTTTAACGTGTTAAAATATTCATAATTCGTGTAAAAAAAAATAATAAGTAAATATTTGCAGTAAAGGAATTTACTATTATTTATTATTTTTGTTATTAACTACCATCGACGAATGTTATTAATAAATGTCTGTCTGTATGTGACCCAAATTCCAGACCCATCAGTATGATGAGATTCGGTTTCACAGACAGACAGGCTTTTAAGCAGTCCTGAAGTGTCTGTAGATTTGCGCTGGGAATTCAATTCTTCCAAAGGACTATTCTTGTTACCTGATAAAATAAAAAAAATAAGATCAAAACTTATTCATCAACTAAAAAAAAGATCATGGAAGGGGTACAGAATTAAATAATTGTTTTTTTTTATTGTTGTGATATATTTCACACGTCTTTTGTACCGATTTTCACAGATATAATTAGATATAACACAATTAATATGAAACACTTCTTGACTGATAATTTCAGCTATGACGAACCATTGAAGAAGTCCAGTCTATACCCTGGAACATAAATACAAAAATTATAAGGCGATAGACAATTCAGGAGATAATTTTCAAATTTGGCTTAATCCACTTTTCAAGAAAATGCGACATTTTCATTCATCATTCTTTAAGGGCTTGTGTTAATTAGTAATATTCTTAATGTTAATTAAAATAGTGTGTAAAAATAAAAACTTTTGAAGTAATAATAGAGAAAAAAGAATTTTGAATTTGACCAATTTAATTTGTCATCTGGACATCTTAAACATCTGGATATGACTAAAATCTAGTGGGTACTAAACTTTTCCATATTTTATTACAAACCATACTGTTCCACGAGCACTCTTTTCTTGGGAAATGTATCTGGAATTATTTATTTTTTTTAGCGTGAATCGGATTCTAGGAAGTTGTTAAAATATATGGCTTCAGAAATCATTTGATAGAATAAAACGAAAAAAGGTAAATTTGTCATACTTCACCACACGGACTATTGCGTTGCACACATTAATATGAAGAACACTGATAAATAAATTATCCAAAATATGATATATTCTCACTGTACACCGTCATACTTACATAATTATCCTTTACTTACACACTTGGACTATTGCGGCAAACTATGCTGAAAACAACGCCACGATTTAAAATATTTATTGATGCATTGATAAATCGCGTTAAAACCACACATTATTACGAAGAACACTGATAAATTATACGAAATATTTCGCCTCCATTATTCATTATGGCGCGCGCGATTATCAAGCTCTCAAAAAATAATTTTAAATCGTGGCGTTGTTTCTAGCTTAGTTTGTGAAGTTTTTCGCCGTAATAGTCCGTGTGGAGTATGACAAATTTACCCATGCTCCGAATAGGGAGCAGATATGGTTTAAAAAATACCAAATTATCAAACGCGAGTCAAAGAAATTAAATGATAAGATCAAAAGTAAATTGCTTTACATCATGCTGCTCTATTTTTACCTGCAAATTGACTAAATGCTGCTAATAGCAATGCAGCTCGGTGCTAAATGTAACTGCGTATAGGAAAATAGAAAATTACCATCCATGGGAACCAGTGAAATCGGTAATTCAGACGAAATACAAATTTAAGAGCGGTATGAAAAAGTATACTGATCTATAAGTTGACATAAGGTCATAATAGGGTAATCACCAAGCTGGCGGTCGAATATTATTTGACAGCTAGCCGGCGTGTCAGACTGACCAACATAAGAAAAAATAATTATTACTATTCGAACTTTGTACGTACGTTACGTACGTTGTATGGTTTTATGATACAATTTCCGGGAGACTACTAGCATGGTACAGTTTCTGATACTGGCAGGCAGACGGCATTGCTTAAGTGTTTTTAGTACAGAATAGTAAGATGGCAGGCAGACCGCAAGCTCCTAAAGTGATAGTGCAAGTTTCAGAATTAATGGACATTCAGCAGATACTGGCTGAGAAATGGAGATTGTTAGTGTTATCTAAAGTGACAGACGACACAACAAAGTGTATACAGTGGTTGGCAAAACGCGGTTTGATTAAAAGTATCATAACACCATAAAAGGAACGTTCAAAGTTCGAAAATAAATAAATAAGCAAAGTAGTCTCCCGGAAATTGTATCATAAAACGAACGTTCGAAGTTCGAAAATAAATAAATAAGCAATGTAGTCTCCCGGAAATTGTATCATAAAACCATACAACGTACGTAACGTACGTACAAAGTTCGAATAGTAATAATTATTTTTTCTTATGTTGGCCACACTGACACGCCGGCTAGCTGTCAAATAATATTCGACCGCCAGCTTGGTGATTACCCATAATAGTTATCTCTGGGTAATAAGCAGTCATAAAAGTATATTAGTCTATGAGCAGTCATAAGACGCATAAATTTTAGAGGTTAGAATTAGACCAAAGATAATAATAAGACGTCACTTGTCAAACGCATATAACTATTTTTAAGAATAAATTAACATTTATTTTAAGCTAATGTGTGTTTAATCAAATGGATCAACATTCTAGTACCTTAGATTTATTAAAATAGCTTTATCTGCTTTTAAATACTTTAATTAATCTATTTCATTTGCTTATTTTTCAGAGTATGTGCTGGCAATAATTTTAACCATTTTTGATCAATTCACCAGCTGTCAAAATAACACTAGCAATTTATCTAAATTACTGACTGTTTTATTTAAATACCAACCGTTTAAGATAACTAACTAACCGTTTTATTTTATAACTGACCACATTTTTACTGATACAGTGGATACGGATCGTTTATAATATTAACTAACTATTTTGATATACTACTGACAATACATTTAATTTGCTGACCACACTGCGAATTAAATACAGGCCTTAATATTTTATAATTTTTAGAAAAATTCAAATGTTCAAGTATACAAACAAATATATTTCGGAGAAAAAAAAGAAGACCCCGGGGCATATATCGACAGCCCTGCAAATGTGTGCAAACAAATATATTTCGAAAAAAAGAGGACTCCGGGACATGTAATTCGTTCCAGAATCTTATTCGTTATGTTAAACACTCGTCAAGCGAAAAAAAACCTATATAAATCAATATAAAATATAGTGATGCGTTCCATGCCGGAAAAATCAATTCTTATATTTTTAACGTGTATTAAAGTAAAATTACATACTTATAAATTGTTAAAGAGCGTAACAACCTGGAATGCGATTTCGATTTGCAAAAAACGATAAATAGAACGACTAGTTTATTATTTACGACAAACTATAAATTATTTTTTACTAGCAGACATTTGTTTTTGCCGACGCTTCAAAACTTGGTGAAAATGTGACATTATTATGATTGAATAAATTTGTAAAACGCATAGCCACCTCTTTATTAAGGTGATGCTTCTCAATGTACGATGCAACAGTTTCACATGCTTTCAGCTTTTCTCTTATTGCGCCAGAAGATTGTTGCTCGACTGCTTCCTCCTCGTCCACTAACAAACTCTCCTCCATAACTTCTTGCTGTGAAAAATAATGCAACTACATGAGCTTTTCGGTGGTCAGCTCTTGACTGTACTCTTTCACAAGCTCATCGATATCGTTGTTATCCACCTCCAGTCCCATGGTATTGGCCAACGATACAATCTCGTTGACTGTAGACTTCACAAGTACTGTTTCAAACCCCTCAAACCACACCTTGTCAACAGTGGCGGTTCCTGACCTAAAATCTTGGGTGGGATAGAGAAAAGCATATTTCTACTTCACCTTATACATTAATCTACAAGCAAATTAACAAATACTACGACACTACTGCAATGCATAAATTATTATATAATAAAATCAATGCTAATGTAACTAAGAAATAATAGAATAATAACACGGAATCCTTAAATTCGTCTCTTTCAAAGTGAAATAACAAGTACCTACTAAAAGCAATACAGAACTGTCACACTGAAAGTCAATACCTGTCACTTTCATACAATACAACGATATTGGTTTTGTGTTTCAATGCATAAGTATGCGTAATGGGCAGATTCTGCTTAGCCCCCAACGATCAACAGAAGCTTGACAGATTAAAACACAATCATTTGTGTTTGATGACGTTTCCGTACATACAAATTAGGGTATCCAATCCCGGAGCCTTTTTCCAATCCCGGGATTTCGGGATTGATAAATTTTCAATCCCGGGATCCCGGGATCCCGGGATTGAGATAAATTTACCGAGGAATTTGAAATCTCCGATTTGGTATACTTTTTCCCCGTATTCTCACGAAACCTCGTTTTTTTTTTTTTTAGCTCACCGAGGAATTTGAAATCCTCAATTTGGTATACTTTTTCCCCGAATTCCCACAAAACCTCGTTTTTTTTTTTTTTAGCTCACCGAGGAATTTGAAATCCTCAATTTGGTATACTTTTTCCCCGAATTCTCACAAAACCTCGTTTTTTTTTTTTAGCTCACCGAGGAATTTGAAATCCTCAATTTGGTATACTTTTTCCCCGAATTCCCACAAAACCTCGTTTTTTTTTTTTAGCTCACCGAGGAATTTCAATCGACAATTTGCCAATTTCATCTCACTTTTCGAGATTTACTACAAATTTCTCAATCCCGAAATCCCGGGATCGCGACCATGTCAATCCCGGGATTTCGGGATCAGAAAATTGAACGGGATCCCGGATCCCGGGATTGGATGCCCTAATACAAATACAAAAAAAATCTAATCGTGCTTGATTGCGCCCCAGTGTAAAGAAATATTGTCTGTGGTTACGGACTAAACATCTAATAGCCCCTGAGTGGTGTTGCCAGGCTGATGTGACGTTACCTATTCCCTGTGAAGTATTTATAGGGTTATTTATTTTTTAGGGTTATAGTTTAAAATTGTAATACAAAACACAATCGAGAATATGATTGTAAGTAGACGTAACATTGTCTTATATTGACAGAGGATAATTAAAACAAAGATATTATATTCATTTGGGAAAGGTTAGTTACGCTTATAAATGTATTTATTTTGTTCAGCGGCCGAATTGCTGTTCATTTTTATTCAGCCATTTAAAGTTTTGGGTGAAAAATGCAGGTCGGGCTTAGCCCACCTAGCCCAGTACCTAGAACCGCCACTGCTTGTCAATCATCTTAAGGCAAGCAACGATGTGAAAGTGATCTTTCCAAAATTTTGTGTCACTCGTTATGCGAAATATCACTCGTTAAGGGAGCATCCTTTTCACAATCTGTTTTGCTCTTTATGCGAATTACTCGTTATAAGAGGTGCTCGTTATGCGAAGTTCCATTGTATATGTATGGATGTTATACAAGTTTTTTCAATAAATACGTATATGTATATGTTGTCAATTGTTTAATAAAATATAAAGGATACTTGAACAAACTTCAATATTTTTTTGGAACGCAGACTATTTTTGTATTCATTTCAAACCTCGTATAACACGGATCTTTATAACACAACTTTTTTGTGGAACCATATGACTATGTTATGCGAGGCCCAAGTGTATAAAATATGTTAGCTTTCTCTGAAGCGTAAATTTCTTTACTGCAAATATTTACTTTTTATTCTGTTTAACACACGTATTATGAATATTTTAACACGTTAAAGGTTTGTCGATAATTATCAAAATTATGTCAGAATTAATCAGAAAAACCAGCAATACTTAAGGGCTGCCAAACTATATCTATTTAGTGATGAATAAAAAAACAAGTTGGCGGTGAATAAGATGTATATTTAGGAACAAAATACAGTATTGTTTATTTCAACTATGATTGTACATATGGAATCGCTTTCTGTTGGGAAGACGACACATATTATATTAATTACTTTATATCTGTGTTTGAGTATGACAGTAATGAGTAATTACTTTTTCTCTAATAACGAAAAGGCAGGGGCTCAACATGTGGGTCCATTACACACTGAACATATCGTCATTTTAATGCAAAAAGTCATTAATCAACTTTAAGTTTTAGCTATATTTTATAGGTTATGTGCAAATTTAAATAATAAGAAATTCTTTTGTTTTCAATAATCTAAAACGCATTCTTATTATTCTCTCAGTTCCAGAAAAGCTTACAATACACAGTTTTCGCAAACAGTGACTTTTTGGAAAAACCATGACACAACAAATGCGCTGAGTGACTATTGTAGTGTTCAACTTAGCTTAAAAACACGTTTTTCTACATATTTACTAATTTGAAGCAAGACAAAATAAGTAGATTGTGACATCTAACTCAGTTTTGACCGACTAGTCACTTACCGACTTTTTGATCCAAACCGACGATATAATATATAAAATGAATATGTTATTTATAATAAAATGGAGTGTTATATTGTTTCCATCGTCAGAATATTCATTGCAGTGACAACATTGCTTAATTAATATATTAATAAAAATATTAAAATCGCACATTTAAAAGTTAAAGGGACAATGGATCGATGTAAAAATCCCATTCACCAAAAAATAATTTAGTGGGAGAAATTGATATAGCCAACACAGTCATAAAAACGTACATGTACATGGAATACTACTGCCCTCATAGTTTGTGACCCGCGATCAGTAAGTGATCTGTTCAAGTAAAAAATATATAATATATATCGGTTCGGTTCCGGTTTTCGTTCCGGCAAAAATAACGGTTTTCGGTTCAGCTCGATTTGCCCAAAATATCTCCGTGACTCGTTTTTTTTTTATAACTCACCGAGGAAATTGAAAATCTCAAAACCCTATACTAGCGTGAACCGAAAAAAACCGATATTTTTTTCGGTTCGGTTCCGGTTTTCGTTCTGGCAAAAATAACGGTTTTCGGTTCGAAGCCCTGCTCGCGATACTGTTTGACAGATTATGAGAAAATTCTTCAATATTTATTCACATGGCAGCACTAAAATGCTGATAACTTTTCTTAATTCCCCTAGAAACATTTAACATGTGGGCAATCCGTATTTAAACGGTCGCTCTGGTGGAGCACACTTAGTTGACTACAGTGAGGATTCAAGTATTCAGAATCGTTGTTCTGTTTTGTAGTATTCGATTCTTCTTTTTTTGTTCCTCATCTTCCTAATTGCCCTTCGATGAAATGGAATTGACGACGAAAGTTCACTTGTACGAAAGCAAAAAAACTCCCAAGTTTTCTAAACCTGAAACTTGTGGTTCGTTCAGTGTCGACCTTGAAGGTAATAAAAGATATTATGTGCCTGATAATTCTCAACTGAAGTTTCTGCGAGGCAGTATCCCTACGTCCAACATAAGATATGATCTGAACCATAAAGCACATACTACGATAAGCAGAATGAGGCCAGAGGGAAAGATGACGTTTTTCTGCCATTACTTGAAGGACAATAAAACCCCGATTGATGTTTTTGATTCGACTGAAATCTCACTGGATAACGTGCCGTTTGTCGTGTACGAAAATTGTCTAAGGGAAATATCGGAATTACCTTATACGTCATTCGATTTGTTTCGCATATCTGTGTCCCTGTTCAGAGGAGTAATATATATCCATTTTGTGAATCCGGATGATGAAGGTTTCCATGCAGATATGTCTGCACTGGAGAAGAAGACTTTTGGATGGGGACGAAAATTTCAACAGCATCTTTTATCTGGTAAGCTCTTCACTCGAGTGAGTTTATTTAGGTAAATTTTAGTTGGCCGCGATTTTAGTAATCGCGTCCTATTAAAAGACAAATTTGCCTTTATTCTTACATGTTGACTGTGCGTTCCACTCTATTAGATATCGACTGTGGAAAGGAAAAGGGACATAACCCACAGTTTTTCGATAATCATAATGTATCAAACTTGATGCACGTTCTATCAAAGGGATGCAAGCTGCAAATGCCGAATTAGTATCTAAATTTAGCATTTAAGTTTGAAGAAGATGACCTTTACAATACAACAATACAATGTAATGTAGTGTTTTTTAAATTTATTTGTGATAGCATATCAGAAAGTGCAGACGCTGATAATGTAATAACAATTTTTAAATGTTCAATTATTTTATATTTGTGATATTACGAACAGTCATTTCGGCTTGTGACGCTCAAAACGTTCACTGCTCATTAAAATAAGCCTACATCGATGCTATGGTACCTTTTTACATAAGCGTACAAATTTCGTAGTAGTACTGACTCGATAGGATATGCTTGTATTCTTTTTGAGGTTTTCAAAGGGTACTGCCATTATTTTGTTGAATTATAACTATTGATGTCATTGATAATATATTTTAAAAATCTTATTTTAGATGCATCTAACACCAAACCGGATATTGAGTCGCCTCTAAACGAGTGTAAAGAATTCTACTGTGTGCAGACAGCCCAATTGGACAAACACACTCTAATATATACCACTACAATAGACGCAGTGGCATGTGGTGAAACAGACAAAATCATAAAATCTGAGTTGACCGCCGAAAACTTGAAAAATTTTGAATTTATTGAGTTTAAAATTTGCGCTCACATCCTCTCACAGTTTGAACAAGAAAAATTCAGGTATTGCATACATTTTTTCTATCTTGTCTAAATTCATTTAACAGTTAGGCCAAGCCAGTAGGCTGAGACGCAGGCGACGCATTGTAAGCCAGTACAGAATTGGCAGGTACAGGCAAGCGAAGAAATGTGCGACGAAAAAATGCTGACAGGCTGCGTCACGCAATATGAACACTTTCTTTACAAAAAGATATTCAAGGTTCATTTTTTAACGATTAATTCTAATAAAAAACGGTCAAGCAAGTGACATATTTGGTTAATAGGTTAGGTTAGATTTTTTAAAATTTCATTTTAACCATGACTATGCTGGCCGATATATTATGACCATTCAATATAAATTCTGACCAGAAAAATACGAGCCGTTTTTATTACGATAACTACAGTGCAGCTGGAAATTTGATCAGTTTGTTAAATGCAAATATTTTTTTCATATTAATTCCATGAAATGTATTTTTAATTTAAGATTTCGACTGAAGGTGCTTGGTGGAATTTCAATATTAAATTTGAATCATTCAAATTATGTACACTCCCACAGATTTTGTCACTAACGACCCGGGTTTCGCCTTTCGGCATCTTCAGGCGTTCAAGCGCACGGATGAACTTGAACTGACGCTTAGTAAATGGATGTTTCGTGTTTATATATTAAATAAATGTATCACTGAGTCTAAAGCCATCGCTGGCGAAAAAGGGTAAGCTCATGGGAATTCCCAAAGATTTGAGTAGTGAGTGGTTTTTAGAATTATATTTATTTGTTTGTCGGCAAAGGTTTTATGATATTATTTATATAGGGTATAGAAGTGGAGACATCTTTGACATATGTCAAATGTCATTAATAGTTGTAATATTACCATCAGCCCTAAAGATATATATTATTTGTCTACACGGAATCCGCTAGCTCCCAAATTTTACGGATTACCGAAACTTCACAAACCTTCAATCCCAATTCGCCCTGTAGTGTCATATATTAATGCCCCAGCCTATACATTATCGAAAAAAGCTAACACCCTCATTCGTAAACATAGTGGATTCAAGCCGACATATAGTGTAAAAAATTCATTAGAATTAGTTGAAAAACTTAAAAATCAAATCATTCCTTGCAACTCAAAATTAATTTCCTTTGACGTGGTCAGTTTATTTACTAATGTACCAGTCAACAAATGCAAAAGGATTATCGAAGATACCTTAAATGCACGTAGAGTCAACCCAATAGTAACAAAAGAGTTACTAAATATATTAGATGTTTGCGTTGGCCAGAATTATTTCCAATTTAACAATAAAATTTATAAACAAACAGAAGGCCTTGCGATGGGGAACTGTCTGTCGCCGTTGTTAGCTGAATTTTATATGAACTATTTAGAAGATAAAATTTTTAGAAACAAAACAGAAGCCAAACCTATAGTCTATTGGTTCCGATATGTAGACGATATTATTTGCTTGTTTAATGGAACGGATAGACAAATAACTAACTTTCATAACTTTATAAATTCATTAGATAAAAATATTAAATTCACGTTAGAAGTCGGAGGCAAGAATATTAACTTTCTTGACCTAAATATTAATATTGAAAACGGTTCTCACGAATTTAAAATATTTCGGAAGCCTACGTTTTCGGATACCGTGATACATAAGGATTCAATGCACCCATTTTCTTATAAACTAGCCGCTTTTCATTCAGAAATTCATAGACTTGTGAGTGTTCCTTTGAATGAAAAGAACTTTAATATCGAATTAAAAATCATCAAACAAATCGCCATCAACAATGGATACGATATGTCTCTTATAGACAATCTTTTATCAAAAAAACAAACTAAACTTGCAGAAAAAATGTTATTTCAAGGTACATTGTCAAAGGACATAGATCATACTAGGTATTGGCGTAGAATCATTTATTTAGGAAATACTAGTCTTAAAATTAAAAAACAACTAGCTGATAGTGTTAGACCAGCCTTTTACTGTAAAAGCTCTTTAGGCAAATTATTAGTTAACAATAAAGATAAAATACATTACCTAAATAAATCTGGAATTTATAGATTACAATGCTCTTGTTGTAATAAATTTTATATCGGCAAAACAGAGAGGACTTTAAAAATCAGGGTATTAGAGCATATGGCAGCCTTTAGACTGAAAAAGGACACGTCTACTTTTGCTAATCACTTAATTTCGGAAGGACACGTGTTCAATCAGGAACAGGGGATAAAAATGTTACACCCAAATACGGACAGTCATAAGCTCTTTTTCCAGGAAATTTTAGAAATTAATAGGGCACAGTTACATAGTCTTCCGATTTTGAACGAGATACTAAACCTTCCTGGGTCTCCACTTCTATACCCTATATAAATAATATCATAAATAATATCATAAAACCTTTGCCGACAAACAAATAAATATAATTCTAAAAACCACTCACTACTCAAATCTTTGGGAATTCCCATGAGCTTACCCTTTTTCGCCAGCGATGGCTTTAGACTCAGTGATACATTTATTTAATATATAAACACGAAACATCCATTTACTAAGCGTCAGTTCAAGTTCATCCGTGCGCTTGAACGCCTGAAGATGCCGAAAGGCGAAACCCGGGTCGTTAGTGACAAAATCTGTGGGAGTGTACATAATTTGAATGATTCAAATTTAAATGTATTTTTGTTCAAATGTTTATTTGCAATTATATTGAATTGACTTTCACTCATGACGACCGGGTTGAAATCACGTGTATTTTCTTAACATTCTAGAAAGAAAAAAGCGAGGAGCTGGTGTCTGAAGACTTGCTTCACAGGCATTGACACAGTTGTGTGTGGACACAGAGATAAACAAGGGATCGTAACAAAACTCAAGCTTTACAAGACATCTGAGCTGCGTAGAGATTGCTTGGTAAAAACAACAAATAGTTTTTTTTAAGCTTTACCTCGCTAACTTTAAGACTAAGTGTAATTTGTGCGTAAATAGGTCCATGTAACCTGTAAAAATTAAAAAAAAACAGTATTTTATCTGTTCTCATCATTCCAGTTCGAAGGTTTAATTTGAAATACCGTATTTCCTTGATTATTAGATACATCCTTGTTTTGGTATACCAATAATAAAAAGTACCAAAACAAATTGTCACCTAAAACACCTAATAATAATCGAGAAAATACGCTCATATTGAAATTATTAGAAATGCTTAGAAATTTAAAATTATAAGAATTGATGTATCTATTTTTACTAATCGTATCAATATTGTTTTCAGAAATATTGGGATGCTGACATATGCCTAAAGTTTTTGAATGACTTTTTAACATTTGTCAAAACATGCTTATCACAAGAGTTGAAAAGCCACGGAAACTGCTTGAATAACATCAGAAACCTTCCAATGATAGACTTAATTTTAGAGAGAGCGTCAACATCAAATGTAAAACTATCAGAAAGTAATGAAGACGACGTCCCCATAATACCCGAGTGGTATTTTGATCTTTTCTCAAAAGCTTGACATTAATATTTTAATTATCTTATTAAGAATTATTTTTAATATAATTAATCCCACCAAAAAACATTACACTATTTTCCATGCATCAAATTCATTTACTACTTACTCACTGTTCATAATAGTTTTATATACTCTCGGTATGTCATTGTTGAAGCATCAATAATTTTCCATAATTAGTACTTTTATATGTACTGTTTTTCGTCATTTTTTTGCAGCAGAATATATAATAATTTTCAAAGTTCAACAGTAAAGATAATTTCCAAAGTACGGTGATATTTATTCAACAGGGGGCTATTCTCATGCCCATTCACGCTTCAACTGCCGCACAGTTCACACCTATCCATCGCTTTAACTACATACATTACCGACCTCGCATTTATTGTTACATTCTCTACGAAAAGTTTATTGTTGCCATCCGTCAATGTTGTGATTTGTGAATTTGTCAAAGTTTGTGATTTATTGAAGCCATAAGGTGACAATTACAGCTATAAAACTCAAAACAAAACTCTAACCATCACCCACACAACTTGAAGATGTCTACCCCTACCAGCCGCGCCGCCTCTCCTGCACGCCCCATGTCACCAAGCTCACCGACCCAGATTGTCACCCAAGACACCAACACAGATCCCGATACAATGCTTTTTCATATCAAAGACCTTCTGAATGTTGATAAGGATGGCAAAGGAGTTATCACCATGCACTCACTGCTGGCGCTTTTCCATCTATTAACATTCGCCTTTACCCCAAATACAGACAATAAAGAAAAGGCTGAAAATCTAAGAAAAATAATATCGAGAAAGAAAAGGAGCGATGACCATAATGATGACTCGGATGTAATCCCCGAGACCACCCCCACGCCTACTTCCAAGAGGAAATCACCATCTTCCCCTAAACAAACAACGCGTTTAGAGGAAGATGACGAATCTCGCAATGGTACTTTCAAGACATACAAGGCGAGACGCCTCAGGACCACACCAAAACGTGCCCGTGAACAAACATACCCGAACATCAGCACTGCAGCGAAACGTTCTCGTGATCAGATATCCCCGAATGTCGACACTGCCGTTCTACCAACAGTTACTCAGAAAGCCAAGCAAAATGATATAAGGAAAACGCCCCGTCAGGATACCTCCGCCGCCACCTCCAAAAATCCGACTGCCGCAAACGCTACCGCAAAGACCCAACCCCAGAATGAACAGCAAAAAAAGGAAAAAATCCCGCCGATAATATTGCATTCCAAAAAAGATTATATTACACTTGAAAGAGACTTGAAACTGGCAGGGTTTAACAGTTTCTCAGCCACTGACCAAAAGAAAACAATAAAAATAAATATCGAAACCGCCGAAAACTACCGAAAAGCCATCTCTTTCCTAGACAAAAGGAAGATAGCCTTTCACAGCTATACCCTTCAGGATGATAAATGCTATAAGATAGTCCTGAGGGGTGTACCAGAAGATTACACAGAGGAAGATGTCCTCGATGAGCTCCGCGAAAATGAATATCCGATCCTCCGTGCACAGCGCATGAAAAGGGGCCAGGATAGAACCCCCCTTAACCTCATGTTGCTGGACGTGGAGAAGACCGACACTGGACGTAAAGTCTTCGAAATAAAAAGACTAGGCAACATTAACGTGTCAGCCGAAACCCTGCGACGGAAAACCATATCTGGGCAGTGCCATAACTGCCAGCTCTTTGGCCACTCCAGAAGCGGCTGCCACGCCCCACCTCGCTGTGTCAAGTGTGGACAGTCGCACTCAACAGAAAGCTGCCTGAAGACCAGAGATGACGGACCTGCAACATGTGCAAATTGCACAGGCCCCCACCCTGCAAACTTTCGAGGCTGCCCCGAACATCCACAATCCGGTAAACCAAAATACCGCGCACGCGCATGGCCATACCCTCCCTGGAAGATCAACAAAGAACCTGAAAGGACAGTTTACACTCGCCCCCCGACCTCAAAAATCACCAGCCCATGGACAACAACACATGGCGTGCAGTTACGACCAACTACCAAACATGTGAGTGAAAATTTCCCTCCACCTCCCCTCCTCCGTGAAACTGAACACGATCGACTCCTTGGGGGACTCGTCAGAGCCCTGCAGGAGTCGATCGCGAACAGCCAATCAGCTCTACTCCACGTTTGTGAGACTCTAGCGAAGACCAATACAGGCAATCATTATGGCTCGCGCTAAAACACAACCGACCTCACTACAGATAGCGTTCTGGAACGCCAACGGCTCTCTTCGTAAAGATAAGAACGAAGTTCAACATTTCCTTCAAACACACGACATTGACGCCCTACTCGTTAATGAGACTTTTCTAAAACCCGCGACACCGTTTTATTTTCCGAACTATGTTACCCACCGAACCGATAGGGTGCACGCGCGTGGCGGCGGAACCGCTATTTTTATAAAATCACACATAGATCACTGTGGCATCTCCCAAATATCGCGACCGGCAACATCGAAAATAGAATCAACCGCAATATGCGTTAATACAAAAAATGCCGGCAAATTAAAATTAATATCAATTTATTGCCGCCCAGTTGGTCCACTGGAACCAGCAGATCTAGAAAATCTGCTGTCCGATGATATCCCCGCTACCGTAATAGCGGGAGACTTCAACGCAAAACATGCAGCTTGGAACAGCCGCATAACAACGAGCCGCGGGAAGATGATTCACAAATTTGCATTAAATAATAACTCTGTCATAGCGGCCCCATTCGAGCCGACAATCTACCACCCGTCAACGAGAACAGAGGATGTTCTCGACTTTGCTATCTTGATTGCGGCATCGCACACTCCGCAGATAAGAGTTGTCAACGAATTAAACTCAGACCACCGGCCGGTCCTCTTATATCTCGGCGACCCTCTCGACCCTCTCGCTATTGTGCCTAACAACACCAGAACGAAAGTGTCCTGGGAAGACTTCAGCAAACATATCACCGACAATCTCATAAGCCCTGTTAACCTTACCAATGCGGCAGACATTGACAGGGCGGTTAACGATCTAACGAACTCGATACGCATCGCGACGGAGTCCGCTACGATCAGCGTTCCCGCGAACGAATATAGACCTGACATCCCAACAAGGATTAAAAACCTTATTAGGGATAAAAACCGTGCGACAAAGGAATGGCGACACCACGCCAACCCGATAGCGAGAACGCACAAAAATCGACTCATCGCGGAGATAAAAATTGCATTGAAGGAACATCGTACGTCTTCACTCAATGCATATCTCACTGGGTTAGAAAAAGGAGGACAACCTTATTGGACTCTTAATAAAATACTCAGATCCCAAAAATGTACAATTCAACCGCTTAACGGTCCGAATGGCCCGGTGTATACAGCCGTGGAAAAAGCTGAGACTTTTGCAAACTCACTCGAGAAACAATTCTCGCCGAACGATTTCGATCCAAACGATCAAGCGATTAAGACCCGCATAGAAAACATATCCGCTAAATACATTCAAGTCACTAACGAGATACAACTATCTCCACCCGCGACACCTATCAAACCTGCTACCACGGGTGAAATAGAGACTAGAATCAAATGCTTATTAAATCGTAAAGCTGCAGGCAACGATAAAATAAAGCATAACACGCTCAAACACCTTCCCGGGAATGGTGTTGAAGCGCTTACATCGATAATAAACGCCTGCCTTAACGTCCACCACTTTCCGACCGCCTGGAAAGCAGCGGATGTCATACTTATACCGAAACCAGGTAAATCACCGGCGATCCCCGAAAACCATAGACCCATAAGCTTGCTCCCGTCGATGGGTAAGCTTCTGGAACGCGTAATTAAATCTCGATTGGAGGAATTTGCTCTGGAAAAAAAGCTCATACCGGATGAGCAACACGGCTTCAGAAGCAAACATTCCACCAACCATCAACTACTTAGAGTAGTGGAATTCATCACGGAAAGTTTTAACCGCCGATGTTTCACTACCGGCCTGTTCCTAGATATAGCCAAAGCCTTTGATAAGGTTTGGTACGAAGGTATGATAGTTAAACTTTCCGAGGCCGGCCTCGAAAATCCGATGCTTGGACTAATAAATTCATTCATTTCAAACAGAACGTTCCGCGTAAAATTCAATGGCGTAAAATCGACGACGCGCACGCCAACAGCAGGTGTACCACAGGGATCCGCCTTATCACCCTTATTGTACAACCTTTACACTCACGATATTCCGTTACCAGACTACATACCCGGAAGCAACGAAACAATCATTGCACAATATGCCGACGACACAGCCATCCTAGCCAGATCGCTAAACAGGAACAGAGCCACCGCGCTTGTACAAAAAGCAAGCACGGACATATCCACCTGGTGCTCCGACTGGAGGATCCAAATCCACCCGGAGAAAAGCACTGCGATAACTTTCAGTCGTAGACCTAACAGAAACAATAAGGACATTAAAGGCATCCGGATGCATAACACCCACATTCCGTGGGCCCACACGGTTAAATACCTTGGGCTCACGCTAGACTCACGATTAACCTTCTGCAAACATATTGCTGAGAAAAAACGCCAGGTGTCGCAAATCACTGGTCGACTCTATCCGATGATTGGCCACAAGAGTAAACTTGCCGTAAAAAGCAAATTACTATTGTACACCGCGATTACAAGACCGATCATGACCTACGCGTGCCAAGTATGGGCACACGCGGGCATGAATCGTATACGGACACTACAGACAATACAAAACAAAGCACTTCGCATGGTCACGGGAGCACCCTGGTTCGTGCGAAGTTCCACGTTACACAAAGACATGAATCTAGACCCGATCCTTGATCACGTCATAAAACTGTCGAAGAAGTTCTATAGTGACATGGCGGATCATCCTAACCAATCTATCAAAAATTTACTTAACGACTACATTGATTACCCTCACACAAACATAGCGCGACCGCGGAGAGTCCTCCTACTGAAACCTCCTTAGCCCCCCCCCGATCCCCCACATTCACATGTTTGGATATCAACATCTGCTAAAACCCCGATCTCCAAAACCTGAACAACTGCCACAAAAACAAAACAAAAACCAAAGACCACGCACCCGCCTACGCCCAGGTAAATCCTGGACGCTATGCGGGAAAAGCAACATCAAAATACACCAGATGAAAGGGAAATTGGAGCTCGGCTCCACCAGCCCCATAATTTGATGTATAGATATCAATCAAAAATCTCATGCCCGCATCAACATTATGTCACGAGAACTACCAATACAATATAGGTGTATCCTTTACATTATAAAAATCTTAATCATTTACCGGAGGTAGAAATAATCATATTTTTAGCATTACTAAAGAATATAACACTTGATTTAAAAACAATAAAATTACTTGTATTCTTCATATTATTTTATTTACATTTTTCCATTCATATAAATACATTTAAAAAAAAATGTTTTTTTCTGTACTATATCTTTTTTTATTATACACATAAGTATGTATAGCCTTATAATTTTCTTAAATAAAAAATATATTACAAATAATGATTGTGCATTCACACACCCCTTTAAATCCTAAAAAAACAATATCTAGTAAGAGCGATTAGTTAATCACTAGATCAGTCAGTGGCGTTTCGTGACCTAAAATCTTGGGTGGGCTAAAGAATAATTTAGCATTTTATACTATCTGTTTCCACTTCACCTTGTACATTAATCTACAAGCAAATTAACAAATACTACGACACTATTGCAAAGCATAAATTATTATATAATAGAATCAAAGCTAATGTAAGTATGAAATAATAGAATAGTAAAAGCCGGACGGAACTGTTTTGTTTCAATTTTAAATGCACACAATTTAATGAACTCTATCATTTATTTTTTAACAAACAGATTGGTGCGAGTGATTATGTAACGTTGGCCTAGAAAATTATTATTAAATTGCTTTTTTATGTATGACTAAGTTATACTCAGCCCGACTGACATCACGTTACTAGCCGACTGCAGGTTGTATACTGAGGCGTAGTCGTGTACGATTAGATGACGTTTCCATATGGCCAATGAGTATAAAGAACATACGTCTTCTAATCGTGCATGATTGCGCCCCAGTCTAACTTCGAAATAGTCCGAGCCTCTATTATTATTTTTAATATGTAGGTATCGCCATACTGATATCACGTTGCCTGTTCTGTATGAAGTATGTATAGGGCTATTTTTTTTTATGCCAGTGTTATGTATACGCCCCACCATTCACTGTTAAATATTGAGAAGCTGTGACATGCCATAATTATAACTTATCTTATTTACTTGCACTATTATCATAAACACACATCCGCCAATGATTGACAAAGACTTATTGATAAGAATTATTTAATTAGTTTTATCATAAACAAAGGTCCATCAATAATAATTAAATACCAATACTCATTTCTTATAAGAATCTATCATTTACAAACATCAACAGTGATTGGTACTGTCAATAAGCTTTCGATGTATATAAACCAAAACTAACTTGAAATATAAGAAGAACTAACCTAAGCGTCCAGTAGTTTGATTCTGTATTCTGATTTTTTATCAAGTATATTATTATAATATTGTTCATATAAACTTATGTTATAATACAAAGTGAAACATCTACAATTAATAAAGTGTTTTATCTTTATCCTTAACACCGGCTCAGTTTAAATTGTAATACAAAACAAAATCTAGAGTATTATTGTAGGTATACATAGCATTGCCTAATATAGACAGGAAAATCAAAACAAAGATATTGTATAAATTTGCGAAAAGTTAGTTACAGTAAAACCCTCATTTATACGATCGTCGGGACCGTATAATTAGGGATAGTATAATTGGGGGTGTGAATCTCATACAAAATTAGGGATTTGGGCTTTTCCGCAGAAAATGCGAAACTAAGATTTCCCTTCATTTTTGCAAAAAAAAAAATAATGACGAAATATTTAGTTACTAAGTGATAAAATGCAAAGCGCGCGAGAAATCCCGCACGCAGTCAGACGCTGGCATGTGTTGAATACACAGACGCTAGCCAACATTTGACTGTATGCGAAGTTTTGCGGTGTCGTCAATCTTTTGCACTTTCAGGTAAATACATATTACTAAAAACTTTTTGCTTTATCTAAAACATCAAATTAATTTTAAATCTTTAAAAAACTTTACTGACTGCGTGATTCATTATTATATTAAAATATTTTTTCAGTCATGCAAAAAAAAAAGGAATTAAAAAAAAAAGAAAACGCATTTCTATCGTAGAAAAATATACCATTTTAGAAAAACTTAGCAGAGGCGTAAGAGCTTATGTTATTTGCAAAGAATTTAATATAAATGAATCTACAATTCGATCGATTAAAGAAATGAATGTAAAATAAGACAGTGGGTGTCTATCGGTTCATCTGATAGTATAAAACAAGTTTCATATGTTAAAAACACTCGAATAAATAAAAATGGAAAAATGTTTGAAAATATTGATAGAAGATTGTAATAAAAGACATATTTCTCTGAGTGTTCGAATTATAAAACACAAAGCATTAAAAATGTATGCATATTTGAAACAAGGAGAGACTGATAATTCAAATTTAGCTCTCAAAAATTATTTCGAATTTAAAGCAAGTAATGGCTGGTTTAACCGATTTATCAATCTATTTTCCCTGCGCAGCATTAAAATGAGCGGCAAAGATGCAGAAAAATTTACACAGAAATTTAAAAAATATATTGATGATGAAGGCTACACACCCGACCAAGTATTCAATGCTGACGAAACAGGCCTTAATTGGAAAAAAATTCCAAAACCCACATTTATTTCCAAAACTGTTAAATCTGCACCTGGATTCAAATTTGCCAAAGACAGAATAACTGTTCTCATTTGCGGTAATGCATCGGGCAGTTATATAACGAAACCAATGGTTGTCAATCATTTTTTAAACCCACGAGCAATGAAAGAAATCGATAAGTCTAATTTGCCCGTTTACGGAGGGCAAATAAAAAAGCTTGGATTACGGAAATTTTATTTCGCGATTGGTTTTTTAACTGCTTTGTTCCAGAAATGGAAATATTCACTTTTAGAAAAAAATATTGCTTTCAAAATATTATTACTTATTGATAATGCTCCTGGCCATTCTACGGATCTTTTAAATCCATCATTGGAACCGAATATTTTCTGACAGTGAATGATGTATGCTTATTTGTATTTTTTTTTATTTTAATCCTAAATTAAGTACTCGATATAATTCGATGTATGTACTATTTCAATAAAATTATGCTAGATTATTACATTAAGACAGTGTAAAATATAAAAGAAATTAAACAAGTTAAAAAAAACTACATATGTATTTCTTTTCTAGCGGCGCGCATATGTATAAATAAAACCAAAAAAGTTTTCAAAATCAGTTGTAGTTTTTTACCATAAGTAAATAGTATGCACATAAAATTAAAAAAATATAGATTGAGTTGAGCTCCCCTGCTGTAGCCGCCCAGACGGGACAGCAGCATGAACATAGCAATGGAATGCGACCGTATACTTGGGGGATTTGCGGCGAATATTTCAAGCCAGCGTATATTTCGGGGTAGTATAATTGGGGGTTCTACTGTACATTTAAAAATGTATTTATTTTGTTCAGCCATCCTAAGTTTTTTTTTTTTACACATTTTGGGTGAAATATGCGTCGGGCTAAACCCATCTAACCCAGTAAGTAGAACCGCCACTGAGTTCAGTCCTATCCTTATACACTCCTTAAAAAAAAGATAAGCAATTGAGCGACAAGCAGTTCTTGTAGAATTTTTTTTGCTGAGATACCTTGATTAGGAGGTAAAGCTTAACGTTCTACTAGCGTCTGTAAACGGGGTTTGCGAGTTGCTCTGTCAAATCATACATGTATCGACCAACTTTTGGAAAATTTTGCAAAAAAATAGGTACCAAGACATTTTTCAAAAATATTTTGGCAGAAGTTGTAGAACACTGGTGCATAATATTTTTTTATATAAAAACATATTACGAGTGGTTTTTATACTTTTACGTTTTTCAATATAGAAAATCTGGAATTTCATATTGAATAATTACATAGAGCAGGGTTTACCAACCTTTTTTGACCCTAGAGCGCAATCTAAAATATTGGTGGGGCGGCGAGTACCACATTTTTTCATAATCTCAAAACCCAGGAATTTGAAATCCTCAATTTCCTGTACTTTTTAAGGAATTTAATGATTTGATAAATAAGTTGGCGGGTGCATCAGAATCAGTTGGCAGGCGCCATGGCGCCCACGGGCACGGGGTTGGTAACCCCTGACATAGAGAATGTAATAAATTACAAGCCAAATATTCATGTTTCTTTTATTCTTGAACTAAATTCAAAAGCTTCAATCGAGTTTTTACTTAGAATTACTTAAATTTTGATGCATTTTTCAGACCACTGGTAGATTTTCGAGCTAGCTTTTTTCAGTTTGAATATTCTAGAAAAAATCTATCCTCTGTTATTAGCCACATTTACACAAGCAGTTTATCCAGTCAGTGGTTTTGAACCATTATTTTGTTTAAAGTTATATTCTCTTGATTAAATTCAATCAAAAACGTAATTAATTATCAATTGCTGTCTCGGCTTCCTATAACTGATACTTACCCCAGCATAAAGGTATAGAGAAGATGGTTTTAGCACAACCGTCCATCAATGTAACTATTAATAACATTGGAATGTTTTTATCTCACAAATAATAAATACCTAAAAATATTTTCATTACTTAAAACAATAATACCTTCATAAAACATAAGTAGCGGATTGGTTTAGTAAAAACATATCAACTGTGGAAAGGAAAAAGGACGTAACCCACACATGACAAATTTTACAGGAGGCGAAAAAAACGTGTTTTGATGATTTTGGGACATATGCAAATTATGAATTATACACAACCTTAAAGTGCACGGAGACTTTTAAACTGTTGTTTAATTGACATAATCTAATATTAATTAAAGAAATTGTCCAGGAAAAACCTTTATTTCAGTCTTTTTTATTGGTTTTAATTTTTTACAAGGTCATCTTTTTCAAACTTAAACGCTAAATTTAGATACTAATTCGGCATTTGCAGCTTGCATACTTTTGATAGAACGTGTATAAAGTTTGATAAATTGTGATTATTGAAAATAACCTGTGGGTTACGTCCTTTTTCCTTTCCACAGTCGATATTATTAATCTAGCACGCAAAGATATTTTATAAGAATAAAGTATAATAAAACAGGCCACTTATTAAAAAAGGTTAGCTTTTATTGAATGTCGTAAATATAATCGAAGCTTGAAGTGAAATAATCTTTCCCTTTAAAATTGAGATAAATCTTAGGGTTACTTGCAATAGTTTTGTACAAACACCTTTGGTTATGTTTATTATTGTGAAATTTACACATAATGTAGTAAATAAGTCAAAAAAAAATATGTATCAATTTTAATTCAGTAATAAGTTGGCATCAATAAACAGGCAAACCAGAAAAATGTGGAAGAAACGTTTCATTATGGAAAACGAACCGAAAAAAAAATATGGTTTTTTTTTTCAAATTTTATCATAGAACTTATACCTGAAAACTATTATATAGTATTCAATAAAAATGATGCAATACTTTTTTTATTTTTTCAGTTTTTTAAAAAAATATTCCAGGAAAATCACGAAATAAAAAAAGAATTCGTAAAAATGTTTTATTTTTTTAATAACTTGTCAAATATTCGTCATGCTATCTCTGAAGAGAAATCCTAACATTTATCACATCGGATGCATGTTTTAACACCAAAGTGTGGCATATGTAAAGACACTGGTGAGCAATGTTCCCTCTAAGGCAGCGATTTCCCTGGAGGCGCGAGCGGTCCAAAATATTTATATTTAAAATGTGTCTTTATTACCATATGATATAAAGGATGGGGAGGCATAGTAGCATGAAGGTTGGAAACCACAGCTTAGAGGGAACGTTGCTGGTGAGTCATCCATAATGAATGAGTTAATATTCAAATATAAAACAATTTATAATATATAAATTAAACAATCAGTCCTGTATGTAAAAGATGCTGACATAAGCAGTGATCGGGTTAAAAGAAAAATAATTTATTTTATGAGTAAACTTATGTGTAAAGCTTCAAAATGTAGAATAAAATATATTTTTTTTCTTTCATGTGATGATATATGCCATTGTTAATTCGATACTCGAAAAATATTAAAATTTTTGTCATATTTCTCTAATTCCTAGAAATGTAAGAAAAATCATCCAACATTGAATGGTGCTAAAGTATTCTGCTAATTGTGGAATACTGGAAATCTCGGTAGATTTATCCACATTATTATCAACATCAAGTTATTTTTTGATAAGTCAAATCCGCTCTGAATACATTGGAAATGAACATATTGATTCTTTGGAGCCTCATATTGAACTAATTGACTATTCCAGTAACTCAATATCACACAACCTAAGGAGTCTGGAATTCTGCCACTTCTTTCCACACACTGAATAAGCATTTTTATGCAACAACTCAAACTCGGCCAACGAGCAGCTAAATAATAAACTACATATCCAAACAAAGCTTCACATCCATTAGAAAACATTTTAAATTAACGATGGTTAGGAACATTTTTCCTGAGCTTTAGATGTTTTTAACACAACTCCAACAATATTCTCAATACCCAATACACAAGCAGCGAAAGCGTCTTGATGAATAATACAGTAGAAAATAATAATATTTGTCTAGGCTTTATACTTTTTTGCTTCAGCAGGCTTGCCATTCCAAATTGATGTCCTATTATAGCTGACACACTATCCATAATAACTCCAACTTCATGTCTTCCCTTTGTTCCATTGTTGATGAGACTTGTGTTTCAGTGGTGACACCACGAATAAATACAAGAAGTTATGGTGTATCCGAAATGTCCATACTTGAATATGAAAAAAAAACTGTTGTCTGTCACCGTCATTGTATCTTAGAGGATTATTAGAGTGATTGATATTCAATATGGAGAAAAAAATAATATGTTAATGATTGACAATTGAACCAGGAAAAAATTGCGAACCCGTTATTATGGGTTCTATTGGAGACTTTTAAGGGACAGGACAAGAAATAGGCATGTTACAACTAGGACATTCTCCATACATCACGTTAAATCTTTGGACATTACTTGAAACCGCAGGATATATCGCCGATAGCCACTGAAACATAAAAAAAAAGATATTTTGTAATTACATGCAGATGCCAATGAATGAACATTGCTTCATTTATGCATCACCTATTGTATAAATGCGCTGTTTTTGCAAGTCACCACAAAACAGCCCACGTTACATATGAGGCTATAATTTGTAAAGCTGCCTCGTTCCAAAGTTGTTGAACCATAAATTTAATTTAGCAAATAAAATTTAAAAGTATTTTAAGAAATCAGTCTCAAACCTGGCTTGATAACATACAACATATCTTTCCAAAGTAATGCAAAACTAAAAATACTTTTAAAACGTATATTGTTTAATAAAATAAAATTCAAGGTTCAATTTTTGACCATTTTAGAACGAGCCTAGTAGTTTGCAAATAATAGTCTCATATATAACGAAACATATAAAGATATATGAATGTGCGTACAATTAACCTGCAAATTGAGTGTTCTACATTCTGCTGACGTGAAATGTAATTTCCGATAATAAAAAACAGACATACATTTTCAAGCGGGTACGAGAACATATTTTAAGAATCAAGGGGGTGGGGTGCAAATCACTAATAACATTGAAAACCACTGCTATGGAGTGACATTGATAGTGACAGTGATATATATTGAAATTGTTATCTAAACTTCAATGTCAGTTACCTGATACAAGCAATCCGAGTGAAACTGTTGGCGGCACGTTGACTTCTCACAGATAACTGAAGGGAGATCTCCTGATGTGTTTCTGCCGGCCAGACATATACTACATTCTAGCTCGTCTGTTATTCCTTTTGCTAGAGTGTCTTTTAACTCATTCCTTGAAGGGAAGTGATCTAAACCTGAAGAAAGAACAATGATTTATACGCGAGGCAATGTTGGGGAATGGTTAGTAAAGGGTAGCTGGAAAAATAGGGCACACATGGCAAATCATAAGGGCTTTTATTGGACAAATTCGCACAGCAAAAAAATCTATGCTTTGTTAGAATTTACCTTAATTTATGAAAGAGTACCTCTGAAAGTTTGTGTGCATTGTTTATGTTAATTTGTATATTACAATACTTTTACTGACCTAACATCCTCATTAGATTAGTGGTGACCGTTTCGTCAGGACTCCACACTTCTTGATACATGGCTTCAGTCAAGGGTTCAGTGATCCTGGAAGGGCCTAATAGTTTAATTTCCGGGACATTTCTATTCCCCAACTCGTCAACGGTTATTATGGCTGAGATGTCATCCCCTATTTTAATAAAATTAATTTTAAATACTGTTACATAATAATGGAGTCTGCAATTCAAATGAGGTGACGGACCAGGGTTTGCCAGTCTATTACTCAACAGGTAGAATGCTGATGTCCTGGGATAGCTTGAATGGCAGTTATGTGTTTAGTCTACTGAAGAAACTTAGCAATGAGTGTGAGAAAGAGTTAAAATTTTCAATGCAGACTGGTTATAATGAAAAAACTATTCACAGTGTCACCACAATTAACAAAAATATTCAAAAACTATATTAACCCTCTTGGCCCCAGAGCGCCGATCTATCGGCGCATCTAGGTTGTGCTAAAAGCCCCACAGTGCCGATTTGTCGGCGCGCATTTCAATGTCTTATATAAAAAGACAAATGACATTGTATTATCGTAAAACAAAAAACACCCATAAGAGTGACCCTTTTTCAATCGAAAAAACCCAATTTAAAATAATTCTATAATAACTAAATCCTCAAAATATTAATTGAAAGTTTTCAATTTTTACGTGTTGGCGTGCATTTTTTACGGAAGAGATAATCAGTCGGCGCGACTTTTGAAGTCAGAGATTTGCACATTTACTAAAGGAAAGAATGAAATATTATATGAATATACGGACCTTTGTACATAATTTGGAAAAAACAGAGTACCTATCTTTTTTTTCATTTGCAATATTTGAGAATTGCAAATTTTATTACTATCAAGAACGAAAAACAATGCTGAGTATACAGCACAAACAAGAAAAGAAGGCGATCACGTACAATCTGCAAGAAATGTAAAAAAGGATTGCATCCTGAATGCTTTGCTAAACATAAATGCTAAATACTGATTTTCAGGTAAATATCTAAAATCCGTTTTTTAACATTTTGTAAAAAACCTTATTGGGAATTAAAATATATCTTTTGTTTACAGATACGCAAGTTGCAAAGGCAAAAGAAGATCGAAGTTTTCATTTTTTGATGTGTCATTTGGAGCTGCAGTAATGTTTTGAAATACGATTTTTTTCTTCTATATGCTTTTTATGATTATATAAATATATTTTGACGTTTTTAAATAATGTAATTTGGACTTCTTATTGTTGTGAAAATATACCTTAGTATGTAACGATTATGACTGTATTTTTTGTATTTCTATATATTTTTTTTTAATTACAAGTAATTAGTATTTTTTTTGCGCAAAACAGTGTGGGGCTTTTTGCATATACCACCCGAAAATGCTTGGGGCCAAGAGGGTTATATGGATTGGGTTTATTTCCACAATGAAGTATGCTAGCTACAACTTCTTTACCGTTTTACATTTTAGCAAACTTTAGTTTAGTATTTACAAGTTTTGTCTTTATATTAATCAAACAGTTTAAAAAAAAAAACTTCTTATTCGAAGCTGACTTCGAACAAAAATGATTCTGTATTAAATATTAATCACAAAAAACGATTATTTTTCGCAAGCTTTAGCAATGAGCTTGATGCACTTCATTGTATAAGATTGAATTAGGTGTGTTACGATGTGCAAGTATTTAAAAAATATTATATGAACAAAAGATTACCGATAATGATTCTGCGATAATTGTCTTTACTGGTAGGATTAACTGGATCAATGACCCAACATAGAGCATCAATGTCAGCCATAGTTTCCAAATAATCCGACAGTTGGTTCAGACATTCTCTGAATGCATTCACAGCCATGTCTATCCCTAAAATTTTTTTTTTTTTTTTAAGAATGCACTTATAAGTATTTATACCAATTGACTGTCCAATATCAAAATCTATTGTTTCATCACAAAATATTCATAAGATCAAACATATGATTATGTATGTGTCATGCTCTTCAATTTAATAATTCAAAATTATTTTTTTTCGTTTCTTTTGTAAGGATTACTACTAAAAATCCAGTTTTGTAGAAAATTCAATTGTGGGTAGAATCGTAATGATTATATATGTCAAATATACATTTCCACCATATATATATATATATATGCCTACCATCAAAGTAAGATCACCAAATCAATTGAAATGTGTTAAAAATCAATTACATGTCGAGCCATCTGTTAGCCAATAAGGAGATTTAATTGCCAGTAAGGTATTTTTTATGACAAAGTTGGCATATACTTAGGGCTGCCATGCATCTCGGTATTCCGGGTTTGTCGCGGTGTCCTGATGTCACCTTTCAGGGCAGCCTAAAATCCTGCTTTTAGTTAAACTATCATTATTCAGTTATACCGAATCCTCGCAGTTACTAAGTTGCAAAAAATGAAAGGAATATAAAAAAAAAAATGTGTTGTCATATTTTTAAAGCCAGCCCGAATATTAGTTAGTTTTGAAAAGTGTAATAGTGAAATATCTAAAAAATATTTTCATGCAAAAAAATCGACAAATGCAATTTTGGATGGCATATATCAGTGTTTCCTAAACTGGGGCGTGCAAGCATCAGATTTTAGGGGGCAGTGGCATAAAAAGTTTGGGAACCATTGGCGAATATAGCAGCCATAGGATGTTGTAAACACTGGTTCTCGTCGGATCACCGAAATTAATGCCATGGGGCCTGTGAGCAAATATGAACCATGTCCCGGTTGTGATGTAAAGAAATCTGGCAGCCCTACGTATACTCCATACGCCAAAAGGCTTCAATGGTTCACAACGATTGGGAAGAAATTTATGCCAAAAGGAGTCAGCAACCATAAAGTGTTAACCTTTAGAGTGAATAGATCTATACTGACTTTACTTTACATTACTGGCCTTTTTTTACATGATAATTATGTGACTTTTCCAATAAATATATGTAATTCATACTTGAAGCATATATATCAGGGGTGGCCAAACTTTTGATCACTACGATCGACTTTTGTAAAAATTATAGGCAGCGGCCTACCAACGTATGTGTTAGGTGATCATACGAATATACGATGATCTAATTAAATAGTTACACGGTCTACACTTTGGCCACCCCCGATATATATGCTCACAGACAGACACTACTGTGTTGAGTTAAATGTACGTCCGTACTTCTTTACAGAAAAATGGCGCCGACGTACATACTCATCTAATGGTTAATATAGACGGGAAGTCCACGGAAAAAAGATGGGAGGTAAAGCCAAGTATGGCGTCTGATACAATTTAACGTTTAATCCAACATGGCCATCATGTCAAAAAAAGACTGTTGATGTTACTCATGAGTCATGAATTATTTTTAATTATTAGGTACATACCTAAAATCCGTAATTCTTTCTGATTACCGTCAGAAATACTCCAAACACATTGCCAGAGGAGCGAAACGAATTCCTAAACACAAATTCGTGCATATAGTCACTTGTGCCGAATTGATGTTTCAGCTTACGTTTCGCTCGCATCCACATATTCTTAACGTTTTGGGTATGTAATTCACTATCATTAGGGTCCACAAAATTGTTTTGGTGAACCAAAAACGAATGCGTGTATATTCCATCTCCAATAAGTGGAATATTTTCAAACGTCGCAAAACCGCCAGAAATTATGTGTGTACCAGGCAGTATATGTTGAAGTATTTCTTCTCGTAGCGTGCTTGCAGAGTTGTCTGGTAGTCCAACTAAAAAACATTTTCCGATGTTGCCGTTTTCCCGTCTCTCTATCCCACCGAAAACCCATCTGCCTGGAAGGTGCTTGCCAACATGAAATTTGCAGTGGATTTCTACAGTTATCGGTTGAAATTTCTCGTTTATCCCTCCGATTTGATTTGTGTTGGTGTCGAACCACTGTGTACACTCTTCTCGGCAAAAATTACACCAATCAATGAGAGTTTTCATTGAAATATCTAGTTCATCAAAAATTATGTTTGTCGGTAATCCCGTACACCAACAATATACAAATAGAATAATTTTGCCGAGCGGTAACTTGCTGCGCTCAAAAAATGACTTTGAACGGATGGATCTACGAAAATTGCAGGTGTTGCATCCCCATCTGACGCCGTCAATTCCACTTCCAAACTTTAACAATGAGGCGGGCTTATCACACACTTCGCAGAGACAACTGTTTTTAATTAGTCCGCGTTTCGCCAACCATTGTATGGATTGTTCTGTGTTTTCCGTCTCCTTAAATAAGGATAATAATTTGCATTTCTCAACCACTAATTCCTGGCAATCCATAAACTGTTCCACTATCATTTTACGAGATTGCGGTCTACCTCCCATTTCAACAGTATGTTTTTAACGGAGCACGAGGGATGCACAATCACAGAACAAACACGGATGGTTAGTAAAATGTCGAGTATATTATCTCTGATGAAATGCGGGAAAATATATTAGTTTATGGAATGCGGCCAGAGACAATAGAAATGTGGCTTCGGAGTGAAAATACCATAACTAATGAAAATGCTTCATAGACAAAATACTTGTACGAACACGTTTGAAACGTAGTTCCAGTGGCGGATTATCCTTTAAGCGAAAGAGGCGCGCGTTTGGGGTCTCCAAAATAGCTCATATGATAAATAACACATATCGACTGTGGAAAGGAAAAAGGACGTAACCCACACAAATCAAATTTTACATGAGGCGCTAAAAAGGTGTTGATGATTTTCTGACATATGTAAATTATGAATTATACACAACCTTGAAGTGCACGGAGACTTCTAAACTGGTGTTTAATTGACACAACCTAATATTAATTAAATAAATTGTCTCGGAAAAACCTTTATTTCAGTGTTTTTTCTTGGTTTTAATTTTTTACAAGGTCATCTTTATCAAACTTAAAAGCTAAATTTAAATACTTATTCGGCATTGTTAGCTTCCATCCTTTTAATAGAATGTGTCAAGTTGTATACATTGTGATTATCGAAAAAAGCTGTTTTGGAAAATTGAGGGTTACGTCCTTTTTCCTTTCCACAGTCGATATGTATTTAAAATTCAGTTTATATAATTTATCTAAAAATATGGTCTCCAAATACACCAGAGGCCTCCCAAGTTCTTAATCCGCCACTGCGTATCTCATAACAATGTAGTGTATACTTGTTTAGAATGGAGTATACTGCAGATCTGTTCTTATGCATAAGCGTCAAAACAAACATTCCAACCGAATTCCGCCAAATCCAATTTGCATGTAAGCCTAATTTTTGTTGTGATGCCAGTACATTAAATAATTATATATTGTTTTTTTTCACAGTAGCAATTTCTAGGTATGTAGCTATGACGAAGATGACGTACATGTTGGATTAAACGTCAATTAGTATAGGACACTATTTTTGGGCTTTACCCAGTTCTATAGGCAATTGAAATATAGATAGGCACATGCCAAATTGCCATTGGGGGAATCAGAGAAACCGACAGTTTACTCGAAATACGAATAGCATATCAGTATGAAAGTCACCATAACATAGGGTTGTCAGATTTCTTGCAAGTCAAACCGGGAGACCCCCACCCCCGTTTTTTTATTTATATTAAATTATAGCATTTTTTTTTAAATAATATATAAGTACTTATCATTTATTAAACACACAATATAGAGTAGATAATTATACATTTGGTAACAATTGAGATCATAATTTTCCACGCACTGTAAAATACTTATATAGAAGTATATTTCTAAAAGAATATTTCGTAATTCGCAAGAATTATCGGTTACCTTAATTCCAACGTTAGGGTTATTGGCAGGGATGGGCTGGAGGGGGCTCGGGGGGGCTCGCACGAGCCCCTTGTTAAATTTCAGCGCGGCCGGCGAGCCCCTTGTTAAGATAAGAAAATCATTCGTCTTAGATCAAATCATCGCATAACTGCAATTTCTGTAGATGGTTAAATTTGAAAATTAGTTATCCCTTCATTTTTTCGTTAGAAAAGAGAGGTTGAGCGACTGAATAACAAGCAGTTCTCGTAGAAAAATAGCTTTTGCTATGCTCGACATTGGGAGCGGACATGGCTAAAAAAATTAATAACATTTACCGAGCCCCTTGTTAAGATATTGGCAGCCCACCGCTGGTTATTGGCGACGATAATTGTATTGTTTTTTTTTTGCGGGATTTAGTAGTTTCTTGGAGAGAAAAAGAGTAACATGTTTTACAGCATATTTGCCATAAATTCTGTTCAAATAAACTAATCATAGGTACCTGAAAATTCACAGGTCAACTCTTTAACATTTGGTAAGCTGTGTTCTTTTATTTTATAGATTCCACTGCTCACAACAGTTAATACAAAGAATTGATCATTTTCCAAACGATCCACACATTTCAGCATAATATTTTCAAATGAAGAGTCTATACTCAGAATCATATAATCGTGCAGTTTTCTCACATTTTCCAATTCCTTCAGCATAGATTTGTGCCTTGGAATACTTTTTAACCATAGCTGCTCTTCTACTTTTTCATCTGTCATTATGTCAGTCAGAGCTCTCAAAAATGTTTCTAAATTTGAATTGTCTTCTGTTATTAAGCATTGGTATTTTAAAAGCTTATCTTTTACTTTAACAAGATTTGATCGTAACATTTTTTAAAGATACACACTAAAATTTTTGTTTCACGTCGACTGAATAACGTAAATAATAACACCCACAGAATACTAGTTTATGGAAACACCTGTCAAATTTCAAAATAATGTTTGTGTTGCCAGTCATAATACTGTTTCCAAATTTTCATAAAATTGTTTATGATTATAATTTATGGATCTTGTAGTCAAAATGATAGCCGGTCGTTTATTTTATTACGAAGAAGTTCTAAGCTATGTGTAATCATAATATTCCATATTAATTATTTTGTCAATTTTTTAAATGGAAAAAAGCACTGACACAATTCACAAGGCTGCTAACGGTTTATTTTGAAATGCACACTTTGAAGTAACGTTCCGCCCAATTGGAAGAGCTTATTTTAAACTGCGCATTTTTTAATGTTGATTATTACATTGTTCTGATATCGCAGTCGCAGGGACGTTCTGAGGGCATAGGCGAGTAGACAGTTGCCTAGAGGCGGCAAGTCCAAGGGAGCGACAAATGATCACAGTTTTTGATCAACGGGTCAGATCACCGAAGACTATTAGAGGCAGAACCATCGGAATGGTACTGCTCAACCTGAAAAAGGCATTCGACACGGTATGGCACGGCGGCCTTGTCCTCAAGCTTGTTCTGACAAACACTCCCACCTACATTTCAAAGATCATTCAAAATTACCTGAAAGACCGCACTCTCTACGCAGCGGTAAAGAAAGAGAAATCTTCTCTCCGCACAGCCTCTGCTGGGGTACCCCAGGGTAGCCTCCTGGGACCTAGGCTATTTAACCATTTTATCTATGATCTCCCGCACCCTACGAACTGCTGTGTCACTTTATACGCAGATGACACAGCAATCACATCCACCCACAAGGATCGAGACGTAGCGTTACGTCGCCTTAAGGCTGGCACGGCCCAGCTGACTGATTTCTTTTGTCGCTGGAGGCTTAAAGTAAACGGCGCAAAAACAGAGGTGATCCTCTTCACACGAAAGCGAGCCAACAAAAATTTCAAAGGGAAAATCACCATCTGTGGTATTCCTTGCGCATTCAGTCCAGCAGTTAAATACCTCGGGGTATACTTGGACTGTTCCCTCACTTGGTCTACTCATATCGCAGAAGCTAGACGCAAAGCACACGTTGCAATCGGTGCGTTGTACCCAATTTTCAACGCCAGAAGCTACCTTAGCATGGCAAATAAAAAAAGCATTATACAATATGGTCATTAAGCCGACCATGTTATACGCCTCCCCTATCTGGTCTGTTGGCATTCTTGACAGCACTCCAACTCCTTCTCCTACAGAGGGTTGAAAATAAATGCCTGCGTATAATCTCAGGCTTGAGGAAAAATACCAGTACACGATACCTCCGTGCCTGGTACAAAGGCCCAGACATCCAAGAGACCCTACGTCTCCACCGTGCCAGCTTTGAGGAGAGACTAAAGCAGGGGCCTTACCTCACTCCAACTCTCCGAGCAACAAAAATCGCAAATTTTAAAAACCAACTTTAGGTCTCTAAGAAATAGGGTAAAATATCAAGGTATTTCAGTTCTACAGTTTTTTTAAAAATTAAAGGTTGATAGCTATTTCGGCTTTCGCCATCGTCAGAACTGTCGCCATCATCAACAGTCGCCATCGTCAGAACGCCATTGGCGAAAGCCGAAATAGCTATCAACCTTTAATTTTTTAAAAAACTGTAGAACTGAAATACCTTGATATTTTACCCTATTAAAATAGAGTTCTACCAAGTAAATGCCAAATCAATAAATAAAGTCTCTAAGAAACTTGTCAAGATGATGTCACAATCCTTATTATGCTCCACTTCCTCTTCTCTTACAGGAAATTCTTTCACAGCGGAGTCGGACGAGAATGTTTGAGAGACATTTGATCAAGCGTGTGTACTCTTGAAACGGAGTATACGCAATCGACATTATACGAGCCAGGCTCGTTTATTCAGCTAGGGACTGGGCCTGTCTAAAATAAAAATAGTAAACTCTTCAAGTTTACGTAAACATTACGAGTAATTCTTGGTAAAAATTGAACTTTTTATGATTCAAAGCCAATCATTCTCGTAAGGGGTTTTTTCTTAATTGTTTTCCCCACACAAAGCCTTCAGCTGACAGAATCTTTTAGAAAGTCATTACGTAGCTAGCTTACATGCGGGAAAGGGATATAAAGACTTAGTCTGTACCCACCCTAGCAATAACTTTAGTCAGGAAACTAGGAGTCCGCTTCGCGGATACCACATATAGTTTCAGAAAGAAAAAAAAAAAAAAAAATCACAGTTTTTTTTAATGTCTGAATATATTTGACACACGAATTTAGTTTAGAATACATTTTATAAAAATGATGTCTCAATGTCTGATAAAAAAAATGCCGACAAAAAACATTTTCTATGGTACTTACATAACACACTCAATGAGGACATTGATGGCCTATGCAGTATAGCATGCTGATTTTACAATATTATTCTTATTCGCGATTTTTTGGAATGCGTACCTGTGTAGTGTCTAGACATTTTATGGTCTGTACTTAAACGGCCGCATAAAGAAGCATTTACACTGGATATGTTTCGAAGATTTTTGTAAATAAATTAATTGCATGTTCACTTTGTGATTTATATTTATATAATACTAGCTGACCCAACGAACTTCGTACCGCCTCAGAATCAATAAGTGTTGTGTTAACTTGATATCTTTAAACATGATGACTACCGAGCCAACCTTTAGTTGTAAATTGTGCAGTGGCAAGCCAGGCAGATTCAATGAGTTTAAAAATTCAGTTGGATAGTTGGTTGCTTCGTCTTTGTTTGTTACACGGTCGATAGATTTGAAGGAATGTAGTGGACCAACAATTTGATTTTGAATTGTGAAGTTTAAATGGTCCACATCTTTGTTCTTCGCCGCAAGAATTGATCGTTCACTCAACCAATTGTGATTTTCATGATTAGATGTTCGGGAACATTTTGTTGATGAAGCCGTTCTTCGTTGAGACGAAATTGCTAAAATTCAGCGGAAACGAAATCAATCCGTTCGATTCGTTAACAGGAACACGGTCGTTACCGACGATAGTCAGAAATTGCTTGGAGAAATCTTCGGCAGATGGATCATTTAGCAATGCTACTTGCATGTTTTTCTTCAGCTGAAGTTTCTTCACATAGCACCAAAGTCAATAATTTGAGGCAAGCGTTTATTTCATCGGCAGCGGTCGATCTTGGAATGACTGGTAGTGTTTGATGGAAATCACCAGATAGTAGAATCATTGCGCCTCCAAAACATCTTGAGTCATTGCACAGATCTTTCATAGTTCGATTGAGTGCTTCCAATGCGCCATTGTCCATTCATCCCAGGCGATGATTGTATTTGCTACCAAAAATTTGGCCATTGCTGAGTGTTTCGCAATCTTGCATGTCGGTTTTCAGGGGTTTGAAGGTTTAACGGCAATTTCAACGCTGAATAAGCCGTTCGGCATCCTTCTATCTACGTGGCCGCAATTCCAGAAGAAGAAACTGCAACAGCAATTTTATATCTCGCACGAACAGTGGTCATAATCAATGACATTAGGAATGTCTTCCCAGCTCCATCGGCCGCATCGAGAAAAAATAAGCCACCATTTTCATCATCAATTACCTTCATTAACGTATCGTACATTTCCTTCTGTCGAGGGTTCAATAGTAGTACATTCGTTAAAACTGATTGGTTCAATGCATCTCGATCATATTCGCGTTCCGATTTTAGATTGAAAGCGTCGTTCATTCCACGGTCTGGCGTTGGCATTCCTAACTTGACTAACAAACTGCCGCACATAAGGTAACACATGTCTTCGATCAAAAGCAAAGCCTGGTTATGTATCTCTTCATTCATCTAGAGATCGGGATTCACTGAACTGACACGAATTCGATGTAAAATGTATTCGGACATGTCATCCTTGTACTTGTACTTGTTCCACAGTTCACGTGGATTCGATGGGAAGTATGTCGAAATAATGTGCGTATCTGACTTGGAGATTCAGAAACAATTGCTTCAGCACATTTATTAGACATGAATCTCGTGTTTCACCACAATTGGATAAATATATTTTCACACCAGAATGATTTATCGGAATTAAAACTTAATGAAAATCTATGAAAATTCAAAATCGCGGCCAGTGTGGCCCGCCATAGCCCAGCAGTCAACTGTCAAAGTAATCAACGCCACCTAGTGGACTTATTGGAAACAGCATACAACGTCATGTTTGTTTCGGCGTTCGATTAGACAAATTCAAAAAAAATATATATATGGGAAGATTTATTTTATTCATAATTTCTTTCCCGTGATATTTTTCGATGTTTTAATGTTTATTCTGCTATTCTAGGTGGAGACGAATTTAATAAACCAAAGATTATTAAAATCAACCAAGCCCTTCTCGAGTTATACGTGGTGTAAATAACCCGACTTTGTTTTATATATATAGATTTTATACATACATACATAGCAAACATTAGATAGATTTATCAATATTTAAAAAATAGCATACAATTACTTTCGATTAGGTGAATAAAATTACATCTTTTGTAAACACATGTGTACATTGAATATAAAATAACAGTAAAAAATAGTTTTAAAAAACTTACAATAAACAATATTATAAATGTGTTGGTGATACAAACAAAAGCATGGATCCAGACACAAACCCAGCTCATTTGGACATTCCAGATGAAAAAAAGAGGAATTTTATTCTAAGCGAAAGTGTAAACCAACCTTTATGTGAAAAAAAAGAAGCTCTGCAGTAGACAACACAGCATAGGAAATATTCGTTTACTGATACTCACTTCTGTACCTAAGTGTGTAATGATTTTCCTATGAAAAAGCTTTGTGGCAAACTGATCATAAACAAATTTTTTGAAAATGGTGTAGGGTGAATAAAAGAGATTTCAGTGGAATTATTTCTTTAAATATTCAAATTCGTAAACAATTACACTATTAAGTCTTTAAACAATGAATACACCCTTAGTTTTAATACACAAATATTAGACGATTATTCTAAAAGATTTTCACCTTGAAAAATCACAGATATTATTTTGTTGGCCATCAATCACATTGTGTGATTATTTTTAAGTATATCTACACAGTTTAAAATGGAAATGAGAGCATATTCAGTACAACGAAAACTTTACAAAAGAGTTGTCAATCAACTTTCTGTAACAATAACCTTTATCTGATCTTAGAAATTTATAAAATGACGTAACAAATGTATGTATGTTAGACACCGATAGAGTTGTCATTAAGTGTCTAGTCAAAATAATAATATTTATTCATGCAACAATTTAACTTTCAAACAATATAAAAATATGAACTGAGACTGAATGATTTATCTGCTTCTGCCAAAAAGGTTCAGAATTATATATGATCAGCGAGAGATTCTTTCTACTGATATACGAGTTGTCAAATCAAATATTTTTGAAAAATATGATTATAGAAATATTATTAAAAATATAAATTATCTATAACTTATAAATTAAGGTTCAACAATTTTTTACACTGTTCATTTATACGCTTTTTGAGCTAATATTCCATACATAAGCTCCTACATAACTAAAGTTTAGTGCGATTTTCCTAGTATGCTTTTCTTTATAGTTTAAATTTTTATTATCAATAGAAAATTGTTTATTCCTTTCATCTTTCCAAATGATAAAAATAATCAAACAAACACATTACAAAAAATCGACGTGTAAACCTAACAAGCGATGGCTTTTCTACAAAGTTTTGTAAATGTGTGTATTTTTCCTACACAAAAAATATAAAGCAAGTCTAACATACAAATATATTCCGTCTAAAAGATCAAAGTGACGTCTCAGTTTGAACGATTGACATCGGAGTTCTTTTTATGTCTAGAAAAGAAACCAAACATTCATTTCAATGAAAGTTATCCGATTGGATTTAAAGGAGTCGACCACGACAAGTGACTGCGCCGCAGTAGCAGTATAACACTTTTCCTGGAACACTGCCCACGTCGTAATTGTAGTTCCAGGTGAGTTCTGTTCCCGCTCGAACATGATTCAGGGCAAAGAAAGCGACCCACGGGAAGCGAGGATCGTGCGTGTCCACAAATACATTTTGTACAAACACATTAGGTGTGCAGGAGTGCTGTAAAATAAAATTATAACTTAAGTAACCTTTATGAAAGACATTTTAAGTGATTTTATTCATCAGCAGAAAGCACAAAAGATAATCATCAGTTTTGTTTAAAGAAACAGAAGTTTGCAGTAGTCGGTTGATTATTTAAAACACTTTACTTTCGTATTACCATTACAAATGATTGTATGTTAACGACTATTTTTTTTAGTAAATAAACATCACCAGTTACTTTCCCACAGTAACGAATCCAAATCGCATATTTGCAGTGAACGAGTTATTAATTTGCTTACGTGTCTTAAGCATTTAAAGAGTATTTGTAAATAACAGACAGTGAAAAAACATATGTCTAGCAGGAAATCCTATTGAAATTTAACTGAAAGTCATTTGTTTTCATTAAGCAGAGTTACAATACTACAATAGAGACCACTTGAAGGGTATCATAGATATTAACGTACACTGATTGATTCGGAATCTGTCCTCTGAGGAATGCCTCGAGGAAAAACAATTTTGTTAATTTTGTGATTCTTTATAATACCTCTTGAAAATTTTAGAAGCTTTTATACAGTGAACGGTCGAATACACATAGATTTCAATAGTCAATTATCTTATTACGGACACAGTATCATCTATTAAATACTTACGTTAAGATATCTTCCAAGATTTCCTTGAACTTTTGCATCCATTATGAAGCAAGCCTCATCGGGCCCAAAGAGGCTTCTCACAGACCTGAAATAATTTTGTATTTATGAAAGTCAAGCAGTAAACTATATTTAATAAAAGGTATCTTAGGAGCCACAGAAAGACAGATCCGAGCACTGTAGGCATTTTCATTTAGAAAAGAAGAGAACACAGAAGAAAAATGTTTAACTTTCATCGAATTTTATCAAAACAATCTGGTATTGTGGAAACTTTAAGACCCAAATTTTTAAGGTGTGTGGATTTTAGGTTCAATGATCGAATAACCTTGTATTTATGGAAATCAAATGGCCAAGAAACACGGAAGCCTTTTATAATCTTCTACCAAATAAAAAATGAATATGAAAGTACAAATTGCCACTAATTCATACATGTTCACATAATGATCAGAGCGTCTGCGATTGTAAGGTACGTCACCATTTGAGCGGTCCAGGTTGCCAGAACGCTACTGTTTCATGACTATGGTGGATACCCAGCATTATATGTGTACACCCATTTCAGTCGTAAATTTATATGTAACAATAACTATGTAGGATCAATAATTTAAGGTAACTAACTGTAGAATTGTAGACTGAACATTATTTTTTTTGCATATTTTCATACCAAAAATAAAGAGTGATAGGGTTAAAATTTGTGAACGATAGAAATTAAGAATAAAGGTTTCTTTAAGGGGATATAATTTAATAGAGTGGAACCCCAATTTACCCTTTTTAAGGAATGTCAAAAAACTGACAAATGCGGGAAAGTTTCAAAACCAATGACAAAAATAGCTTTAAATTCGCAAAAATGATGAATGGGAGAGCGATAGATAAGAGTTGTAAGCTCACCTATACTTAGGAACATATTCATCTTCATTGAGTCCCTCAGGTGCTGTAAATCGCGAAGGTTCTCTCATAGCTGAAATAGGATGAATTTTAAAATGAGTAAAAAAACACATTATTAAATAATACACTATATCTGTAAAAAACAAACAAAACAAATGGAAATAAAAGAAAAAACTAGTTATTCAATTAAACCAAAAATGTAGCAAATGATGTATAAAGTACATGTTGACTACAAAATGGAACAAATATTAGATTACAAGCAGACACGAAAAATTATTTCAGTTAGGAGAATGGCAAATCTAATTTGCAACATGCAGTGTTTGGGGACAAAGTAGAATTTGTAGAATGGCTTCATTAACTATTTCACTTGCCTTCTTCATCATCACTGATTGTTATCATGTCATCATCTCCTGGATTCTTGATTGGTTTATCTTTTTCTGTTTTTTCGTCAGCTTCCTTTTGTTTCTTTTCATCTTCAGCATCGACATCGAAAATTTTGTCTTTCTCTTTTTCACCTGTAGCTTTCTCTTTCGATACTTCAGTACCGCCAGGTAGTTTTTTATCATCTTTGACTTGATCGCTCTCTACATTATCAGCAGCATCCTCTTTGTTGGTCACATTCAAAACGCCGATTTTTTCAATACATTTGTCTGTCTCAGATTCGACTTCGTCTTTGACTGGTTCGTCCGTTTCCATGGGGTCTTCTATTCCAATGACTTTATTGATTCCTGCAGCTGTCACAGGAATATCCATCTTTTTGTCCTTGGATTTGTTTTTTTTCTTTTTTTGTCGAGTACTCCTTCTGGTTCTGTTGAAGAAAAAAAATACGATTTCAATGGAACAATGAATTTACTATGTAAAGTATTTTTTTTTTGCAAATGAAAGATTTCTCACACAAAATTCGATGTTGTATATCAGCGACGTATATCAATTTATCTTATAAATAAAAGGAAGAAGAAGAAGCCTATAAACTCCCTTTGTATGCAGTGTGTTTTTGTATATTACGTTTTATAGCTTTTTTTCATAGTTTGTGATGCACATATCTTCTCAAAGAATTTATTATGCTTGCAATTGCATAAATTGTGATATCGCCCTTAATTTATGTTAACTGCGTACCCGTTTGAAAAATTGTTTTACTCAAAATATTCTTTGATAACATGACAAAAGTTATCTTAGAAGCTGTTGTAGAATAGTTAATAAAACATCTTATGCCATGTTAACATTTTTTTTTTGAGTAAAACAGTTTTTCATCATACTGAAATATTTAAACAATTTATATGCGGTTTTCATTTCTAAACAGTGATATGTTAATGTATTATATTATTTATACTAATTTTATTGTTATTATTATTTATTCTAAATTGTGTTGCAATTGTGATGCCATCATCTATTGATGGATTACCATGGCCGAATAAGAAATAAATAGTACAATAATGTTTACCAGTATTATAACTATTGTATAAGGAAGATTGGGCTATTCAAAACTACTAGGGAAGTATATTTTTTTGTATTGGAATAAACGAAATCAATTGATGTGAAATTAAAAAAAAAGTTCACCCAGTTCGAAATATTACAGGAACCGATGTAATAATGCCTTTTTTAACTTGTAGTAAATAAAATATTTGCATTACAAAAATACAGAAATATTTGTGAAGATTGAAGACAAATCTATTGATTTTACCCTGCTTCATCTAGCGGAACAAAGCACGAAGGAGTGAATTCTTCATCTGACTCTCCGGCTGGCCCATCTTTTTTAGTTCTTTTGTTGTCAGCTTCATTTTCTTCATCATCGTCATCATCATCATCATCATCAGAAGTGTTCGATTCATGCTGCATACAATAAAACATAGTCATAATTTTTTTCAAATTGCCTTCGGCCAAAGCTTGTAATCAATCTATCTTTAGATAAAAACTTTAATTTTGCTATCAAGCAAATTCAGAAAATCTTTTCACATTTTATTATTTTGATGGTCTTTTTCGATATTTAAAAAATAACATATTTTATACAAAAGTATTTAACAATCATAAATGTACACCTTAAATTATTACAAATGAGTTTATAGCAGAATATAATTCAATTACTACTGACATAAACTCAATATAAACATAGACTCAATATAAACATTGACCATAATATCAAAGATAGCCGAAACATCATTTATATTGAAAAGGACTTTGTAAAGTGAAAATCTATAGGAAGTCTTTGACTTGTGACTGAGATACTGAATTTTGGTCATCAGTCGAATTTCATTCTTATCTTTCATTAAAGATTCTAAGGAGACATAAACATGTATTTTATTCCACCGGTTTATTGCTCAGATTCTTTTTTCTTCAATGAAATCTCCACTACGTATAGTATCAACATATATTTTTTCCTTTATACAGACAGGTACTTTAGAGCAGCAGTCGGCAAACTTTAGAACCACACGGACCATTAAATCCATTATTTTAAATCCCTCCTTAAAGATTTTTTAAATATAATGAAGAAAGTTATCAAGGAACAAATAAAATGTACCTAAATCATGAAATAAAATCACTAATTGCAATCAAATTATCAAAGCTCAATGAATTGTACAAAAACTGTGAAAACTGAAAAATTAAAAATGGTTCCACATTTTTCTGCAGACCATCAAAATTCTCTCGCTGACCATTAATTTTCTGACAGCTGCTTTAGACACATTTTATTCAGATACGAGTTTACAGTTACGGGATAATTCCAGAAGAAAGTGAGTGAAATAATATAAACAGTAAGATAGTAAAAGTTACAGTTACAGTTAAAGTTACAGTTATGTTCTAAGCTCAAGAAATGCGACCCCAATACCCACATTTTCTTAAATATCTATTTTAATATGGGTGTTACAATGTTTATAATTAAGGTATTCGTATATCATAATTTTTGGACCTTTTGTAGTTTATATAAATACGCGATAACGAGATAAGCGCCCGCTTATCAGCGATCGTTCGTAAGATAACTGGGCTGAACGCATCAGTTGCAAATTCATATTTGTACTGGAATGACGTCTTTTTTACGCGCAACTTAAAATATGATTATTTATTAAAAAACCACGGATGTTTATAAAAAAATGTATGAGGAATGATGCAGAGATATTTTAAAGCCCTTAGACTAATTTTTTTTTGAAATTCATAAGAATAAGGCCAATAATGAGGAAACCACTGGGGTCCCTAAACAACCCCCATCGGCAGAGAAGTATTTTTCTAGTCTCCGAGCCGCAAGAGTTAAGGAATCAAGGTCGGTATGGTATTTTCGACATATCATAATCCTTGCCTTCCTGCAAGTATCACAACTGAGGGAGGTTTACAGGCTTGGCAATTAGATTAGCATGCCGTAAAGCATTAAACCTCCGGTAACGCCAACAGGTTAAAAGTATTTTTGATATTTTCATCACCAAAAGTGTCATATTTTAAGCCGGGCTCACCTTTTTGTCCAGTATTTTATCCTCATCTGGTACATCAGATTCATAACTTTCCTTTAACTTTTCAACAACCTCAATGTAGTCCAATTCAGCCAAAAATTCATCGCCCTCGTTGACGCCGTCCTGTCCAGAAATAATTGGGTCACATTATTGTAAAATTTACAGTTGTTAAGTTATACATATCTATGGTAAGTCAATTTAACAAATGTCAAAATAAAAACTGGTTGACAAATAAATTGTGATAATAATTATTTCATTCAAATTATTACAGTGCACCAATAAAATTTTACTATACATAACTTAATAACTATGTCCATTAAACATAATCAAGTCTGTGGACAGTTGATTTTATTTCAACGGAGATTATCATAGACCAGGGGTTACCAACCCCATGCCCGCGGGCGCCATGGTGCCCACCGACTGATTCCGATGCGCCCGCCAACTAATTTATGAAATCGTTAAATTCCTAGGATTTTGGATTTAAAATTCCTCGTTGGGCTAAAAAAAAAACCGAGTCACGGTGATAATTTGGGCAAAACGGTAAATTCCTGGGTTTTGAGATTTTGAAAAAACTTGGTGCTCGCCGCCCTACCAATATTTTAGATTGCGCTCTCGGGTCCAAAAAGGTTGGTAACCCCTGTCATAGACCAACATCTTTTAACATTGTTTATAAATACGGTGGTCACCTAAATATCCTAAAATATTTTCAAAGCCTCCCATTTGCGGTAACATTGTAATACTGTAATACATATGAATTGCGCTCCAACTAGGGATTGCAATGCCGGTATCACTGAAACTGTGTTCCTGGAATTCATGGCGTTTTTTCAATGACAAATTTTGGATGTAAAGAAAACATCAAATATTTTCACGATGAGTTCAAATATTTTCAATGGTTTGTATTCAATTAAGACAGGTTCCAGAATTGATCGACACTTTTTAAAGATGTATTTTATGTTAAGAAACCGTAAGCTATATTCAAAGAATAAAACACTTATTTGTACTAAATTTACTTTTATTTAATATGACCCGGACCGGTTTCGTTTCGGACGAGCATTATCAATGCTTGTCATTAGTGAAACAGGTCCTTATCATATTTAATAAAAGTGGAATTAGTACGAGTGACTGTTTTATTAAGATAAGTGGGGGGTAAGATGCATACTGTGTCCAGTAGAATTAATTTAATCAATTTTAATCAATTTTTAGTTTATTAAAGAGGTGAAACACTTGTCACAAGTTGTAGCACTACAAGTGGAATAACAAAAAGACACTATTTTATATGAAATATCGATTTTGGTTTTCACGCTTTTTTTAATATTTGCAATATTAGTTATATGAAATAGTGTGGTTAATATGAAATACCGGTATTGACATATTCGTCCAATATTACAATCTCAAAAAACAAACAGCCAGAATGCTTATTCCAAAGAAAACCATTTGAGTTATTTTTAGATGTTAGAATGTTTTCATTTGAAGTTAAAATTTTATGATATGACAAAAAGCATAAATACACATGATTTATGATTCACTGCCAACTGAAATACGCCTTAATTGATTGTATATGTACACTTACCACATTAGCGACAGCATCTGTGAGCAAATTGCCAGCATATATACAGAGGAAACATCCCCGGGGGATATCATTGAGAGCTTTAATACCCCAACCGCGGTTGACAGTCTTGAATACCTGACGAAAAAACAATATATATTTTATTACATAAATGAAGACATTATTATTTGGAATTGAACTGTTACTGATACTTGTTGCTTCGCAGTCAACATTCACTTTTGATTGATATTACTCAATCGTCTGTTAGCAGGCTCTGTGGCGGGTGCCAATTTTTAAGCACAAACCTTTACACATACTGAAAATGTTTGATATTTATTATATAGAAAATTGTTTTTATACTCTTTGAGGCTAATTGACTTTGCATTTTTCGTTGTGTTTGCTCTTTGAATAAGAGTTTTTTTTTAAATAACTTAAATGAGTCGTCCTGCAGTATTTGTAATGAAAATATGTCATTGTCATTACCTCGAAAAAAATTAAGCAACACAATTTCTTTTGGATTAAACTTTTTATTTCAATCAAATAAAATGACGAATAAATATTCTCTCATTAGTATTCTGAAAATATTTTATTCCTTTTGTCAACGAGTCAACGAGTGTTTATAGAAAAATTGAGAGGTGAATTTGAACCTTTTTCAGTAATTAAATCTGCTGCAATGAAAGTCTTTTTTTTGTCCATTCCAAGCACCCGTGTTAGCGGATACAAACCCATAAATTTTATAAATAAATGGCAGCAGAGGTGAATATAGACTGAGATTCACCTCCTCCCTAGGAAGCTCAATGTTCAATATGTCGGTGACCTAATAAAACCTGCCTAGTATAGGAGGAATCCAGGATGCACTTAAGTTTGGCAGCCGACCTTTAACAGAGGACAACACCAAGAGAATATAATACTGGAAGTATAAAATACCTGAAGTTTGAGCTGCAAGGGATGCTGCACTACTCTATTCAGACAAGTCATAGCGCATTTACACCTGCAAGCAAGCAAGAGGTAAACACAAAACAAGAATAATAATAAAATATTTTTTTCTATATGAAAATAAAATATGTAATAGTTTGCGATGGAATACTAACCTAGAGTTACATTCATAAATTCCAGTGGGGACAGGCTCTAAAAGTCTCTTGTACTGATAGCCCACTCTGTTGGGGTCGTATCCGACAACCCTGGCACCTTCGTAAGTCAGTTGCCAGCATTGACATGTCTCCTTGTTCTGTAATGCAGAATACATCATGAAATAGGAAAATATCATCAGCCCCAAGTAAAGAGCGCATAACTCGAAAATTACAAGCATGGCAAATAACGTATAAATCTAATCACAATGATCAATATTCATCAAATAAATCAATAAAACTATTTGATTGTTTTTGTTTTTGTAAGCAATTAGATAATTATTCTTTTATTTTAAATAAGTGATACAAAAATCACATCATATGATTTCACAGCACAGTGGCCACTGTCGTTGGCTTTCATACCAGACTAGAGATTCCAACTATTCGTCATTTTCAACTATCCGGATATCGAATAGTAAAACTGAAACTATCCGGATATATCCGGATATCCGGATAGTTTCAGTAAGTTTGAAACATTACTATATATATAAATTTATGTACTAAAATAATACATTAAAAACGAGTTCATTTGTAATATGTCATTTATTCAGATTTTAACAATTCATATTTTAAAAATAAGAGAGCATTAAATGTATCATATTTTAAATTTGATCTTAATTTAGTTTTAATTTGTCCTGCTGTTGAAAATACTCGTTCCGTTGCTGTTGATGTTGGTTTTATTGTTATAAGTGTTTTAAACAACACGTCCAACTTTTCCGTCCTTTTTTTAAATTGATCTAAGTATTTAAAATCTTTTTTCAGATTATTTTTATTGTCATTTGAATTGTCGCCAGTTTCCGCGAGAGATGAAATAAAATTACGCATTTCATGTTGCAACTGGCAAGTCGAAAAATAGATAGGTGTTATTTCTACATCAGAGTCCTGGGAGATTTCATCGTCACTAGATAACAAATTTGGGTGAATTCTCTTAAAAATACTTTGTGCTAAAGAAATGGCCTCATATTTATTTGAGTATCGAAAATATTCATTAGAACTGGGAACATTTCCACTTTGTAGATATATCACGAGTGTGATTATTATTTTATGTCGGCGTTCGTTCATTCTCTTTTTAATCGCATGTAAAAATTCTTCACTTAATGAACTTCCAAATTTTGAATCTTTTTTTCAAACAAAATTTGATCAACTGATCCTGACTAAATCCTTTCTGACTTCTGTAATGCCTTAGATAGAGACAATACTATCATATTAAAATATTGAAAGTGTGCAGCTGCATTAGATTACTGCAGCGGCATTTCTTCAATGAATGAAATTTCGGCATTAGAGGTTTTTTTTGCCTCGAGTCCGAGCCGATTCGTCTAACTTTTAAGTAGGTATTAAGATAACAAGATAAGATAGTTATATTACCCGAGTTTGGGGAAGGTAATAAAAAACACTCCTCTTAAGTAATGGTTTCTCCCAGGTTGTAAATACCCCAGTATTCATATCATCTTTCGTCGATTTTATAAAATATTTCTTTAAAAATTATAACGAATACTATCCGGATATTTCCCCAAATATCCGGATATCGAATAGTTAAAAAGGGCCGGATATATCCGGATATCGGATATCCGGATATCCGAGTTGGAATCCCTATACCAGACCTCACGTGTTTGAATCCCAGTACGAATAGCATTTTTTAAATTATCTAAAAATTTAATTAAAATATAAAAATTTCCTCCCTCCATCCATTCCTCTCCTAAAATAACAGAGTGTAGCGAGAGCGAGAGCCAATCACTAGTCCTGTCCAGCCCTATCCGAAAAAGAGAAGTTGAGCGACTGAGTAACAGACAGTTCTTGTAGAAAAACTCCTGTTGAGATACCTCAATTAGCAGGCCATATATGCTCCACATTGAGAACGAACATGGATTTAAAAAAAAAATAGTTACATTTCTTCACACTGGTTTTTACTTCCCTGTTTAAATTTTATATAAGAAGCTTAGGTACAGTAAGTCAGCTTTTAAATTCTTCCTTAAAATGCCAAAACCGTCACTGATAATTTTTTACTATACATTAATATTGTAGGCTAATCATTAATTAATGTAAAAATCTTCTGGAAAAAAATTATACTGTTTATTACCTGACAGTCATCTGTGCAATCGCATCCGCAGAGAAACTCTTGATCAAGATTCAAATCCACACCTTGCGTTGGTATCCTTCGTGTACTGTACGCACAGAACTGAGGTAGGGTGTGATCACAGTCATTCACACATTGTATCGGAACGGCTTCAACCCCATGAGAAATATCCTGTCGAGCAGATGATAAAAAAGAATTTGATAAATTTCCTCTAAATTTAACCGGTTATGATACAAGGAAAGAAAGTCATAAATGAGTCCATGAGAGACCAAGAGGTACTTAAAGGAATAATGAGTTAAATGCGTTTTTATATTCTATGTCTCTTAACCCTTTGATGATTATCACCTCGTATGCGAGTCCAAATGTTGAGTAGTCTAATATCAATTGTCATTCTCATATTTTTTGATTGAATTGTAATTATTTTTTTAAATACAGATAAAAACATATATATCTATGATTTTTGGCACTCACATTATTTTTATTACTTGTAGCAAATACGCAAAAGAGTTTTTTAAGAAGGTAAATATATTTGTAAATAAATCGGTAGCCATATAATATTGAAAGTAAAATCTCATTTCTGGTTGATTTCCATCCTGGAATCAACGTCGTTTTTTTTTTTAGCTCACTGACGAATTCGAAATCCTCGATTTGCTACACTTTTTTCCCGAATTGTCTCCGTAACTCTTTTTTTTTAGCTCACCAACGAATTCGAAATTCTTGATTTTTCGCGGACCCCAGATTGGGAAGCACAGTCATAAATAACCATTGCAAATTTTAAGGTCAAATGCGTGAAATAGTCAAACATAGTTTATTTGTCAAATCGTACTTTCTTTAGTATCTTAAAAGGTGCAATATATAGACTTCAGGTTTGTTTTTCGGGCTGATCAAACAAAGCAGTGTTCAGAACATATTTATTTCTTACCCGTTTTGTCACAAAACATTTGGTGAGAACGTATTCAGCCAGGCAGTGCACCCAATGGTCAAAGTCAAAAAGATCCACGCTCATTTCGGAGGCCGTGAGTCTCAAGTACAAATGAAGTTCTTGAGGGGACCTCAGTCTCCTGCCACACGGAGCACGGTACATAATAGTACGCTTGCCTCGGGATTTCATTATCAGTCTAAAAACAACAAGAATCCGGGGTTTAGAAAAGTTTATTCCATATTTAAAGGGTAGATTTACGATGATGTGTTTGATTGTTAATTTACAATTTAAACACATTAAATGGAATGATAAATGAATTTACTCTAAATCCCAGTATAAACCACCATTTTTTAATCGAAAAACAGATTTCTGTTTGAATGCACGGATGTTTGTGATGTCTAGATATTCTCAGCCACCCTTCCAATCTTAAAATAGTAAGGGGTAGCGAGAGCGACTAGCTAACCACTAGCCCTGTCCTAGCTCTATCTTTTCTGTCAATATTCTCTTCAGAAAAAAAGAGGTTGAGCAACTGAGTAACATGCAGTTCTCGTAGAAAGTTCTGTTGAGATACCCCCATTAGGAGGGGACATGGATTAAAAACAAAAAAAAGGTTAACATATGTATGAATTAGCGGCCAGCGTTGGAAACGTCAGTCAAAAAGTAGGACAGCATTAAAACTCAAATTTTAGTGCAGGTATGATGTGATTATCACAAACAGAACAAATGACACTTAATTATTTGTATAAATATGTGGTTTTATGACATATTTGAATTAATTGTTTAATTAAAATATAATAAAAAATACACTATGTAAACGTGAAAAAAAATTGTGTCAGTAAAACTTTTGAAATGATGAGGTGAACACTTGGAAAGAAAAAGAAGCTTAATATTTTCAATCTATTGATGATGTATGCAAAAATTTTAGTCTAGATTGCAGAAAATAAATCAAATAGCTTATAATATGTAACAGTGTGAAACAGCTTGAAATAAAAAATCGACAAGCTTTTCCATTATTTTATGTCAGTGGTTCGACTACAACGTGACAATTGAAATTGAATACTACTTTCAATAAATAAGGTTATATTGATTTATTTAAGAGAATATCACCTTTCCCATCCTGATAACAATGGCCTGGCCAGGGGATTGTGAGTCTTGAGAATTCTGAGAGGGAGGGCGTCTTTGTTGAGGCAATTGGGAGAGCAGGCATGCGGTGCAAGTTTTTTAGGTTTAACTTTCACTTTCGGAGTATAGTACTGAAAACAGACCGTCAAAATTGAAAATACATATTACTTAAAAACGTTGCGAGAAAATAAATCTATTTAAATAAATTGTTAAATTTATTTAAATTGTTGAGCTCCAATATGTTAATAAAAAAGTGTTTCAGGAATAATTAAAAATATTAGTATAGTGCAGATCACAAATTTGAACTACCATTCATTACATGACTATAAAATTTTGTATTCCATTAATCAAACCAACCATTAATAGTTGAAGCCATAACAAAAATTGTTATTTAAAAATACATAAGTCGGCAATATGAAATAATGGTAAGCAAAAGACCTATTAACAGTTTGTGTTAATCAACTACTGTAATGATATTATTAAAATAAAACACTTTTTTGTACTAATTAGTATAAAAAGTTTTTGAATTTTTAAAGGTTGACAGTAAGCACCCTTCAAAAGTGTCAACTCCTCGATTAGGTCTCCACGCGTTCCACATTGGGAACAGACATGTTATAATATGCACTCCTTACATACTGTACACTAACCGTTTTTTTACCGATTTGCAATGCTTAGCCCTGTAAGCATTGAATTTTGGGCAATAATTGTATTTTATATGATTGAACTAAGTCAAACATGTAGAAAAATGTATTAATAGTTCTTATATAATTTTTCCAACTCTTTAGATATCCCCGAAACCAGTTGAATTTTCAACATAATCTGAGAAAAATCAATCAATATAACTTGCAGTTAGTAAATATGTGAATATTATATTTACCAAGCATGTTGTCCAACTAAGTATTTCAAAGGCTTTTAAGATAAAAGCAAAATAATAATATATCTTTTCATATTTCGAATTACATATTTGTATATGTAAATCGAATGCATTAAATGTGCATTCTACTGTGATATTTCAGATATTAATATGCGCCCTTCGTCATGTCAGTTACGCAACAAAATTCAAATTTAGTGGAAACCAGTTTGAAGATCAATGCAAGTCGTTTAAAATGCATTGTAAATAGGTTGACTCCTTTGGATCGGAGAATAGCAGAAATCAAATTAGGCGCCCAAAACGCAAGCAGCATGAACATAGCAAAAGTTCACAAACGTAATGCGCAGAAGATTTTTATTACTATCCCAAGATAATGAAGTAATATTGACGGACCACAACTTTACTGCGAACTTGATCAGAGTGAGGTTCCATAGCTCCGGCGGGAGTGGCTCTCCGCGGAATCTGAGACTGAGGAAGCGCAGGGGTAACGGGCTGTTCGGCCTTAGATTCTTTCTTTCGGTGGGTCGTGCTTTTCTTGGCGACGGCTCTTGGCTCAGTCGATTGGACTCCTTGAGAAATCGGCTGTAAAGTGACATCATACTTGGCATTTGTTTCTATACAATGTGTCAATTGTGTATTTAACATTTTATATAAATACGAGTAGATAAGATAATAAATTTGATTACAAATTGGCATACTATTATTTCTTTTGTTAAAATTGATAAGGTTTTTAAAAAAATCTTTTTTAGAATCTTCATGACTCTCAATTTTGTAAAAGTATACATACTACTTGGAAGCACTTAAAGCAGTTAAATTGTCATTAAGTTATTAGTTTAAGTAATGTAGCATTTCAGATCACTTTGTTAAAAATTTCCAAAATTATAATTATGTTTGTAATTACCATCACATTAACTTTATTAATCTTTGATGATTTTTTAATTATATGTTAGAGGTGTTTGTTTTTGTATAAATAGCACTGTTAAATTATATTTATGATAATAAATATAATTTAACATTTCTAATTTAGAATAGAAAATAAAATGACAGTTCGGCTATCTGAGACCAGAAAGGCATCTGGTTATTTAATGGCAATGTTGAGTTGCGCGTGGTACTGAATTAAAAAAAAACATAATACCTAAAAATAATAAAGGATCAGTTTCAATGTCATCAGTTGACAATGCTCGCCATGAGCAAAACTAGTTCTGACATTTTGAAATAAAGTGGAAATAGAGTACAAAGGAATATTATGTTTTTATTAATAACATAAAGCTTGATACCAAGAACTACATTGAAACTGAATTCATTATTAATATTCTATCAAATTTATATTATAAACAAATATTATATCAAAAAACAAAGTCAAAATACATGAGAAGAAAGTGAAATAAAGCAAGAGCTCTTCTCTCTGTAAAAGATGAAAGACAAAATGTGACACATGTTTCGCATCTTTGAAAAGCATCATCAGACATAGCATCGCAAGGTTTAAGGATTACTTGGTTAAGGTTAACTTGTTATTTTTTTGTAAACCTTGCGTTATATCTGATAATGCTTCTCAAAGATGTGAAAAATGTGTCACACTTTGTAACACGACAAGTGGAATAACAAAGTTATTGAATTCATTATCCATTGACCTGAACAATGTGTTCTAAAATCTAGGGCTGCGAGAGTGCCTAAATTGTCTTGGGCAGTGTAAATTCAGAACGAACATCGATATTAATAAAATGTTGAGATAGTTCACGTTAAGAGAAAAATCCTTACCGGTGGTGCTGGCACTGCCACTGGAATAGTAACTGGAGCAGGAACCGGAGCTGCTATTGGTACCGGTACAGCTACAGGTATTATTGGTGTAACATCTTCCGTTCGCATCGGGGGCGCTGTTGTAACTTCGTCGAGACGCGTATACTCCACGTAAGGGTAGTTGGCCATCTAAAAGTTTATGAGATCAGCAAAAATATGTCACTGATGAATGTACTGATATGCTACATAATTATTATGTATATTTTGACAGTTAACGAGAATAATACCTTCTATATAATATTTGATATAAAAATAAAATTATAGCAAATATTAATGTCTGGAAGAGACGGTTAGAAAAATTGTTTTTTTACAAACTCATCTATAACCTGGGGTCTGGGTTTGATTCCCGGTAAGGTCAATGTCAAATTTAGATTTTTTCTATTTCAATTTAAGAACTAAGACCTGGGTGTTTGTGATGTCAATTATTATTCTCATCGATCTTTCGACTTTAAAATATTTGACCCATTGGCGCTGTAATAAATAAAAATAAAAAATATGTATATATAATACATATACATATATACAGATTATACACAGGAAGTACTATTTGTTTGGCTTGGTTTAAGTGGATAAGCTCATCTTTCTTTTTTTAAAGCATGGTTCAAAATAAATTCTGTGTAACTCTGCTCAGGGAGTTTATGTGAGGGTATATATATAATGAGCATAATAAATCAGTGAAACGCTTTGTATTTTACAAACAGATAAATGAGTGAAAAAACAGTGCTTTAATTCTTATCATTTTCACTTTATAAGTAACTAACTAGATAATATAATTTTCTCTACAATGTTTGTTCATTTAAAAAAAGACAGTATTGATATAAAAAAAAATAAGTTTGTTTATACATTATTATTATCGATCATTCCCTAAATTTTACAATCAAAGTCTCCATTCCACCTTTCCAAAAAATCAAATTAATTTAGCCTTCCAAAGCTTCAGTGTACATTCACTATAATCTCACACACAAATGTGCATAAATAATTACTCTCGGGGGGTGCAATCCATAGTTTAGAAAACAAGTCACTGATGATAGGATAAGGAGTAAAATTAAATGAAGACCTTGTTGGTATTGGACGTGGCCCCTGGAGCTCTGTGTCTGCCCTGTGCTCGTCTATCGGCCGCTTGTAACTCCAAGAATAGTGGCAGCAGCCTGGTACTACCTCTGTATATCCATTCTTCCCGGACAACTGTATTTTCGCCTTCTTCAAATCGCATCAATGCCAATGAACTGTCGACGGCTAACACTCGTGATGCCCACCATTTTCCTGAGACATAAGAATATTATCTATACAGCTAAAGTTATATAAATTGAAGTTTATTTCAAGAAGGATTGGTGTGGGTATTCTTTTGAGCATATTTCAAAATTTCTTTTTCATATAATAATTTTGAGATGAACATATAATATAATAACTTCTAGCTTATCAATTATTTCAAAGAGTTTTTCAAATTTAATCTTGTCATTTTTATACAATGAATAGGCATCTCATAAAAGTCATCGTATAAAAATTATATTGTATCAAAGGATGTATTTTTGGGAATGGAAAATATTTTATGAATCGGTATGTGAAATGATTTATTATTTTTTCATTACTTACCGCTCCATTCAACTTTAACTTCTTGGCCGGGTTGCATTCTGACCATGGCTCTGTCGGGGTAGGTGGACAGATATTTTTTTATGAAATCCCTCGAATCGGCATGGACATCTTCATAAACGCGCAGCGACATCTCGCACACCCTTATGGCGTCAGTGTGTTTGACGTACTGAGCATAACCGTCATCAAAGAATACGAGATATCTGCAAAAACAACATGTTCAAACAAGTTTGTCTTTAACCTTCCAGGCACATGCCTGAAATAGATTTTGAATAGCAGGTAAATATTTCCAATTGGTAACAAGAAAATTCTGACAAAACAAATTACATTGGTACATTTTGTCATGGTCAACCTCAATATTGGTTTGTGACTATAAAATAATGGTTTATGAACAATAATGTCTAAAATAACCAAGGATTATCGATAGAAAAAAGTTTTTTTATACAACATATATAAAGGAATTGTAACCTGAAAATGTTGGAAGGTGAAGGTGTTTCGGCAATGACGCCCGAATAATAAGCGTCCTTTTTCTTCTGTTGCGTTTGATCTTTGAAGAGAGCTATTACTCGGGTGCCTAAAAAAGTCATAAATTTATAAACATCATCGACACCATACCAGAAATTATATTCTTCAAACTCGCATTGAGGGTATTACCAATGGTATATCTGAATGCAGAAGGTTTCAGACACGCCACCTGACGACCGGTAACTTGCTTCAAGACGAAACCTTCACCCCTAGTTGCAGCTTCAAATTTAACCGTCATTAGAGTAAACAGCGCCAGTGTTCCGTTGGACAGCTGTAACCAAATGTTAGTATAAGCCATCGAGTTCAATAACATGATTGATTAAGTAATGTTTCAACAAAGTGTAACATTTTAATCAATGCCCTAAAATATGTCAATAATTTGTATTGTATTTTTGTCAATCCAAAATCAAAACCAGGACAAAAATTGCACAATTATGCACCCTTTAGATTCTCAATATGATGAAGATATAGGTTTGCCTGTAAAGCAATTATCACTTTTTTTTAATTGCAACCCTTTTTATAGAAGTGAACCTTCCTGTCCCTCACCATTTAATCCCTAAAATTAATGTTTTTGTGTATTTCTATTATTGAGGGCTTTATTACTATGTTAAATATGTAGATATATTATGCAATTTATTTTTTTTGTGAAACCACAATATGAAATATCATTATTACATCAATCAGAGCACATATCCCTTGTACAATAGAATTTTTATTTGCAATGTAGAGGGAGTCCTGAATAATCACAGACTATTTTTATATATTTCAAATAATAAAGAAAATCAATTAATAACTCACCATGGTGCCTTTTGGCCATATTTCCATGATTGTGGCCAGAACCCAGGCACTGAAGATGGAGTGACGAACTGCATACATAACGTCACCAACTTTCAAGGGGACAAGCACACGTTCTTCTGGACCCTCAGGTGGTAAAGCATCCTGAAGATTAATATTGTTTACTGTTATTCTTTGGTGGTGTGACATTATAGAATATAATGAAAACGCATTTCAAATCTGCTGTACGGATCTCAAATCATTTTCGCATGCATCATGTAGAGCTTAATCAAATCAAAGAAACGAATATCAAACATTTTATTGTAACATATACCACATAGGCTTGAACTCGAATGCAACAGAAAACGAAGTTGTCCGGACATCGAATTAGACAATACCACATGTCGTGAATATGAATGAAATAATAATTATATAAAGATTTATATATTTATATACCTCACACTCTGCGGCATTAGGGATACGGAGTCCTGCAACTAACGCTGCTTGCTGCAATAAAAATATTTCATTCAATCAATCGAAAGAGAATGCTTTTCTATTTAAATCTTTAATCTAATTAAAAAACATACAATGGACGCTAAAAAAAACACAACGGTCATTATTCATTCATTTGAAATGAAAATTCTAGAAGTTACCGAAAGTTTAAAGCTACGGTAACACATTTATCTGTACCCTTAAACACTACACGATTGAACGATCGTGCATAAGAAACATTAAGAGGAGATAATATTTCTACTCTCGATTACCAGGGAGTAAAATCAAAAAATATGTTCATCAAATTATAGGCATCAGAACAAATCTAGTATTATACGCAAGATTGATGATCGTTACCTGAAGAGCTTCTTCAGTATCAACATTGTAATTGACGGGTTTCCGAACTCTCGTTGACCTCCTTTCAGCGACATCCTAAAATTAAAATTTCACAATTCACCAATAAAGCCATAAACCATTTCAATCACTTTTAGGGTGTTCATTGTCAATACTTGGTGGAAAGGCATTATATTAAGAAAAAAACACAATATTACTTTGTACTTATTTGCACTTCACTTATAAAGATCAGGAGCACAATCTCTAGTGAAACCGGTCCTGATCTTTATAAATAAAGTGTAAATAAGTACAAAGGAATATTGTGTTTTTTCTTAAGCCATTTAAAATTAAAGGGCAACTTTTATTAACATGAAATTGCTACATTTCATAATGTACTACTATTATATTCTCGTATGACTAAGCATATTATATAAGGGGAGAGTAGTACACTAAGTGAACCAAGTTTGTGTCAAACCAAACTAAATATAATGTTCGCTTAACGTTCAAACAAATACTGCAGTGACCGTGATGGGGAAACACGTCGCCATTTGAGCGGTTACAGGTTCACGAATGTAGGTGAATACCAACCATAATGTGCTATAATTCATGACTTTGTTTCTGAATTAAGACCCGGCTCTAATATACATAGCTTGGCAGAATCATTTTTTTTGATTGATATCTATACATCAAATTATGGGGCTGGTGGAGCCGAGCTCCAATTTCCCTTTCATCTGGTGTATTTTGATGTTGCTTTTCCCGCATAGCGTCCTGGATTTACCTGGGCGTAGGCGAGTGGGAGGTCTTTGGTTTTTGTTTTGTTTTTGTGGTGGTATTAGTTCTCATTCGTAGGCATTACATGTGACACTAGTGGTTGATTCAGTAACCTCGAGCTGCAATTAATTGGGGTTATGCTTATCTGATCAGTTAATATATATTTTTTTTTATCTGTTTTTTTTTTTTATGTAATTATTTTTTTTTTTATTATTTATCCTCGAGAGGAGGTCAAACCTACAGTGTCTGCGGCAGTCGTTCAGGTTTTGGAGATCGGGGTTTTAGCAGATGTTGATATCCAAACATGTGAATGTGGGGGATCGGGGGGGGGCTAAGGAGGTTTCAGTAGGAGGACTCTCCGCGGTCGCGCTATGTTTGTGTGAGGGTAATCAATGTAGTCGTTAAGTAAATTTTTGATAAATTGGTTAGGATGATCCGCCATGTCACTATAGAACTTCTTCGACAGTTATATATTTTCACAGACATATTTTCACTTTTAAGGTGTTCAATGACAACCATTTTCGATTGGTATGAATCCAAACTTTTTAAGAGATACACAGCATAGATAGCTTAACGCTGTCTATGCTAAGAAAGGGTAGATATATTACTTAAACAGCAATTTTTCAATGACAAGCTAACTGAAATTGTCAGTTCAGAACTTCAAACTAAGCCATATTGACTTTTTTTTTTGATTTTTAAACTACATATAATCGTAAATCTTCAAGACAATGTAGAAAAAGTATAAATAAACAATAGTATTCTACGAATTAGTATAAAATAAATGTTACAACTGAAATCATAACAAACACACGTGCAGAACTTACAACGACTTTACCTGAACTTCAGGAGCAGTCGTCAACTTTTTCTTTGCACTATATCCTAGCCTGTCAGGAGTCCATTCATCGTCAGCCAGTTCGATAGTCTGTTTATGAAAGTCCTGGAGAGAAACACAATTGGCGAATAAAACCTACGAGACATATGTATCGCTTCATATGTATTTATTTCAGTCGAGTAAGTTGAGGTTGAATCTGTGTTAGATCTTTTTGGCACCGCCATATCACTGCATTCCTATCATTCTAATGTTAGTGTAATTATCATCACTTAACCCTCTTACTCTCATACCACAGGTATATCGGTGGTGTATAGAAATGCTTGTATTTTTATGATCCATACCATGAATATTTCTACAATGTAATGATTTTTTTGGCATGTACTCCTTGAGATTAAGAGGGTTAAGCTCTCGTGTTAAAATAGGTTTTCACAATCATCACAATTGGTACTCCTTATACCAATTTAGGATTTCGGGTAATATGTGCATAAAACAGGTATAATACATATGATATTTAAATCTGCACTAAAAACTGCTGATTTCTCAAAAAAATAATTCAGAAGACTATCGGGTGTATAAACATTATATACTGTCACCACACTGGCAAAAGTTGGTAAGTAACAAAATTAATATAAATGAGGTATGGAGACAGTGGAAAGATAAAAACATGCATTGATGCAGATCTCCTAGCAGGCCATTTTTCTTGTCTATACTTAACTTTACTTGTGTCAGATCTTACAGATAAACTTATAGCTAATATGGTGATAATATGGTGATAATATATTAAATAGATGAAAAATTTTGAGTATATGAGATATACACTGGTGTAATAGAATTAATAGGATTGTGTAAACATTTGTAGCCAATTGTCTCAACACCATGTTTTTACGGTTTTTTTGCATGACCCAAAAACCAACAATTCTTTTTAAAAAAGATATTATTTCACCTGTCCAGTTCGTTCATCGATTAGCGAATTGATTATCAACTCTGGCATGCTGGAAGTGGGCGGTTTGAATGTGTCGTAGAAGTGATTTCTCGTATAATCGGTCTTCTTCTGCAATTCTGACAGCTCTAATTCAAACTCCATGGCATCATCTATAAATTGGTTTCAGATATACATTTTTATATCTAATCATGTGAGTATATTACAATAAAATTTCGATAAGGAAAGATTTCCTTTTAGACTGTTGTAAGATTGTTTTTAAAATAATCACAATCAAAGTTTTCATCTCTTTTTTTTCTGTCCCAATACTGAATACGTATTGAAGCGTAGCAGCGAAGACAGTTTGAGAAAAATGATAAACTTCTAACCTAAAACCTCCAAAAAAAAAATGGGATTTATATATCGAACAAAACAAGCATCCCAAGAAGACAGTGCACAAAAACCAATAAAGAAAGGTTTACTTACTCTGAAGCAATATTAAGTCTTGTCGGATGGACTCTTCATAAGTGGCGATGTGTCTGCTGATACTAAATTTGGAGCAAACTTCTTCCATGACCTTTTCAATGTTACAGGTTATGAGTAACATTTCATCGTCCGTTAAACTATACTGGTTTTTGCTGTCTACTTTCGATGACTTTTTATTCTTTTTTCTCCTGGCGGCCTGTTTTAAGAATTTTGGTTGGTCTTCTGTCGTTTCCGAATCCGACGACGATATCTCAACAAGGTCTTCAGTGTTAGGCAGAGCAATCTTGTACAGACTGGCGCCTTCGCGCAATCCGCATACCAAACGCTGAAATGATCGAAGTAATAATCAGGATATTTCAAGCAACGTAAAAACAAAAAAAATAATCAGCAAGAGATCAAAGGGTAATTGATTTATGGTGGATATATTTGCAAGTATCATTCTCAAAAGAATAGGTGGACAAACTGCTGGTGCATATTGTGGCGTACTTATTTACCGAGCGTCAATTCAAATTCATCCGTGCACTTGAACTCCTGAAGATGCCGAAAGGCGAAACACGAGGAGTTATTGATGACAAAACTTGTGTGAATATTCAAAATTTGAACAATTCAAATTTAATATTGAAATTCCACCAAGAACCTTCAGTGGAAATCTAAAATTAAGTCAATTACCAGTTGAACCCCAACATTAAATTTAATATTGATGTAGATCTCAATTTATCGGCATAGTGTAACACAGCTTACCTCAGCACATCCAACAGCTTCCTGTAAACAGGCAACACAGAGTTTTCCACTTTGCGTTGCTCTATGGAGGGATAGTGCCACAGAAGGACTCTGCTCCAGTTTGATACTTCCCTTAGGGCCTGATTGACAACGAGGATTGGCACAAAGTTCTATCAGTAATTTGTCGGCATTGTCTGCTGAAACTGATGCAGGTGTCATTGAAGAGTCTTTAATGTAAAAAAAAAATAGCAGCCAAGCAAGTAAACTTTAACACTGTAAATTCAAGGAAACTTTTCTACCGAAAGAAAATAACTTCATTCAATTTCAAAATGTGCTCTAATCTGTAAATTAAAATTTTTAGCTTAAAAACAAATGTTAAACTAAAACTTAAAATAATTTAAGGTCGAACACTATTATGTTACAATATTCCTAACATGTTATTATTTTTAAATGTAGCAACAATGTTAGAAAATTTATATTAATCCATATCAGCTTCCAATGTGGAACATATGGCATCCCAATGGTATCATAAGAGAAGTTATTCTACGAGAACTGCTTGTTACTCAGTTGCTCAACCTATCTTGTTTCGAAGAAAGCAGGGATAGAAAGGATAAGGCTAGGACAGGACTAGTGGTTGACTAATCACTCTCATTACAACCCGTTATTTCAGGATTGGATTGGTAGCATAGAAGCCAACGACGTTGACCACTGTGCCATGGACCTGACAGCATTGAAATGAAGCCTGAGTTTGGCAAGATATTATATTATTATTGCTTACAATATTGCACTCTTATTTGGTAATAATTAAATCTATTTATAATATGCACATGATTACCACTTTTGTCTCCTCCTTTAATAGTAGACTTAGTGGATGAATGCTTCTTGGAAGAGGACCTTCTCGGGGCAGTAAGCTTTTTTGCGACGGGCGTAGACCTCGGATGAGTTTTTTTCTCAGGTTTTTTGACTTTAGGAATGACGACGTCGTCATCGTCGGAATCCAATGAGAATATCTCTGTCACTTTTGGCTACACAAATAAATCACAACAAAAATGAAATATTGCTATAGAGGTAAACTATGAAATTCTCTATGAGAAACATTTCGTCAACCTACATATGGGCCATCGAGAGATGAAGTGAGCCAACTAGTAAAATGGTAAAACTTTCCTCTTGGACTTATAAGTACAATCCTGTCTTTATTTGGTGTTTTGGTGGATTGCATATTTTTATTTTACGGAGATAACACTATTGCAGTGTGTATTAACTGAGGTTACTTCACTTTTACGATACTTTAAGACGTGTAGAATGTTACAATGCATCTAATTTATTTTTTCTAAAGTACCACTTGCCTCACTTCACCTCTAATGGCCCATATGTAAAGGATCAATTAATTGCGACACTTTTTGCCACCAAAAAAATAGAAGAATAATTGACATCACAAACTTCCTAAGGACATTGACCTAACTGGGAATCGAACCCAGACCCACTTGATCGGTAGAGCAAGCTCTAATCGACTTGATCACAGTGGACGATATATGTTTATGATACTTTTGTCAAAGGGGCACATTTTTTTTCGACATTGAAGCTTTCATGTTAATGTTATGTGATGATTTAGGCATACAATATTTTATTGAAAGAAATTTCTACTTAAGATTTTCGTGCATTAATTTCACTGAATTAAATTGCTATTAACCACTTGCCGGTGCAAATGATTTAAGCAAACGTTCCAAAAAGGATCACATATCATGCTCGAATACCAAACACAAGTGTCATATTTATAAAATATGTATATTTAGTGAAATAATTCACTGTTTTTTTTAACGGAATTTGCCCGAGTTATCTCGTGGTGTCTGTTTTGACGATTTTCAATACCCAAGTATACTCGGGCGAGACCGAGAAAAGGTTAAACTATTCGGTGAAAAAATCACTATTTAAGGATGTGAACTTTATGATAAGTATAATTTATAAACGCGGGGAGTGGGTGTTACCGATTATAAAATCATTTACATTGTAATTCAGCTGATTTCAATTGGAATAGAAATTTCAAAAATTATGAATAGGCTTACAGGTGACGATGCAGTCGCAGTTGTTTTAGGAACTGTGAGGCCTGCTACAGGTGTTGATTTTGCTGGAGTAAGTGGGTCGGGCAATATTTCTTTTATCGGTTCCGATTTATTATTTTCTTCAGTTTTAACAATTTTTTTCTCAGCCTCCTTCGCTTTCGTACCGGCTGCAATGCATACAAGACACCGATATAAATAATGGTAAGAGACGTTAACGTTACGATACTACATATTAACTATTTACAATTTTTTTACTGTTAATCTTTGGTTGAGTATTCTGCTTATTACATTATCAAAAAGTATATGGCTCAGCAAGTGAGCATATTTAATTTGCGAGTACTTTTTTCAATTTACAAAACAGACCCTTGTGTGTAAAAAATAAATCGTGAACAATGACCCCCATCACGGGGGCAATAAGCATTGTCCTACACGAGGAAGAGTATGAGGACCAGGAGAAATGTACACTAGAATATAACAAGTTATTTAAGTAGTCTATATTTCACAGCTAAATGAATCAGTAAAAGGTGCAATGATTACAGTCAGTATCAAGCATTCCGTTTGATCAGTTGAAATTTGGCCCGTAAATAACTACATGCACTGGTTAATCCTCTAGTCAGTTAGATTGCCATCTGCATACAGAATATAATATAAGCTATTATCACTCATAGGCCATAAATTATTTCATCGGAATCATTGCAAATGTTAAAAGAGCGGAATCACTGCACAGCACTGCCATAGTATTACCTCGTATATTGTTATAATTATTAGACAATACAGACATGCATCTTTAGCGTACGGAGTATGCAAGCATCACACAGGTAGGTTGTTAGCGGTAGATTGATTCTTTACCGACGATGGTTGTATAATTTGACGCATCTAGTCCACAGCTAACAATTATTAACAATGATGGTGTCAGGATGTCAACTTTAAAATCAATCTATGCTCGATTTTTAACACAAGTGAAAAACATTCATCAATTGATTTTTGGCTTTTCATTCGTTAGGACATATAAGCACTTCATTTTTTTTTTGTATTTTCGTAACAATAGAATATTTAGTTTTATATTTAAGTAAGAGTATGTATATATAAGACAGCAGAAGACTTATTTATTAAAAAAACTTCATATTATGCTTTATGTGTTGAATCAACAATGTTTGATTATTTTAAAAAAGACTAAATATTTTTCTTAATAAAAATGGCATACTATCAAATAAATGCAAATTCAATAAACAAGTTCAATGTTTAAAAATGTCATCAACGAACCGTCAGAATCAGAAGAACTCTCCTCCAGACAAACAATATCTTCAATAACTTTAGTTACTTCTTTAGCGATGCTTAATCTGCTAGTTTTGGCTATCACACTATCTTTATTGTCTTCTATTTTAGTTTTCGGAGGTAGATGATCCTTTGAAATTTCATATGTGGAAGCTTTTTCATGAGTTTTTTCTGGAGTCACTTTGTCTACAATCATTTCCTCGCCCAAATGTTTTTGAACATCAGCAGTGGCTAGAAAAGACGTTTTAGACGAAAGAAGGCAATCTTCAAAAGCCTTAGTGGTTTTATTAATTTCAGAAATAATTTTCAAAGACGATGCCTGACTTTCCAAGTCTTGAACTGAAAAATAATTTAATATAAATTGTATTAAAATAATAGCAAAATCAAATCATAGTACACCATGCGTCAGGCCAGCGGGCCTATCCTCAGATTAAGTAGTGGCTAGTCACTGATTCGCAAATACTTTATGGTAAACATAACTGTTTTTTTATTTGCTCTGTACACTGTTTTTGATATTTGATTTGTGATCATGTTCACTGCTGTTATTAATCGATTTGTTAAACATCAACAATGTTGGTCTGAGAGCTAATGACAACTGACACAGTGTCATTATGCATAATTTTATTGACCATTATTGACATGAAATAAGAAAAAATTGAAGCAACGCGTTGTTTCGCAACATTCCATTGAAATTCTCAGAGTTGTTCACACTAGTGTAATCAGAATACGCATACTAAGCGAATTATTGTGTTTGGGTAAAACATTGTTAATAGTTATAAAAATGATTTTAAAATCGTTTTTTTAAATAAATAGTATTTTGTGTGAAGTTTATTTTTAAAACTTTTCCTGAACTGTTTACTCAGTGTGGCATATATATTTTTTCCCCTTTGAAAACGAATCGAACATCTTGTTCGAAAAGGCAAAGAATAGAAGAAGGAGATGATCAAATGTATGAGTGACGGTAGTGAATTTGAGAATGTTGTATGTTACTATAAAATTGATAGTGCCTTCGAATCGGATTTTGATTGTGATGATGTGGTATTTTTACAATCAATTCCAACGAGTGTTGTATCTAAAAAGTGATCAAAACATGAAAAAAAACATGTTTCAACTATTCAATTTTCCAAAACGCCGTGTATAAAAATTCATATGAATGGAAAAGATCTTATCGACGTTTTTCATCTGATTGCTGATAAGAAGTTTTATAACTAAGACCGTCGAAAAGTCATTACCACATCATCAAAAATTGAAGGAGAGATAACGGGCATGTCTAACAGATTTGGAAAATCATCCACAAAAACCTTGGATGGTAATAAAATACAACTGTTATACGAGTGAAATCGACTATCATACCTTTACCTACGGAAAACACTTAGGCGGTACAAAAAAATGGGCATTCACTTATTACAGACGTTGCTTTTGAATACCCTATACCAGGGGTCGGCAACCTATTAAATCGGAAGAGCCAAAAGTTATTATTTACAAAAATTCCCAGTTTTTAAAGAGCCACTAAAATTTTTCGTTTCAATATTATAGTATCTACGTATATGTACACATATGTATATACATATATAGTTATATTTACAAAAATAAGAAATCGGCTGTCTGATTCGTCATTAAATTCATTATTATTTTTAAAAGCATATTTTGATAAGCATAAATAAAGTATTAACTTTTATGTAAATAATGCATACTACGTATGATTTGATTGAATTGTGATTTTATTGAATTAATTTTATATTTTGATTATTAATAAATAAATGTGTTCAAAAGATGTATTCTTTCGGAGCCTTTTTAAAGTACGCATAAAAAAAATAAACGCTCAAAAAATTAATTGAATTGAAACAAAATATTAAAAACAATTGGGAGAAAGATATCTCCATTTAATTAATTAAAAAAAATTATAATTAAATGTTCATACCTTATGTTGTTTTATTTACAAATGTTTTTCAGTATTGTACAAAGTTACCAATGTCTCAATAGGACAAAAAAGGTATAAATGCTGTATTGTGATTTGTAAAGTAACGGTCATAATTTTACCCAATTCATTGTTATTTTTTCAATACATGTACCGTTATCATCCCTTTTTAGTACATACATACAAATATTTAATTTAAATAAATTTATAATTTTATTGAAAGGGAAATAATCCCTTAATATAATTTAATTGAAATAATCCCTTTAATATAATTTAATTGAAAAACCCGAGACTTCAGAATCCCTACTGGCGACGGTGGCGGTTTGGGAGGGAAATGTAATACAATTGGCTCAATGGGCATGTTAAGCGTAGCGATTTGTAATTAGCGATTAAGAAAATTGAAGCTTTTGAGAAATTAGGCACATAAAAATATATTTTCTTTTTTTTAAGGGTAAATTTTAAAAAAATTAAATAATTTAAATAATTTTAAAGGGTAAATATACTTTTTTTCATTTGGAACTGGAGAGCCGCAACTTTACATAGAAAGAGCCGCATGCGGCTCGCGAGCCGCGGGTTGCCGACCCCTGCCCTATACAATTCCTTTAAAATGCTGAAAACCCAAAGATTTTCTTGTAAGATTTTATACTTTCCGTAACAAGAAAGACCTTCCCAAAACAGCATGTAACCAAAATTCACTTTCTAAGTTTTTGCGAACAAGATAGTACAGTAACACAAAGAGGCGAAGGTGTAAACAGTGTTGGAATACCGCAAAAAAAACGAAAAGCTTTGTTGTTCCGTTGTTCTGATTGTCCAAATAAACCTGGTCTTTGTTTAGAGCCCTGTTTTTGATTATACCACGAACAAATGAAGTATTCATTAACTATTACTAGTGATTCAGTTTTTTTAGTCGTAAAATCTGTGGTCATCAAAATTTACTCATACGAAAAACAAGTCAAGCAAGGGTGGTGGGCCAGATTCATGATGCTCGCTAGCCATGGTTTGGAGAATTCTCTTAAGAGATAAAACACGTTACACACCATGAAATGTAAGCCAACATGGTCAAAATTATGAAAATACCTTATTAATTAAATATGAAATATTACAGGGAAAGTTTATTTTTTAAAATATTTAGTTATATTTTAGTACCTTTTTTATCTCCAGAATCGACTTCCATGCAATCAGGAATTTTTTCCTTTTCTACTTCCAATACTTCACGTGGCATTTGTACAAGTAATGATGCATCGACATTTTCAGGCATTTCAGCTATACTGATAATTTCATCGAGTTCTTTAACAGAACTATGTATTTGTAATTTTTCTACGATGATGTTGGAGTATTCCGGTGTTTTTTCATCGCCCATCAGAACATCTGTATCTAGAGTTTCAGGGCTGATTAAAGTAACTTCTGGAGATTTCAACGGTAAATCTTCATTTTCAATTGAAGCTTTCTCTTCGAGTAAAGTGTCACAGGTTGATGAATGAACATCATCTGCTGAAGTTTTATTCAATAATGCCACATCTTTATCGAGTTCCGCTATCACTCGACTTTCTTCAATTTTTTCAATGGCTTCATCAATAGGTGTTTGCAGGGTCACAACCTCTGTAGAGGTGAGGGATTCAATTTCCTCATATTCTAAATTGACATCCAATTTTAATACTTCATCAGTTTTCACGCTCGGTTCAACTTCTGCGTCAACTCGGATATTTCCATCTACAGAAACTATCTGAATGTCTAATGAGCAGTCACCATTCTGATGGCTATCCAAATCCACATCCATTGCAGTTGAACATTCATCGTTTTCAACCGTCGATAAACTTATGCCTTCGATGGTTTCCTCGGTGTCGAAGGTTACGGGCACTACCTCCAATTGGATATTTCCAAAAGTATCGGTCGCATTGTCGATAGACAGATTGGAAATAGCATCATCGTTTTCATCGTCAACAAAATCTTCATCAGTTTTTACAAGGGGCCCTTGGTAAGACGGCCGCCTTACTGTTTTTTTATTGTATCGGCGGCGACCGGTTCCTAAATCATCTTCGTCATCGTCGTCATCTTCATCGTCGTCGTCGTCTTCGTCTTCATCTTGTGTCGGAACAAAATCTTCATCATCTATGTCGGAGGCGTGATCACCGTATCCTTGGTTAGAATCATCACCCAGACCCCCTGTGTAGCTCAATGCTTCACCGCTAATCAAAAAGAAAACAGCATTTAAACTATGCATACTACTTTTTACATTTGAAAATATTTGGATTTGAGATTTTTGAAGTTCAATAAATGGAAATCAACTTTTCAACAAAATTAGTATAAGGGATTTAGAGTATACTCTTACAAAATCCCTGACTTCAGCAATTTGGTGATCTAACAGCTTAGTTTAGTTTAAATTTTCCGATTATAAATTTAACAGGAAAATAAATATTTGTTAATAATCTTGTTGAATGAAAATATTTTTATGTTCTCCAATTTAAAAAAATAAAGATTGCATATATGCCAACAGTGAAAAACTCGCTGCTAAATAAAGTGATTTAGTTCAGTTACCCTTCAGCAGAATGATCATCAGAGTTATCCTCATCATCATATTGATCACTGTCTCCCCTGTAGCGGGCACTGCCCTCCACCAAAAGGCCATCTAATTCTGAATCATGAATACCATCTGTAAAAAATAATAGTATGTGCTATATATAAAACAATACACAAAATGCTGTAGTGCTATCTGTTTTTCAATAGTTTGAAATGAACACGGTAGAATTATGAGTTTCTTTAACAGCAATCACTAACCCATTGATGTATCATCTGCATCAGCGATGTTTCGAGCTTCTGGAATGACTGGATCCAGAATTTTTGCACTATTCGATGCATCACCAAAACCACTTTCACTTACGTCATTTTTTTCTTTTACAGAATCAGATATTGTTTCTTTTTCCACAACGGTATCATCGCTGTTTGTTGTATTTTTTTCAGCATTAACTGCAATCAATTAATATATTAATTTTGTGAACATAACAATTCAATAATATGTATACTATTGTGTGCTACTTTTTTAAGATTTTCTATACAATTTTAAATCAGTAAATTTTACTAGGTCTCTTTTAGGCCAGTATATATAACTAAACTAAATTAAGTTTTGACGATAGGGTGAAGGTGAAATATCTATTAACACTCAAGACCCCGGCCCCGCACTAACGCGGAAATGGTCGTTATCCGTTAAACCACGGCCTCGTGCCCGGCCGGTTTACACTCGTGGGCATGTAATCGGTATCCGTTAAGGCAAAAATAATTTATTTCGGGTTTTTGTTTTTTTATGCTACTCAAGAGGGTTTGCTGCGTAAGTGTATTTTTTTTGTGTCGATTTACCTTATTATTTATGGGTGAAAATGAATTTTGAAATAAGATATTTTTTGCTTTAGAATACTTAAAATTAAAATATTTTACGAGTTGACTTTTACTTTTATTAGACTTAAAAACATACTGCTGTTCGTTTTATATTCTTTAATATTATTTAAATATATTTTAGTGCATTTGTGTTGGTCAAAGACAACACATTCTCGTTTCTATGATCGCGATATATTTTCTGCTCTTGTCTTATTACATTCAGTGTTTAAATTTTTTTTTAAATGTTTGTGTTGTATAAGTTATGTGATTAAAGAGGTAATTAAAAAAATATTTCAATTTTTGCATTTTTTTCTTTGAAAATATTTTTTGTCTATGAAAAATCGAAAAGAAAGTGTCGTTTTTTTACTTATTTGTGTTATGTTTAATCATTTTCTTGTGTTCGCCAAGTTAAACTCATCGGCAAAAATAAATTTTAAACGTTTTTTATTGCAACTTGCTAAGTATTGGGTTGGCTTGCAAGACGATGGGAGAATGCGTCATGCATGCCATACATGAAAATTTAATTGATTTATTGCGTAATTTATAAGTAAAAGTAACAGTGTTGTTAATATATAGTTTTAATCTTATGTATTTTGAAAAATGATTTCGTTAAAAAAGTACATATAATACGTCAACGCAAACAAATGTTACACAGTTTGAGATTTTCTGGATGCCGTAAAAATCAAACAATTAAGGATTATAATTTATTGCTTCACATGTTTATGGGCATTTACTTTAATTACGCGTGTCAAATTTTTATTATTTTCGGTTCTTTTCAATGATGTCAACATCAGTGAAATTATGCATTTTTATCAAGTCACATACTCTTTCACAAGACCATTCATTGTTTATCTTCATAGGTACGGCTCTTTGCTTCCGAGCCCTTTTTGTTTTAAAGAAATGTGTGGATTAAATAAAAAGATATGATTTTTTAAAGAAAAAACGCGCAAATCCGGCTGCATGTGCGAAATGTGCGGGTTTAAGCGTAACTTTGTCGCGAAATTGCCAGGTGCTTGAGTGTTAAGTAACTAACAAACATAATTTTTGAGAAACTAAATACTTTATCATTAAAAGGTTTTCCCTATTTGGAATCAAGAAATTTGCTAGAATACAGGACAAAATAAGGACCTGTTATTTATAGCTCTTAAAAATTATACAGTTATACTCAAATAATTATCACCTGCAATCTCACTGCTAGTAATTTCAGGATTTATGACCTTTTCCACAATATTTTCTTCGTTGACTTTAGTCGGACTAGTAATGTCAGTATGCATTGTTTCTTCAGGAATGATATCTGGTGCTTCAGCTGCAGAAATTTGTAGTATTGCCATATCAATCTCTTTTTCCTTTGGGATACATGGGACTTGAGAATTTTCAGGTGCCACGTCATCGGGGTTCATTATAAAATTCATAATTGATTCAATACTTTCATCATCACAGCCCTCTTTCGGTTTTTTATCATTAACAGTTGTTTTAGCAACATCTGGATCTGTTTTAGAGTCTATTTCCATTGCGGCAGTTTCAACTGAACCTGTAGGTTTTTCCTGAACATCGGAACCCTTATCCGCTGTTGTATTTTGACTTAGCGAATCAACAACAACTTCTTTTTTGCTAATTTCGGCAGGGACGTCAGCCATTTTTGATTTATTATTGAGTATATAACTGCAGAATATTGGCTGCAATGATGAAAGTAGAAAAAAGGGTTACATATAATTGCACAAAAAATTGAAAGAACGCTCTTCGTACATTACAAACATAAATTTTATAAATATAATAAATTAATATTAAATTAAATAAATATATTAACGAAAAAAAATAATTAAAAAAGTAATTGTGTTTAGTGAAAACAATTAAAAATAAATTGTTAATTATTTTTTAAAAAAGTACATTTCAATACAAGTCTAAAAAAATAGCTGGTAATCTTATGGACAGAGTATTTTTTTTATTTACTAGCTTAGTTGTAATAAGCGCCTAATTACAATCAGGCTTATGCTAAATCAGTGATGATACTCAGCGGCGTAGTCACCTCATAGCAGAGCCATGCAATGCATGAGGGCCCAGCGAAAAGGGAGCCCAAATTTCTACATACTCAATATAAAAAAAAATGAGTTGGGAGGACTTGCGCGGCGTTTGCATGAGGCTTTCAAATTGCGAGCTACATCACTGGTGATGCCGTGAAAGCTGGAACCGTTGTTAACAAATCAGCTCGTTCTCTTACTAACCGTCATCAGTGATAAACAATTTAAAGGTGTGAAATCACATATTTTGTTCCAAAATAAAATTGTCAGAATGAACAAGTTGAACTTAGAATTCGAAATTGCAATATCGAACATGACATATTTTTAAAACATCGTTTTGGTTTATTGTTTTTTGACATTTAATAACATTCTAAGAATCTATAGGTTATGTATTATAAATACATACATTTATATTCCATCAATTACAAAGATAACACGATCGGGATGCAAACAGAAGTTTCATAAGACATTATTTATTTAGTTAATACTCGCGATAAAATATAAAAACAGGAACATTTACAATTAGAAGACTAAATATACCTGATCCTGACCGGGACTCGTAATGTCATTCGCGATGATAGATCACAACAATAAAAATGAACAAGCAAGAAAACAATAATCCTTTATCTCATGTGAAATATAAATTTACTTTATTTCACAGCTAACACTTAACAAATTAAGATACGGTCAAATTATCGCAATTTAGCATTTTGTACTGCAAAAAAACATAACAAATCTGCAACCGACCGATATTTAAGATCTTTGCATCCTTGAAAACAATTGAACCGAAAAATATTAATAAATAAAAAGAGCCAGAAAGTAACTTACGCATGAGGCGGCTTATTTTATAGTAAGTTATATTGAAGATTTCATTGACTTGTCAAATAGAGCGGCATTTCGTATTTTCTAAATTTTACACCACAAGCATTTAGCATAGCATTTGCCATATGAAAAAAATTTAAAATAGGAAAAAATGTATAATTGAATACAAAAATAAAATAGGCACTAAGTACAAAAAAATTGAGTATGCAGAAATGTGTCATACTCATGAGACACTTCTGCATACATATTCACTTTATTGGTACTTAGTGTCTATTTTATTCCTTGTGTTTAATTAATTTGATGTACTTACTAACCTATCTACATGTCTATTTAGCTCAGTAATCGCCACTGTCGCTCGCGAGCTACCGGTAGCTTGTCGAGGCTTTTTTGGTAGCTCGCGTAGGATATTTTATCATATTTATAAATTTGCCCATAGAATTTTGTTATTGAACGCCGAAAATAAAAAAAAAATCGAGCTGTGAAAAAAGTGAATGCCATTCTTTTCTCTAATTAATTTTCTTTTATTTTTACTCACACTTATTTTTCAATTATTATTTTGTTTATAAATAAATAATTAAAGTACGCATTTTATGTTTGATTAGAAAATCTGAGGTTTTATTTTATTTTAAGTAATATAATAATATTATGTATAGTACGAAAAGGGCCGATGATAAAAAAAAAACAATAAAAAAGGAATAAGTATAAGTAGCTCACCAGACAATTACAATTTCTGAAAGTAGCTCACATCTTTATTGAGTTTGGAGACCACTGATCTAGCTAGAAGACTTATATGATATTAGAATAGATAAATAATAGAAAAAAGATACGTTGTATTGTTTGCTTTTTGACCCCTTTCAAATTTCAAATCAAAACGAATGCAATAAATGCGTTAATATGCTGTTTAGCCAAAATCACCAACACAGGAAATTCTTAAAAAATAAAACAATGATAAAATTAAGCCGTCGATATAGTAAGAGCATAAAAGTATTTAATAATCATTAAAATATTAAGTAGTAGTGTTTGTAGGTGCATTCGAATTTTATTTAAATCATGTTTGCTCCCAATATTCCCAATGTAGAGCGTATAGACGTCTAATTGAATTTATTTCAACCATATCTCAACAGAAGTTTTTACGAGAACTGCGTATTATTTTTTTGCTAAGCTTTTTTTTTTAAGAGTGGACTGCTGATGGACATTATATTAAAGAGGTTTCCATAACGACAATTTTCTACCATTGCAATATAGATTATTTAATTTTGACACTGACAGAAGTACATTAGTTTATGACAGATGATAATAATATTGCGTTACGGAAATTTATGTTATTATAATAACCTTCACTATTTTAAAAATTGTAGCTTTAAAATCCTTAGAGAAAAGTATTTTATCCATTTCATATTACAACTTTTTCGATCGATCCTTATCTTACTATAAATATTATATCTAACCAGGTAAATACTTACTGGTCATTGATGATTTTTGTTGACTTCGATTACAGTCGGCTCTTCTGATATATTTTTTGTTGCTTGATTTCATCTATTCGTAAACAATTGATGTAGTATGCCTTTATATGCACATCTTTGTATTTGTCAAATAACAATAAACTAGTAATATTTTTAATGTGTCAGTGTTTTGGAGATGTGGTTCTCTTGAAATAAACATAAAATAGCTCTAACACATCAGAGAGGACACTAAAAGTTTGCTATTTCCCCTCCTGAATAGATCGATACCAAGTTCTCTGTATACTATTGTTACTGAAGAAATGTTGAAAATGCCCACACACCACAAACCTTTTGCTGTATTTATTCATATTGCATTTCTGCCGTTTAAGATTCAATAAACATTAATAATACCATTTTTATGACATAATGCATATTATTAACTCTAAGTAGTGAGTTATTATCTATGAAATTGAGTTTATTGATTATCTTCATGTAATTTAACTGTAAGAATGGCAATAGATAATCTATGACAAAACACTTGGACGTACATTTAAAGCGTTAGTAATCAAAGGATTAAAAGCTTTTACTTTCAATTCGGATCTAGATCTCTATTGAACATTTAGTTTTATTGAGATTGCTTCTTGGAGGAGAATCATACAGAAATAGAATTTTACCTTTTACTTTACCCTGCTAAAAATTTATTGCTATCAAAATTTGATTAGTAATATGTAATTTTATTATTATTACTAGCCTGGCAGAATTGTGATTGTATACACTCTACTTTTTTATTACTGAGTACATACATCCTATTAAAGACTAAGCAAAAAAAAAACATGTAAAATAATTATAATAATGATGATACTGCATAATCATGTGCCTACTAAAAAAAATATGTTAATTGTGGGATTCTAGATGGGTTCGGAGCAATCAACTCAAGCCAGCAGCCGTGGGCAATCAGTCTCCAGGCTAACTCGTGGGAATACTATCGCCACACCCCAAACAAAAGGTTCTACATAATTATCTTCTTCTTATTCTCATCCTGTAAGATTGTTTCCTTCTTTTGCATGCTAGTTCCTGTAAATATCCCTTGTGTATAAATTGTGTCTGATATCTGTTCTATAAAAATGTATTATCATATTCCAGATGTTCCAGTGGGTGCCGTTGGTGATTCTGTTCAAAGTGGTAACACTTCACCAGGTGCTAGTGTCTGTTCTGACACAGACCTTCCATACATTTCGTACACCTTGAACAGACCAATAGGAGGTTAGATCGTAAATATTTTTTATCCAAATTTGTTAATGCTTATTTCAATTTTATGAAACTAATAGTAGAAATTATTTTACTGTTCGATCCGGGCTAGAGGCTTCTTTTGTATCAAAACTGAAGCTATCCTCCTCTAGCAGGCTTTCAAACCATTTTCTGTATGGGTTTACTCTGAGTTCGATTAAATTCGGTTAGAAAAACTTTCTTGATCAAATTATGCATATCAAACCATATTGGTCATGACAAGGGTCTATAATTGAAAGCTGTCAAAATCATAGTACGTTGATTACCTTCTCCATGGATTCAAGAACTATCTTGATGGATATTATTGCTGCCATATTATTATTCTCATTTGGATCAATTTGCAGACAAATCTGTGATGCCACAACCTAGACATTTCGAGGCTTGAGCTGGTGGGCTCCACTGACATGGTGTTTTTGTAAACCTTCATAGGTGCTTTATTAACATTTTCAATAGATATTTGTGTGTTTTAGACTCTCCAAAATTGACAAACAAGAGTCAAAGCTCTGCGAGGCGTGGAGGCTTGGGCTCCCAAAGAAGAGGAATGTCTATTTCCTCCGCTTCTTCTACATCATCGCAAATTCATCAGCAGAGGAGACCGGTAGTTCCTTTCACCAATGCGCATACAATTGTTGTTGTAAAAGAAGCAGCGGCTCCTCAATCGTCAGACAGAGATGAGGACCTTTTAAAACTCCAGGTATAATATCAAATTACTTTTCTTTCGTGTATATTTTTTTTTTGTACCATGTTCACTCTCAATATAGCGTGTATGGACTTCTAAGTTTTTTTTTTACGAGAACTGCTTGCTTGTCAGTTGCTCAACTTCTTTCTTTGGGTCCATAGTGCAGTGGACAACATCGTTGGCTTCCCAGCACTAATAGCATTTTTTCAATTGATATATCAATTTCTGTTTGAAAGCACGAGTGTTTTTGATGTCTAAAAAATCCCTAACACCCTCCCACCCTTCCAATCCCAAAATTACACTGTTTAGCGAGAGAGATTAGTTAACCACTAGTCTTGTCCTAACCCCTATCATCCTATCCCCATATCCTCCCATCCCCACCTTCTTCAAAAAAGAGAGGTTGAGCAATTGATTATCAAGCAGTTGCCCTAGAAAAACTTTTGTTGAGATACCTCCATTAGATACCTCCTCCTCCGTTGAGATTTTTTTGAAAAAAGGGTAGTTCTAGGGACAGGAATAGTGAGTGAATTTGAAATATTTCATATTATACATCCATTATTTAAACACAAATCCATTGGTCAACTGAAAATACAATTAGATACAAACTCGTGAGCACCTTAACCGAAAACAATGACATTGACCAGTCAACATGATAATTAATAGACACCAATAGGAGGCTGGTGGTCTATGAATGATTGATCTTTTTTTAATTTTCATTAAAATTGAATTATTGTTTTAGGAAGAAACCATACCACTAGGGCTTCCAATTAACCGGACTTAAACACTAACCGGTTTTCGGTTTTTTTCTGACAAATAAACCGGGTAACCGGTTTAAACCGAAATATCATGTATTTTGATTAGGTAGGTATGCAAAAAAAATCGTAGAAAATTTTCAATATTTGGCATAACAGCTAATACTCCAATTTCAAACAAAAAACACGACATTTATCTTAATGGGACTCTAGTTACCAACCTGTTTGCTATGGCAAAGTAACAATTACTATTATAACATGTGAAAAAATATTTTATGATAAAAAAAAATTACGTCAAATAAAAAAAATAGAGCTTGGTTATAAAACTCACCAAAAGAATGATGTTTAAATGCATTCAATTTTTAAAAATACCAACTGGATAAGACAAGAAATCCAATGTTTAAAAAATGTCAAATTATTTGAAAGAGTCATTTCTGTTCACAACATGGACAACTTTGAGACAGAAGTAGATTATTCTACAATATATATATATATATATATATGTACATGTTTGTTGTATTTTGTGAATTGTTTCCTATATAACGCAGTAAATTCATTATAAAACATTTTTCTTTTTGTAAAAAACAATGAAAAATAAGAAAAGAGTATTTTTGATAGAACCCGGTTAACCGAGTGAAATAAACCGGTTTTCGGGTTTTTTCAAAACACGCGATAAACCGGTTAACCGGTTTCGGTTTAAACCGGTTTGGAAGCCCTACATACCACAGTTAGTTGTAATCTTGCAATATTTGAAAACAATGTAAATTTTAAGCCTGAACCTCTACTGTTGCAAAACAGGTTTTAATTGCATCGGCGAGTTATTCGGCAGACTTTCATTTGCTTCTTGAAGGCCCCCACTAGTTTTGTTCAATTTTCTAGCATCAATTTCTTCAGAATAAAGTTGGTGACTTATGAAAAGGAACTGAGCTAAGGCACTCCGTCGTTTGACTTCAGCTTAGACTACAAACCATTCAGTCACATCTCATCTTAGAGTGCACTTGCCAACTTCATGTTTATTGGTATGCCAGTGTACTGTTAGATATCTTGGTTGACATACCCACTGAAGGTACACTGACATTCCTTGCACTCTCTGAACACAGAGGTTAGGTAACTGACTCACAATTAGGCGTTCCAATCCCAGGATCCTGTCCAATTTTGTGATTCCGAAATCCCGGGTCGCGACTGTACCAATTCCGGGATTGAGAAATTTTGAGAAAATCTGTAGAATTATAGGATTTTGGATTTGGAAGAGTAAAAAGAAATGAGTCATACTGACATTTTGAGCAAATCGGCAAATTCCTGGGTTTTTGAATGTCTTGAAAAATTCCATGACACCAATAGTTTTCTCAATTTATACAAGATTACATGTTGATTTCCCAATCTCGAAATCACAAAAAGGCTCCGGTATTGGATACCCTACTCACAACATATAAATTGTTTATAATGTATGCTTCCTTCTATTTTGCAGCAAATACCGATGTTTCTGCCAATAATGCGAGGGGCCTTAGGTCTGCCCGGCGCTAGGGATCCTGAAATTCTGGAAGGAATTGCCACAGATCCATGGTTGAGGCTAGCTGTTAGATTGCAGACCCACATGTCACAGTGTGCCACTGTGGTCGCCAATGACCAGGCTATAATCACAGCTCGTTGCAAAGAGGTAGTTATCACCATCTGACAGTCTGAAATGAAAAATCCTGTGTCTAAATTTAAAAAAAAAAAAAATTGTCTCACTTGTAATAACCCCAAAAACGATTTTTTACAAAGACATCACAAACATCCACACCCAGTTGTCAGTTGTTGCATTTAAAGATCAAGATTTAAAAAAAAGGAGACCTCAGTGGGTGGGGTATTTGAATCAATGGATACTGTCACAATCATCAATGTCACCAAAAATTGTGTACAAGGAATTCAATTTCAATATATATATATATATATATTTGTGGTGATTATATATAGTGACTACCATGTATAAAACATAACTTAACTGCTTAAAAATTATAGAGACTGTGTATACCCTTTTAATGTGTAACAGTATTTTTTTATTGCTCGTTATTTTACTCTGCTAATAAAAAATATGTTCTTCTTTTTCCAACTTTGTTCATTGAAATCTATACTCTAATAAATGCACCTCAATCAGATGGACCAAGAAGTGTCTCGACTGCTCACAGTACTCGTAGAACGGCAGAGGAGGGGTGCCAAACTTGCAGAACGACTCTCTCAAGTCAGACCGCTCTCGCAGCAACTCACCAGATGTCACTCCCTTCTGAATCATGCTCTCATGACTCTTCAGGATATCGATGCTCTCTTACCTCCCGAAGATAGAATGGAACCGTTTGTCTGGACGACTGGTTGATTTATTGTAAAAATTAATACCCAAATCACCTAAAATTAAAACTTTTTTCTGTTATTATTTTGTAGCAGAATATTTATTTGTTCTTACAAAGCAACCCCTGATTAAAAATTGTATTTTTTTTCAATCAATTGTGTAAGCTACAAAATTCCCTTTCTTTGGTTGTGTCCACTTACTTTTTCGGAGAATGAGTAACCACACGGCATACAAATGTATTACAATGGAATATTTTCTAATAATTAACTAGTATTCTGATTATTCAATATGTCTGATTACTTTCAAAATGTAGCTTCAGAAATAAAAGATGATTCGTGCGTTTTTTGTCAAACTTGATGCTTATCCACATAGCTTTTGTAAAATCAGCGTGTGTTGAAATTACAGTAATAAAAAAACGACTACGAATTTTGATAGTTTTTCAGACACTACTCAAACTAATACATGAAAATGCTGAAGTATTTAAATCATGCTACGACCACTTCTCTTTAATGAAGTTTGCGGAGTTTTATTTTGTTACTCCACATAGACAGATATTTCAGTCACCCCAATTTTGGGAGAATTCAATATTCATTACAAATTTTACAAACAAAGTTCGAAATGTATTCAAATTTCATTTATTCCAAATGAATATTGAGCATGAATGACCATGTATTTCTGAGGCAGCAAAAACATTATTTATTTGTAACCAACAATGTGCAAATATTAGCGATTCAAAGATACCTGTAAACAAAAGTGCCATTATTTTTTTATTTATGACTCAAACCAAATCGTTAATTTATTTGATCTCAAGTGTATAAACTCTATTCGATTTTCTGATATTAGAATTAACAATGTATGTAAGATTATGAATTTTATTTGATAAATTGACATTAAAGCAGGAATATTAAATCAGCTGTTAATATTTACTACTCCTTTGTCAATTGTCATTGTCATCTTAGCTTTTGTGTTATTTTGAGCATTGAGTTTTATTTTTATGAAGAAAAGTTGAAATATATGGTGTGATAATCTTAACATACAACCGTAACTTTATCCCATTTTAATGAATTCAAATTTCATTGTAATTTGTATCACATAGACCAGTGTCTGCCAAACTGTGTGCCGCAAGAAGTCTCAGATGTACCTCGGTGGAAGAAACCTTAAAAATGTTAATTATAATGCCTATTCATTTAAATTTTCTTCAATTTTAAATAAATTTAACATCTACACATTCAATCAAATATTTGTCACGTTCATACATAGTGGTCAACGCGACACTTTATCCACAGTTTCTTTTTTAAAGGTACATTACCTTTTTTTAAAAAAAAATATTTGGTGTGCCGCGGTACAAGTCCCATTGTCCCACGGTAGATGTGCCGTGAAGTAAAAAATTTTGGCAGACACTGACATAGACAAATTTGTATTTGCTTAATTAATAATAGAGACATGTTCGGAGTACCTCTGTTCCATAGCTGCGTTACTCTGAAATGTGCCCTAATGCGTGATGTTTATGTTTGTAATTTACTTCCTTACCTAATTAAGTATCCAACTATTGTATGATTTTGCAATTCTGCATCTAATATTTAAAGTATCCATGTTAAATATTAGAACTTCGAAATGATTCCAAATTTCAATAATTATAATTGTAAGTAATAACCCTTTCTGAAATACAAGAGTTGCTTCAATAGTACCGCTCAATAAGGTAAAAATATTAAATAACTTGACCAGGTTTGCATAGGCATAATTTTTGTTTTTTAATTCTTACTATAATCAAATGTATTGTGATATTAATGTTGCCAGCGTGCTTATTATTGTTTATAAAATATTTTTATGTTACCTATGTTATAATTAATGCAAAAATGAAAATAAAAAAATGTATGTACAAATAATTTCTTTGAATTAATCATGACACTATGCAATTTCCTCCACGACTGTGTCCGTCTGTGTCCAACATACGTTTCTCATGTCGTAATGAACGTTATGCGTTGTTCAATTGTTTGCAAGAATTTTCTCGAGAGCAATTGACCAAGACTTGGCGGTTTGAACTTAAAAGTGGGAAAAATTTCCATTTAAAAATGTCTGAAGTTTCTACGAGTGTATCTCGATTCTTTCTCCGCATGACACTGTAAATTTTGTAAAAGCTAGGCAGTTGTAGGTCTACTGATCAGAGTGATTTGAATAATTCAAGATTCATTTGAATAAATAAAGGGAAAGAATTTATTGGTATGACAGCCTTTCGGCCTTCATTGTGCATTCGCGTGTTGCAGAGCAACAACAGTGTCATGCCACGGAGTCTATACCCCGCAGGAACAACACCGTTTTGCCGCCCACCTCCACACTCTTTCCTCCAGCAGCAGATTCCTCACACCTCGCATCTGTGTATGATGGTCAAATGGCAGGATGCCTGCCATTATCGGCAGAGCGTCCATACTTCTATAGGTTTCTATTATGGCAATCAGCAATGGTCACTGTATTCTATGAAGAATTTTTTTTATATCGAGCATGCATCGTTTTGACCAGACTTAAGAAGCCTGTGATGTCATTGAAGATTGTGTCTTAAACAATTTTGAAGGCTCTTGGTTTTAAACCCCAGTCATTGCCAGTAAGTCCCACGACACGGAGAAAGGCTTGGTTGGCTATCGCTACCGATGCTTTTGTGTGCTGAGGATGTTGTCAAAAAGTATCCCATATTAAACGGTTGATAAAATTTTAGCAGCACATCACTGTTGACAATATAACCTCAACGGGTGACGTTTCTGTGACCCTTCGTGTGTTCAAGAACATGTTCTGGAACATAGGTCCTGAGACATTACGTAGGTGTTCAGGATCATGTCCCGGGGCCTTTGTTCCTAGGTATATGGGCCTTATTAAAGCCGTAAATATTTAGGGTCAAAATGAAGAATTAACATTCAAAAATACTACAATATACTAAAAATACTACGAAAATAGCTTGAGCTTCCGACATCAAACACAATATGCGGAATTATAAATACGAATACTAAAAAAACCACCTCTCAATATATACATAAATCTTTATTCAAATTATCAAATAAAAGAAATTTATTCAGGTCAATGAATCTTTATTTTTTTTTAATTATTGAAGCAAGATATGTGATAACAATATGACATCCTTTTATTGTAATCAGGAATTAATTAGCCACTTCATCATATATTAAAATTTTGTCATGAACTTACGTAGTATAAAATTATACAGGTCAAAACATTGAACTACACGTTTCCGGGAATAGCTTCTCAATCTTCTAGCAACATTATTATTTTCGATGGATTCGACAGTAACTTCGTTGAAATTGTTTTCTTACGTGAAGCAAAATTTTATAATTTTGTGATCTTACTAAATGCGTCATCTAAAAAGAATCATCAGTCTGCTTCTCAAAGAGGCAAAACATGTGTCACCAATGTTTTCCAATCTAATTTTATATATATTTTTTTCAACATTACATTAATCAAATTTCAATCAATCAAATTATTGGTTTCTATTACGTTTACTGAAAAAGGTTGTCCGGTTTTCAGATCATTGGAAACAATACATTTATTAATTTTTACTGAACAATATAATTATTTTGATCTCTTCTTAATAACCTGTTCTCAGTGTGATGGATATTTTTGAATTCCATTTCTGATGAATGACTCAAATGGCTGGATTTTTTCAATTCAAAATATTTTCCAGGTATAAACAAAACACTATAGCTTGTGGCTCGTACAAAAGTACTTGGTAGGCTGAAATTTTTCCAGTGCTGGCTGACAGAATATTGAGCAAGATAAATGTAACCAATCCAAAGCTCTGAAATATTCCAGAGTGATCGCAATATTAAATCATCAGGAATATTAAATAAAGATTACTAACAATGAATATTTTTTAAATACTTATAACCAACAGATGTAGCAGGAAATCATTCTAATTAGTTAAAATACTGAGAATTATCCAACTTTGAGAATTGTCAACTTTCTTTGTGGCAGACTTCATAGATTCTTTTCCGCCGCCTGTGTGGTTGAGTGATCAATGTTGTTGGTTTCATTTACGGAGGTCACGGGTTCGAACCCCAGTATGGACTAGGCTACTAAGTAATTAAAAAATGTTTTATTTATTCTTCAATAAAAAAAGTTAAGTAAATAATTTTATTATTTGAAGATTTCCCGCATTATCAGTTTCCCGCATTATTCGTTAATTTATTACAATCCGTTGGAAAATGTAGAATCGAGGTTCCACTATATTTTAATTTTAACATCTATTGTTAAATTTATGAGAAATGCATTATGTTTCAGTGTTTTTCAAGGCTTAAGAAATAAGATGACTCTGACTCCAACCATAGCTTAAAACACAATTAATTATTTTTTTAGACTTAGCAGCATACTGTTTTGCGACTAAGCGATTTGAATACACATTTTTTTAAGGATCCATCAGAGAAGCAAACGATGTTGACCGCTTCTCCGCAGATTCACTTATTTGGTGCTATTTTTTGCATCAAATAAATAAATAAGAAATTTTGAAACATATTCAATGTTTTGGAAGCCATGTATTTTGATTTAGATTATATATAATTTACATGCTCAACAATTTTAATTTATTTGAAAGTGTAGGTCAAGTGCCATCAATAGTGGCATTTGTGGTTAGTGGCCTTAATAAGGGCTGAGAAATGCAATTTCGAAATATGTTTTTTATATGGCGATATTATGTTATATATTTGTATTTTTTTTGTTATTGGTTTGCTTTAAACGACCATACAAATTGTTTCATAAATATTTTTATGCTTATTGTAGTCATAAACTTTGTCTTAGATTCAGAACTGTTTTTTTATAAAACAAAATGTTAAGTCGCTCATTCACAAACTTCGTGTAATTGATAAAATCTAGCTAAAAGTATTTTCAAAACAAGGTAGTTGAAAAAAGCATTCCTTATTGTTCTATTCCACTAACAGTTATCTGTTAAAATCAACAGGGAGCCAGTGGCGTGTTTAAGCAGTGACATCTCCACTCTCAGCCAAAATCCACTACAGAAAAACTTCGATTCTACGTTACACAGGAAACCGATAATGTGAGAAATCTTCAAATACAAAAATAATATTTAATGTTTAAAAAAAATATTTATTTCTTATAAGTTATTAATACTATGTTGTCTATTTACAGTTTGCACTTAAATTTTAATGAATACCTCTCAAACTCACTTATTTTTTTAAGTCAACACCTTTTTTATCTTGGATCTTTTTCAACATCTTGAATTATTTTCATTTTCTTATTTGTGAGTTAGAAAAATTAACAAAGCGAGATTCGAAGCAAGATTATTTACGAGTGAAGTGAAAGATATTGAACAAAAACGGTTAATCAGGATAATACTTGTGACGGGACCATAATATTAATACGAAATCTGTAATTCATAACGATTAATGTAGGACTATTTAACATTGTTCTCATGGGTGTTAGAAAATAAACGATCCATTCAGTAAAATGAAGATTGCGAAAATGGTAGATCGGGGATTCACTGTATTTATTTTTTTCAAAAAAATCAGCACTAACAATAAGTAAAAAAAAATGTTATTAACATTCCTTTATTTGATATTTAATAAATCTCCATTTGACAATTACTATTCCAATATTTAATTAGCTATGAATGTCTCATGAAATTGTAAAAAAAATCTTTCATTTTGTTAACGTTCAATAAAATTTTCAAAAATAAATTAGTTGTTTTGTTTGAGATTTATCAATTTATTGTAAGAAAATAAAAGATCACTGTATAGCATGCCACTGGCTCCCTGTATATTATATAGAGTAAGCCATTAGTGGTATGGATTAATAAGGAATGCTTTTATTAACTGGGTTGAGTTTAAAATTCTATTCAATTAGATTTTATCAGTTACACGAATGTTTGCAAATAAGTCATTACTCAATTTTTCTTATTAATAGGTGTCACTGTAAACCGTTTCACTGACTCTTAATGACCGGCTACCCATTCAAAACTGAATGAATTTTTATGCTGAAAGTAATGAATGCAATGAAAAGTAATGAAAGTAATGAATATTTATTGCACTGATAAAAAAAAATAATGTCATTTAATAAATTTGTTATGAATATCTAATAAAGGTAAAAAATGAGATATCAAAAATTTTATGTCACATGCATAGCAATAATTATTAAAAAGGATAAAGAAATGTAAAATAATAAAATGAAGGAAAAATAAAACTAAGTACAAATCATTTTCATTGTTTTCACTCATCATATTTTTTATTGAAGCATAAGAATTGGGATTACAACCGATATTGATGATTGACTGTAAATGACTGTGATTGACTAACAAAACATGATCACCGGTTAGCCAGTCTTAGCAAAAATGGTTTTTGTATTAGAAATGTTAATATGTTTGAATTTAGAAAGGGTTTTAATTCAGACATTTTTTTTTTTTTCATATTGCTTTGAATGCATACTGAATATGGACTTTATTTATGTACTTTAATGGTATATAATAATTATGATGATTAATTCAATGAATATTTACAAGATTCTGAAAGTGATATGTTAATAAAAAATCAAAAGGTACTGTGTTATTTAAATTAACACTGAACTATGAACTTTCTTCTATTATAGTTATTGGTATATAAATCTAACTATTGAGACAGTGACGTGTGAGTCAATAAATTGTATTTGAAAAATATGGATAGTGTAGATAGGATAATTTTTACAACTTGTCAGGTGACTGCATTAAAGCATGATGAATGACGAAAAATGAACACTAAAAGAAACACTAGAAAAAATTAAATTTTTAGTAAAGTATTTGTATTTTTGTTGTTATAATTATATCATGAAAAACAATATGATTTCATCTTTGCAAATAAAAATAAGTTAACACTATTAAATTAGGTATAACAAGAAGTTAAAAATTATACTGGAATTAATATACTGGGTATACAATATCATCTTTTTTTGGTATTATTTAATGACCAATAAAATGGAAGATATTTTTTTTAATTTTAAAGAAGAGCAAAGTACACAAAATACACTTGAAATATTATCGAATAAAAATGAAAAAATAAGATTTGCGAGAAAAAGTACCTAATAAAATCAATTTGTTATTGAATATTTCTTTTTTGCTCTCCTGCAAAATGATCAATTGCTACTATGCTTATTGTAGATGTCAATTTGCTGTTTTGGTGTGCCAAATGTAACATGATGAAATATGACGACAGTAAAGTTCAGGGCGGGAGGTTTGTAGGAAATGACTTGTTTCACATCATATTCGTTATTTTATTGCCAAGGTTTTGTGCTAACTGAATGTTACAATGTGATTATCCAAATACATATAATGTCATTTATGGACGACAGCTATAAAAAAATCTACAAAGAATAAACAAAAATTATTTAATATAAAATTAAAAATAACTTAGATTATTCCACGTATTATGCTACTAACTGTGACATGTGTTTTGACTCTTTCAGAGGCATCCTCAGACAATCTTACTTTCACAAAGTTTGTTTAAGTACGAATGATTTTAATTTTAATATTCTAACATGATATTTTATAAAAGTAAAAACGAGGAGCAAGGAGGGGAGGATAGAAAATGAACAAACAATAATGATGCTACAAATGACATTTACATAATAAAATAATACACTAATGAGTTGCATCAATTTGGAAGGGTTAAACCCTTTAGTATAAATTTGTTTATTTCAATTTATACTTGATATTTCAATCCTGTATATTTGCCACACCACTGCCTGGAGAATATTAGCATATTAGGTAATATGGTGATCGGAATTGATTTTGGTAAATTCATAAACAATCAAGTCATAAGGTTTCTAGGCTCAGAAGTATTTAGTGTTGTAAATAGTAAAGGATTTTATTTGATGACCAGTTTTTTAGAATCCGTTGATTAAAAAATTGTACGTAATGGATAAAAGTTATTGAGTTATATTGAATTAATTTTAAAAACACTATAAATTGCATCATAGATTTTAGTTTAAAAACTTTAGAAATGAAATCATTACGGTTAACACAGTTACATATTGATTTCACAAACCCTTTAAATTGTGTGAATCAAAGAACAGAATTCAGTATCAAAATTGCAGCAAGATTATTTATTATTTGTTTGCTAATTTTTTCACAATTCTAATTTTATTTCATTTATCTTTGTAAAAGGTGCTGACAAGCTCTTTTTTTTCTTTGAAATTCTATTCCCATTTTTTTACCTAAAAAATAAATTGGGACGGGCATTTTCATAATATTGTTTTTAAAAAACAAATGCACTTTAAGACATGGTTATTGGACTATATATTTTTCATGTAATGAAGAGACTAAGCAATGAGACCTTATTGAAAGGATGGTTAACTTTTTAGCTGACTGTTCTAGATTATAAATTGACTATTTACCGAGTTTACAATGTTCATATTATTCACTATTCTGCAAAATTTCATTAAATCATAAATCTCTTCTCTAATTCTTATTTTCATTAAGTTTTAAATTTAATAACAGTTTTAAAAGTTCTCCTTTATTAGTCTATCGAATTTTGCAGTTAAAGAAACGGCGATGAAAATGGCCGATCAAACCCTTATTGGGGAAGGTGAGTAATAATTTATTTAAACTTTATATTATCTTCTTAATGAGTTTTGCACAAATGGGTCCGTGAACTCTGTCAATGGGGCTTGCAGGTGTTAGTTAACCCTTGAAATAAATGTGCATAAAAGGTTTCTGAATGAAAAATTTGGAGGATTTCTAAAACTCATTGGGTGGTGAATCTCATTTATCTCAGTACGATTATCTCAGCAGTTAATGTATGATAAAGTTACAGTCCTTACTTCATAACAATAGATAGGATAGATAAATTTCTGAAGGATGGAATCTTTGCTATTTCTAACTTGATAAAATATTAACCACTTAAACAAGTCTAGCGATCGTTGTAAACATATGAGTGATGCAAAAAGGAAGAGATTTTAAAAAAAGTCATTTTATTTATTTATTATTATTTAAATTAAATTAAGAACATGATTAAAATAAACAGCAATATGGCATTGTTAATATTTAAGGCTTAAATATTGTACATTAAGTCATCATGTGCCAACCAACGTTTCCTCTTTGTTGGGATGTTAGTTGCGCGGAAAATTAAAGGCTGCGTGGACCAACCTAACAAATATACGCAGCATAATTCGATGAAAAAAAGTGTTTTTTTGTTTTGGTTTGCATAATAAAAAATATCATAATTATACTATTATGTGTATTTAATGAATCATAAGAAAAAACAGAATTCATACTATTTTGTTACAAAAAAAATCAATCACAAATTAAGAAAATAAACAGAACAAAACAAATATAATCAGTCGCTAATAAAGTTATGAACATATTATACAATATAAATTTATTTATAATTTTCTAGTTTTTCATGTTGTTCCTTACAACAAATCCTTTTTGTATACTTACTCTATGTAGATAAATTTACTTTTCTGATTCAAGATAAGAACTTACAACAATTAAATTATTTAAATGTTCAATTTATAATTTAATTCGGTCAGTTAAAGTATTTCCAATTTAAAAAGAAACAAATAGTTGTATTGGAGTGTGCGCCGACCTGAAATGAGTGCGCGGGTGTTTTTTAACTGCAGCGCGGCTGTACGCCTTGGATTATTGGTGCCTACTATAGTAAAATTCTTTTAATTTATATCAGTTATGCACAAACCGCGGCCCTTTTTGAATTTTGTGGTGGTTCTTAAATCTTTTTCTCAAACATATTTTTTTCACGTAAAACATTTATTTAATAAATGTAAGCAAGCTTTTTCTTCAATGGAGAAGAATAAATCGGTTCATAGAAACAGGCTTACAAATATTATGTCAAATTAAAAAAAAATAGTTAAATAACAAAGACCAAGATCGCATTAACTTTTGAATTACATATAAATGAAACATAAATATTTCACAATGAAACTATTTTTAATAAGCAAGTACTCATAATCGGCTTATATATTTTCATGTTTTCGAAATAACACGGTCAAAATAATGTAATGGAATCCATCATTCATTTATTTAAATTCACTTAATCTTTTTTACACAGTTTTTTTCTTAGGCTGTTTTAGATGAAACGTACATATGCTCTGTGTAAAAAAGGATTGAGCGTAATTTAAATATTTTTTTTCTTTGCGGCCTGAACCCATGATAATTTGTTTTATGAGGCCCGCTAGAAGGTTAAGGTTGTGAATTACTGATTTATATCATTCAATTGTTTCCAGAGAGTGAAATAATAAAATTCTTTTCCGGAAAATGTGTCTTCATCACGGGTGCTACTGGATTCTTAGGAAAAGGTAACTTAATATTACAAACAGTGTTTTTTTTGAATATAAATAATACTAAGCCAATCAGTGATTTTGAAAATGACTAGGGATATTATCTTTGTATTCTCAACCAGGAAAACATAACACCGAAAAAACTTTCCAAAATTCTGTATAAAACATGTAGAGAATCTACCATCTTGGATAGTGTCATATAGCATGTAAGTAAGATGATCTGGTCCATGGCGCAGCGGTCGACGTTGTTGGCTTCAATGATGAATCTCACTGGTTCGAGTCCCAGTTCGAACAGCATTTTTTAAATTTTTGTTCAAAGGCATGGGTGTTTTTGAGGTACAAAAATTCCCTTCTTCCCACCCTTCCGATTCTTAAATAACGGGGTGTAGTGAGAGTGATCAGTTAACCACTAGCCCTGTCCTGCCCTATCCTACTATCCCTACAACTATCTTTAAAAAGAAGTGGTCGAGCGACTGAGTAACAAACAGTTCTCATAGAAAAACTTCTTTTGAGATACCTCTATTAGGAGGCCATATACTTGCCACATTGGGAGCGGACATAATCCATAACGGAATCTTGCTTAAACCAGTAATATTAGTCCTGGTAAACCATTATTTATATTATTATGAAATTTGTATCATGCAGTAATTCTTATGTATAGTAATAATTTTTTTTTTCAGTTCTTATTGAGAAGATTCTCCGCAGTTGCAATGTGAAAACCATTTACACTTTGGTCAGGGGTAAGAAAGGAAAGTCTTCCAGTTCTCGAATGAATGAACTGTTTGAATGTGAAGTAAGTATGTAATATATTTGCATTCTGCCAAAAGTTGGTAACATGATCCCATGTACAATTTCAAAGATTGACAACGTTGTATAAACATTTTTAGTCTACAATGATAAATCTCTGGCCGGGGATTGAACAGATAGCTGTTTTGTAAATTAATATTGTTTTATTTAAAAAAGTTTTCCTTTAAAATTCAAAATGGTTACTAACAACGTAATTTATCCAGCGCTTTAAACATAAAAGTTATAAATATTGACATAATCACAGAAGTGTATTTTCAAATAAATAATTTACGTAATTATGTTTATTTGTAAAAAAACACTTTCTTAGCAGCATTTGGTGTATGTGCTTACACAGAAATGTGCTGAATCAAACTTACTAAAAAAATGAACAGTAAAACTAATAACTGAATTTCTTGACTGATGTAGTTGTTCACCTGATTTAGAATTTAATAATTCTTTTCCCCAATTTAAAGTTGCCAGCTGTGGTCCAGTTGGTTAGAGCTTGCTCTACCGATCACGCAGGTCTGGGTTCGATTCCCGGTCAGATCACAGTGAATTTGAGAATTATTCAATTCAAAGTTGTGATCCAAAGTCTGGGTGTTTGTGATGTCAATTTACATAATTTCCTCTCCCATCCTTCTCATGCTCATTCATTTGGTTATAAATTAACTATAAGTTTTCTTAATATTTTTTAAGGATTCAGAGGTAACTTTGTGGAGATTCACTTTTAAAATAAAATAAAATTTTGTCTCAACAGCAATATTTTTTCAGAGATTTTTAATCATTTAAACAAAAGTTATCATGATTTTAATAAAAATAAGAATTTAGAAGAATTCCACTGAGTAAATTATATACAAACGCTGAATAGTTTATAATTCTCGAAAATCACCAAAATATGAACAAAGATCAATTTTTAGTAAATAACATTTTAAATAAGACAGGAAACTCACCACTATTAAATTTATTTCCCATGGCATTTTCGGTTGTCAACACGAGAATTAATTTTGTAAATATTAGTATTGTTATTGTAATGAGTACAATCATTGGTTATATGTAGCCCTTCCACGCATCCAGTAGAAAGAAAAATCCCAACCATCATTATTAATTATGATTTATAATTTGTTTGTTCTATAAATAAATAGACTAAAATTATAAAGAGTTAGTCTGAAAATGTTTCTTAAAGAGACAAAACACATGTGACAATTTTTAGTAACACAACAAATGGTATTATAAAAAACTTATCAATTTAAATTATTTTGTTTTAGTTTTATTTAATTTTGTTTGATTTTGTCATCGGTTGAAAGAAAACAAAAATCAAATACTCGAGTTTATTCACTAGTCTATGAATGTGAATTGAAAATTTTTGCAGATGTTTGCATGTCTGAAGGGTGACTGGCGCTCTAAATTGAAACCAGTGGAAGGAGAAATGGGATTTCCCGACTTGGCAATCAGTAATGCAATGAAACAAGAATTATTCAACAACGTCGATATTGTAATACATTGTGCTGCAACTATCAGGTATTTAAGATTACAAACGAAAGAGCCACTCATCTATTTAAAAATTAAGTGTTTCTTTGTTAAATTTAAATTAATTGTGATTGTCTAAATTTGTAATTTATTAGGTAATGTATTGAAGTATTTCGTACAATAAATTTATGTTATAGATTTGATGAAAGTCTTAGACAAGCTATCCTGATTAATGTTCAAGGAACTGGTGAAGTTTTGAGTCTCTGCAAAAGGATGACAATTTTAAAAGTATGTTAAATGTTATATTTAAATGTCCACAATACCTTTATTAGTCAGCCTCTCTTTTTTGAAGTAAGTAATGTTAGATTAAGGATTAGACATAAACATATAATTCATATTACTAGGCACTGACACAAAATGATTGTGATATGTAAAATTCCTGTCATTTCAATTGGTTTGCATTAACATATTTTCCACAATAGTCTTGTTGCAGTGAATTATCAATATATATTAAATGTTTATTTTTACAGTCGGTTGTTCATGTGTCAACTGCGTTTTCAAACTGTATAAGTCAATCAATCGATGAAAAATTCTATACATCACCCTTAAACTATAAAAAAGCCTTGAGTCTTCCTGATATACATGACGAAGATGCTCTCAATTCTTTAGAATCAACGTAAGTAAATAATTAAAACAATTTTTTTATGCAAACAAATTGTACACCTATTTTAAGCTGTTAAAAATTAAAAATGGCATTCTGTGTCTATTAACTTTTTTGCATAGTAGTCAAACTTTTGACATTTTAAGAAAAACAAAATATTCCTTTATATTTATTTCCAAGATCAGGACCGGTTCCGGTCATGGCGAGCATTATCAGTTGATCTTGGTAAAATAAAAGTGGAAATAAGTATGAAGGAATTGTGTGTTTTTCTTAATTGCCTTTCCACCAAGTATTAACAGTGAACACCCTAAAGGTGATTTTTTGACATGTTTTAATATTTTAAAACTAGGGGTGTGAAATATAATATTTTGTAGTAGTCTCTTCTAGCGAGTAAATATTGATTGTGAAGTCTTTTCAATCATTAATTCTAAAAATGAATATTATAATGATTAACGGTTTGAATACCGCGCAAATAAATCATTAATATGCTCCAGAGATACTGCGTGTTTTTAAGGAAAATAATTTTGCCTAATATACACTCGTATTCGATATTTTAAAAACCTATATTGACTCAGTATAGAAAGCACTACACATATTCATAAAAATATTGCTTATATTCTATTAGAATACTAAGTATTTGATTTTTTAAATGTCTTGGACATCCGTGTTTGCTTGCATATGTTCCAGACACCTGTGTCCGCTTGATATTCAAGTGGTTAATATTGTTTATTTGTATTATAGTGTCGAGCTATTATTGTTAATGAAATGAATAAATATTTTTTTTCTTTTCAGGATCGTGAATGGTTGGCCTAATACATATACTTTTTCTAAATCAATATCTGAAGATTTAGTGAAAACAGAAGGGAAAGACTTACCAATAGCCATCTTCAGACCTGCATTAGGTAACTTTGAATCAGTATGGACAGATATGTATGCTCCACAGTTCCTAACAACACGATTTCCCAGGCTTTCCCTGTAGTGGAAAACTTTATACCTGCGACCCTTGGGCAACGTGAGGCCCGTTCAACTTTTATTTGTTGCCCAAAACAGCCATAGTCACCAGATGCTGTTTCAAAAATCTAGAATTGCTCTTAAAACATTACATAAATAAATATTTTGTGTACATTATTTGTGTTTGTTGTCCCTGAGCAGCGCTTTTGTTAAAAATTATAAAGCTGCACATGTGAATGCACATATGTTATATAATAAATATAAATAAAATTGAGTTTTATTTTGAGGCCCACGTAACGTAGCCAAAAACAGTGATATGGCCCAAAAGACAAAATGGTTCAGTGCAGTTGAATACAGCTAGAAATCATACTCAATAAATTTAAAAAAAAAATGAATATTACTATTATTATTTATTGATGTGATCCATCATTTTCAGTGGTAAGCACATCTATTGATTGCTCTGTACCTGGATATATTGACAATGCTTACGGACCTGTGGGATTTGTGGTTGGAATAGGATTTGGGGTTCTCAGGTATGTTAATAGTCATACTATATATTATATTTATATATTTAACATATTTTAATAGACACTACTTTTACTATCAGATGCTCATTATATTATAAAGTAGTGTCTTTCTTGTTCTTTTTTTTATCCATGTTTGCTCCATCTTACCTAAGCTCTAACCATGGAAAGTAATATTTGACTAGTGGGCATATGTTACTTTCGTGGCTATTGGCCACCGTATGTAGCCTAACTTTTTCATCAAAAAAATTCTTGATATTCCGACGAAAAAATAATGAAATTGAAGAAATGAATATGGTTTTTGAAATCAGGTTTTATGTAGAAAAAAAAATCAGATAAATTCAGCCGATTAGTGTACCATAACTTATTTTTTTTTCAATCCATGTCCGTTCCTTATCACATACCTTATACCAGAGGCTGGCTACGTATACTATGATGGTTGATGGTACGTCTTAAAAATTACTTAAAACTATGAATTAAATATTGAGTTGTTAACTACCAAAGTTGAATCTCAAGGGACTAATTTTAAATTATTGTAATTTTTTGTGATGCTTTCATGCATAGTGTATTATTAATGTCAAATAAAATTGTCTTAATATACAATAGGTTTACTAGTTTTATTTCAGTGGCACGCTGAGTGTCCAGAACTTTGAATTACCTGGCACACTAGTGCATTTGAGTTGCCGACAGCTATTTGAAATTTTGCTCTGAGCATAATTAAGAAATCTTTACTTCCAGATCTCTCCATCTTTCTGATGTTCCAGCACCAGTAGTTCCTGCTGATTATTGCATCAATGCTATTTTAGCAGTCGCCAGGAGTGCAGGTATCCAACGGTAAAAATAAGCAAATATTTTTGTGCTCTGGTGACTCATTATTCATCCTAACTACTTTAGAATATGTGCAACACTGTTCAAGGCTCTAATTTAAATACATCAAAGAAATAACTGATATTCCCAATAATGAAATAGGCTATAATCTCAATACAAACAATCAATAACAAAAAAAAGATAAACATCACATTATATTACAGATCATGCATGATTTATATTTTAATAATATAATCATTTGAATATGCAGTAAATTTTTGACAAGGCTTGTATCATCAACTTAACTTGCAAACTTATGTATGCGTATGAGAAAAATAAAACAGATTGAAATTTTCCTACACTTTATATTTAGTTTTATTGAACTTTGATGGTATAGTTTTGTATTCAATGTGTGTCATGGAATACCTAACACAGTTTTAGTTAAATCATATTAATTTATTCTCAAATATAAATATAAAGTATGCAAACCTACAATATTTATTTATTTAGTTTTTGTCGGTGTTTTGTAGGTCTGAAGAAATACCAATATACAATTTCTCCGCACATCCAGACAACCCAATGAGTTATGCAGAAATGATGAGAGGCGGTATGATGTATGGTCATACGGTTCCTTCTATTAGATGTTTGTGGTAAGTATAAACGAAAAGCATTAAATTGCTACTACTCCTCTCTATTTCTTTGCCAAATGGAGTCGAAAATGTTAGACAATAGAAGTACTTAAATCCTGATGAGGTTTTTATATTTTTCAATTTATTATTTGAGATCTAGGACATGGATGTTTGTGTACAAGTATTTTCATTTGATCATCTTAATCATCCAACTATTTCAGCTAGGGCTTGTCAGGTTTCAAAATTCCAGTTTTTTACTAAAATTTGCAACATTCAAAAGCCAGATTTTTCAATATGGTAACCTGATTACGAATATTAAAATTCAGTCAGTTCAAGTGCATTCGCGTAATTGAAAAGCCTGAAGATGTTGAAAGACGAATCCCGGGTCGTTAGCGTCAAGATTCATGGAAGAGTACAGGATTCAGACAATGAGTACGGCTAGATGTAACAAGTAAACCGCTGAGTAGGAACAGCATTATATAAAATTTCAGTTCTTTTTTATAACAGTTTTCATGATAAATATACAAAACATTTTTGCCTTCAATTATTAATACCTTATTTGTGAAACTGCAAACTTGAAAACCGGGCTAAATCGAGTTTTGCGAAATATTAGAATTCGAAAATCGGTTTTTATATAAGCCCTTATTATTACAGCCCCATTTTCTATAATCGAAAAACTATTTTTTTATTCAATGGCAAAACTTATTTTAGGTATAATAGTGTATCAATCACAAAAAGCAAATGGATTCATCTGTTTGCACGCTTCTTCCTCCATGTTCTGCCAGCCTTTTTCATTGATATTGTGCTGAAACTAATGGGCCATAAGACAAAGTGAGTATCGTGCAATAATATAATATAAATCATTTTATTTGAACTGTGCCACATGTGACTGGACAAAAAACTTACAGAAATGACAGTATCATTTTTGTATATGTGATGCTAATTTACATGGCCATGTATTTAGTTCTGCAACTCGAACTGACAGTTCGAGTGCATTCGCGCACTGGATAGCACCGGAAGATGCTGAGAGGAGACACCCCGGTCGTGTTGGGCCAGAATAAAAGTTATAATGGAAGTGTACATTGTGAAAATAGTTCTAACGTAAACATAAATTTCCGTCAAGCACCTTCAGTCGAAATTCTAAATTATAGTAATTTACTAGATAAAAATAATTTTTGAAAGTATTTTTAGAAATCAGTCTCAAACATGGCTTGATAACATACAAAATATCATTCCTAAGTAACGTAAAACTAAAAACACTTTTAAAATATACATTGTTTTTCTAAATGAAATTCAAGAGCCATGTTTGCAAATAATACCCACAAATATTAGTGGTAGCTATTATGGTTTAACTCTAACGCTTTAACTGTAATTAATTTAAAGGGTATAGAAATATTTTAAACTGTTCGTGCCTCCCTTTGCAATAGTCCACGCCTACCTAGGAAGGTGCGCCTCCCACTTTAGAAATCGCTGCTTTAACTATTAACACTGCTGCTCAACCATTGCTGAACTTAATACTTTGCTGTTTTTAAATCTATTTAAAAGAGTTAAAAATATTTTGATAGTGTGGTTAAAAAAATTCTTAAAATAAATCAAGAAGCTCAGTCTTCTGTACTAAAAAAACCATATAATTTACAAAATTGTTAATATTTACAGAGCCATGTACATTTGTCAAAAGGCACATACGCTATTGGATAAAGTAGCATTTTTTGGAAGTACATGTTGGCACTTTGACTGTGAGAACACGACAAATTTGTACAACTCTTTGAATACAATTGACAAAAAGATATTCTACTTTGATATGCAGAAATTAGATTGGGTGGAGTTTTGCTCAGTCATAGTTGATGGAGTTAGGCTGTTTCTGTTCAAAGAGAAGCTAGACACATTGGACGCAGCAAGGAAAAGATATTTCAAGTAAGTTAGTTAAAAAGATCCACAAGCATTTAATGCATGCTATGTTTAAAAGATCGGTCACTGATTGTACATGATACTGGCTTTGCTTAACCGGAACACCGCCAAAAGCATGTTAACGCGCTAACTAAGAGTCAGCTGGACTTTGTTTTGTTGTAAAGCCATAACTTCTTAGAATTTATCGGTGTATTCAGAGATGTATTGAAGATTTCAGATTTCAGAAGACATCTGTGTTGTTGCAAGCCATGAGGACATTTTGGTCAGCTACTCTTACAACCCTTGGCACATGTTTTAACAGAAAGACAGAATTCTATTCATAAACATTCACATTCCCATATTCATTATTTTACCGCATTTAACGCTTTTATACTAGGGTCCCTTAAAATTTGATTTATCACTGTGTGTAATTCAGCACACATACACTCTGTCTGTGTATGTGCATAGAGAGAGTGTGTGCGTTAAATGAGTTTGTATAGTATAAGTGTGTGCGCCAAGTGTTGACGGAATGTTGTCACGTGACACTGATAAATGACATTTAATATTACTGGTTATAAATACTGATATTTTAAGTCAAATCATCTTCTGTGTCAATACAATTAACATTGTTTTCAATTGATCACCGTAAATCACTGTCACAATGAAATGATCAGAATATAAATGAAATATTGTAATTATATTTCCTCGTATAGCATTAAGTAATAATCATTATAGTACAATAATTTATACAAGCTTATTTTGCTTCTACTATAAAATAAATATTTTTAAATTTTATTGTTTTATTGCTATCTGACATCTTGACCCGTAGACCACTTATGCCATTTGTATTGACCATACATCATAGTGATGCTGATTCAATATTTCACTATTGTTGTTGGATAGTCCTATTTTTGCACAATCAGCTGTTTTACACTATGTATTCGTTGTTATATGTAAATTTATAAAATATTTTATTAATATAATATACTTTTTGCAAACACAATAATATTTTACACTATGTTTGCGCATTCATAATATTTTCGATTAGCTGCTAGAATGAATCAATTGTTTAGTAGGTATTGCCTTTTTGCGCATTTAAGAAATACCCCACAATTTTTTACTCATATCCTTCCCATAGAGAAAATTAGATTTTAATTGTTACCTAAATTTGATTGTTGCAGATTTAAGATTCTTCATAAAACAATTATCTATGTGTTATATGCGGTGGCAATTTACTGGATAATTAGAACTCTGCAACAATACTGCTTCCCAATTATGCAAACTGACTTCAAACACATTGATATTGTATAAATAATGAACTATTTTTAACAATATAATTTTCTTCAATGTTGATTTTATTCCAACAAACTTGATTTGTACAATTTATTGTTATTTCTGATACATTATAAGTAAAATTGATTATTTTCACTGTATAAATTTTAATAAAGTTTATAGAGTAAAAGAAAAATCTCATGTGTGTTTCATCAAATATTTAACAATTCTTTAACAATAACCTTTACATGCCACGCGGTTTCGTATGGAACTGCGGATTTGGGTCGTTCACAGTGCCTAGCGGTCACAGTGCACTTTGATGTAAGATTACGATGTTTTATAATAAAAAGTTCTCATCAAATTTATCATATATAATTTTCAACGATAAAATATTTAGCGCATTGGTTGATTGGCGCTATAGTGTTCAGTGGCGTTCTGACCTAAATCTTGGTGGCTAGAGAAAAGCATATTCCACTTCACCTTATACATTAATCTACAGCAAATTAACAAATACACGACACTACTGCAATGCTAAATTATTATATAATAAAATCATGCTAATGTAACTAAGAAATATAGAATACGGAATCCTTAAATTCGTCTCTTTCAAGTGAATACAAGTACTACTAAAGCAATACGAACTGTCACACTGAAAGTCAATACCTGTCACTTTCATACAATACAACGATATTGGTTTGTGTTTCATGCATAAGTATGCATATGGCAGATTCAGTTTAGCCCCAACGATCAACAGAAGCTTGACAGATTGAAACACAATCATTTGTGTTTGATGACGTTTCCGTACATACAATACAAAAAAATCTAATCGTGCTAAAGAAATATTGTCTGTGGTTACGGGCTAAACATCTGTTGCCCTGAGAGGTGTTGCAGACTGACGTGACGTTGCCTGTTCCCTGTGATGTATTTTTAGGGTTATTGTTTTTTTTATGCCGGCTCAGTTATTAAATTATAACACAAAACACAATCAAGAATATGATTGTAGGTAGACGTAACAATGTCTTATATTGACAGAGGACAATTAAAACAAAGATATTGTATTCATTTGGGAAAAGTTAGTTATGCTTATAAATGTATTTATTTTGCTCAGCGGCCGAATTGCTGTTCATTTTTATTCGGCCATCTAAAGTTTTGGGTGAAAAATGCAGGTCGGGCTTAGCCCACCTAGCCCAGTACCTAGAACCGCCACTGATAGTGTCGAATATTGTATAAAATTTTAAAAATTCAATGATCTAATGTAAAAAAAATATTTCTCTATTTCTTAAATGAGAATGAAAACAAAATTTCAATAGAGCTGTCTAAATAAGATATCCTATCAAGTCATTCGTTTGAATATACCTTATTGTCATAAAATATAGATAATGTTTGTTTATTTTGTGTGCAAATATGTTGATACTTAATTCATACACAAACTATTAAAAGCAATCAACATCATTTATAAAATAATTGCAACAAAGAATCTTTATTGTATAACCTTTTGAAAGTTACATTTATTTATACATGATTGAACTCATACCCTTATAATACAGGTCTGGGAAAACATTTAAGTTAAGGACCACATTAGGAATTCAAAATGAACGTTGAGCCAAAAGTAAAATACTATTTGCTTGTATAAATTGTCTTCAGTAAAAAATCGTCATTTAAAGCAGCGGTTGGCAAACTTTAGAACCTCTCGGATAACTAAATACATAACTCCTGCAGACCACATTTAAGATTTTTTTAAATTATATATAGAAAAAGGTTATCAAAGAACACATAAAATGCACCTGCATCATAAAATAAAACCATTAAATGTAACCAAATTATTAAAGATGGTTCCACATTTCACCGGAATTCTCGATATACCAAACTTTGGTTGTACTAGCAGTTTCTGATATATTCATTAAAATATGCTTTATAGAGCATGAAAAGTGTGATCAATTTTCAGCTATGTATGGCTTTCTAGAAGATACTTCTAAAAGATTGTGTGTAATGGCAGTGCTTAATAGTTTTGCAAGCACTTACGCTGCAGTTTTAGTAGTTATTCCATAATTGAACGATATAATAGATTTTTTTTCTCAATTTCTTCTATCAGTGTTAATCTTATAAACACAATGTAAAAGTAAAAGTTTACATTAAGTTAAGTAAGTTGAACGATAAATATTTCACTTATTGACTAGCCAGAAATGCGAAATAGTGAAAGTTTGGTTTTACATTAAGCAGAGTATGTCTTTTAAAAAGACACAACTTTCACAACTAGAACTCCTAAGTTATCATGATAGTTTTGTTTTCAAGAGCGTCTTTCTTATCATTGTCCATTTCCGCTCTAGCATTGTATTTATCTTTTTTGTGTTTCTGATGCTCATCAGATGGGAACTTAAATGCGTTTTTTTTTAAAACCAACGAATTTATCCTGTAACACATATTGTCTACATATAATAGATATTCTTTGGAGTTTCGTTTTTAAGATCGAAGCCGGAGTAAAAATAGAACAGAACATAATATCAAAAAAATGAAAAAAAACAATTTACAATTTAAACAAAATAAATATTCAGATTCGTTTTAAAGATTAAGCCTAGACCAATGGTATATATATGTTAATTTCGGTTTGAGGCTGTGTAATCTTGAATATGCCGATGATGCTATCATATTCGACAAATCTGTTAAGGGCATCCAGGAGATTATCGACAGGAGAAGAACTAACTCAGGTCCCATTGGTCTAAAAATGAATATAAGTAAGACCAATGTGATGTGTAACCAAACCTGCCATGACTCTGGTAGGACCCTGACTAGCGCAGGACAGATCATCGGTAGTGTTAACAGCTTCAGATACCTCGGTGTACATATCCTGGAAGATGATAGTACAAAAAAGGAGCTCCCCATTCGTCTAGGAATGGCTGGAGCCACATTTAACTCAATGCAAACTGTCTGGGAACACAGCTATACACAATTAAAACCAAATGGCATTTGTTCAACGCTTGCATTCTACCAGTACTTCTTTACGGTAGCGAATCATGGCACCTGACAAAGACTCAATACTCAATACAAGAGAAGAAAAACCGTATACTGAGCTTCGAGAATAGATGCTTGTGTCAGATAATGGAGGTGAGGTGGTTTGATTTTGTAAGGAATTCGGAGATTAGGGAACCTACAAGACAGTTCCCCATCACGTCAGTGGTTATGGAGAGATGTTGGAGCTGGCTGGGTCACGTGCTGCGGAAAGCCTTAACACAGCCTGCCTCTTCTTTCGACTGGTGGGATTCCAGTATCCCGGACGACCGTCGGGTCTGTACTACTGTACTAGGATGTACTTGGCGGAAATGAGGGATGCTGGCATGTCATGGGAGGAAGCAAAGCAATTGATGGGAGACAGGGAAAGATGAAGGTGTCGTGTGGCTCCCTATGCTCCTCATAGGGAGCGAATATGTTCAAAGAAAATAGTATATTTATTTATATTGTATAAATAAAAATCTCACAAAAGAAATCTATTATGACTGATTATGAAACGTCGCATATTACATAAACATTATGTATTAATTGGATTCACAATCTTATTGACAATTAGTCCCAACATTTTATGACATTGATTGGTCTTGATATGTCAATCATTGTTATGTATTAATACAGTGAGTTAGTATCTTTAACGAGAGCGTTGAGATACCACAGCACTCGCTGGACTTACTATGATAGTAAGATAAAATAAATTAGACAGTAGATTTCATTGTGCCAAAGCTGCGTATTTTTAGAGACAGCTGAAGAATAAAATAAACAAGTAAGTCGAATATTATTTTTGGTTAATCTTCTTTGGGACACCATTGTAATGTTTTTCATTAATCTTTAGTGGAATTGATATTATAGTATCAACTCTTGGTAAGGATATAACATTGTTGTCTTAGTCTCCGACTTCTACATCAATTCCAATTTTAAAACAATTTAAGAGAGGAAAAGATAATTTTTTTTGGTTCCGTTTCATCAATATGATTAACTACTACTGTAACGAATATATAAACATTTATTTTTATTTTTGCTAAGTACCTTTAAGTGCCGGGTCCTATAGCGCAGCGGTTAGCGTTGTTGGCTTCCGTGCCAGATCTCACAGGTTCGAGTCCCAGCATTTTTTTGGTTGATTTATCGATTTCTATTTGAAGACATGAGTGTTTGTGATGTCTAAAAATTCCTTACCTCCCACCCTTCCCATCCTTTAATAATTGGGGTCACCGAGAGAGGTTTGTTAACCATTAGTCCTGTCCTAGCCTTATCCTTCTTTCCCTACTACTCTCTTTGAAAAAGAAAAGGGTTGAGCGACTGAGTAACAAACAGTTCTCGTAGAAAATTTCTGTTGAGATACCTCCATTAGAAGGCCATATGCTCCACATTCAAAGTGGAAATAGATTTTTTTAAAAATTACCATTTAGATATACATATTAATTGATCATGAAGAATGTAATGGTGTAATGCATATTAATTTTTTTTCATTCATGAAATGCATTTCAGCTTACTCCATTAATCTTTATTTCGACTCTATGTACAACCGTGATTGCACTATGAAAATAACCATTTAAAAAAAGACAGCACATATTTTATGTTGATGATGTGGCAGTATGTAGCGTAACACTGTTAATCTTTTTGCTTCCATCAGATTCATTTTATTTTATTATAATAATTATTATTTCCGAGTCCGTAGTCAAGCGCTCAACATTCTTGGGTTCTGTTTCGGTTTTCACAGCTTTGAATCACAGTACAAATATTTGCATGAATTGATTTTTCAACGGATTTATGGATTTTGTTTGAAGACATGGATCAGGAATCGCAATTCCGAATGAATATATCAATACAGGTATTTTTGTATTTCATGTTAAATACTGTTATTGGGAATATCAATACCGATATTACATACAAAAATTAAAAATATACGGCCAGTTGGAATTGCAATACTGGCCTAGTAAATCAAAATCATTATTTCTACATTTTAAAATTTCATATAAAACACAGACTATAGAAAATATATCATAAACAAGTGTTTTCCATAAATAGCTTACGGTCTCGTAAAATAATACTACATCATTGAAGGCTAATCAATTTTTGGAACCGGTATTAAGGTATTGAAAATAATCAAAATCAAATTTGAATATATAGACTGTCACATATTTTGTTAAAATTTTTCATGATGAATTGATTGAATTGATTTAAATCTACTAATAGCTGTATCAATTATTTCACGGAATAATATTGTATATATTTTTTTTAAATAATTATTTTTAGCATTAAAATAAATGACATTTCTTTCCAATTTACCTAATATATACTACACACATCTTCTGTATGTTTCCGAAAATAAGACACTGTCTCAATTTCCTTTTTGATCCATAATATTTGCTAGGGTTTATTTTGGGGGATGTTTTACTTTTCAAGTACAAAAAATTATACATGTATAAGAATCATACATTTATACATTTTTATTTACATAACATATTAGATATATTAATATAATACTGGTATATAAAATAATTCGAAAGCAGTCATGTAATCTTCTTCTGGAACATCTGGAACTGAATTCCGACCCGAATTTCATGTAAATCCGTTCCTGTTGAATCATTGGTCCGAACCTCTCATGTTGTGAAATATACATAGCAATGTTTAAATGAGTATTTCTTGTCTAAGTATCCTGCTTGTAGTTCATTAGAAACCCGACTGTTAGCTATTTTAGCCAATGAATTCTTCATCCACTTCTCCATTTCATCCATTTCTCGTAGGTTAGACATAACAAAATTTCCGTTTTCATTGATTTCTATGCGCAGATGATCTTTGAGCTTGTTTATTGCAATATCAAGTGTCTGGAGATAAGCAGTTATTCTTGCGAGAATCATTGTTTGATCAATCCTCCTAGTTTTGTCTATAACAGGGTTATTACTGACTGAATCCCAAATTAGCAAAACTCTTTGACGATCTCGCAAAAGAGGTATCAGCATAAAATCAACCAATTTTTTCAACTGCTTGTGTGGACCAGGCTTTTTCACATCCATGGACATAAATTTTAGAAAAACGTTCACTCTTGTTTTTTCTTCCCTTTGGGATAATAAGAGGTGTAGGAATTGCCATATTACAGGTAACAAATGCACTTTCGTAACCAGTGGAAGGAATGTGGATTTACGATGAACCAACGTGATCAATTGTTGTTTGAGATCCTTGGTCCAGAAATACAGTATTTTCATTCATTGCAATCAAGTTAGACAATTTGTATTTTAAAAAGTCGATACCATCAACAATGGGCTTTAAAGAAAAGGGTATGAAACTCGAATTTATCTCTTTTTTAAAAAATCTCTTTACTACCTATTTTTTTTACATTATTTTAACTATCGCTTATTCGTCCAATCTTGAAAATCATGATAGGGCTTATTTTCAAAGGATGTTGTATTTTTGGAGAAACACAGTATCAGTGATTTCTGGCAATCACATTATTTTTATTTTTAATTTTTGCAAAGGATAAAAATAATTTTAAAAATAAATTAAGGTGACAATATATGTAAATTATCAATTAGACTGTTCTGTGCTATTTATTGTAAATAAATGGAAAATCAATTTCATTAAAAATACATATTATCAATCAATAATTGCCATCTTTCTTAATTGCTTTTAAAATTTAATTTGATAAACGGTCTAACAGATAAATATTCAATATTATACTAATTACTATTATGTAAATATTGTGAATCAATACCACAGGTGAAAGTGATCATAAATAGAAGTCATTATACAAATAGAAGTAGCTATTATTGCTAACTTAACGTATTTTAACATATATTTTTTTAAAATTTCCTGCCCCTTTGTTCCCTATATTTGCATGTGGTTATCAGACCTCCAGGATTTCTTGTTATCCATCAATCGCTTCACTTCCTTAGTTGCACTCAATACATTTTATGGATAGTTTTTTTTTGGTTTTTATTAATCCATGTCTGTTCCCAATGGGGAATATATGACCTCCTAATGGAGGTATCTCAACAAAAGTTTTTCTACGAGAATTACTTGCTACTCAGTTACTCAACCTCTCTTTTTTAAGAGAGTAGGTATAGAAGGATAGGACTATGACAGGACTAGCGGTTGGTTAATCACTCTCGCTACACCCCATTGTTTTAGGATTGTAATAGTGGAGATTGTAATAGTGTAATTGTCGCCTGCTGTAGCCCAGTTGGTTAGAGCTTGCTCTACCGATCATGCAGGTCTGGGTTTGATTCTCGGTCAGATCACAGTGAATTTGAGAATTATTCAATTCAAAGTTGTGATTGAAGACTGGGTGTTTGTGATGTCAATTCACATCATTTCTTCTCCTCCCATCCTTCTGATCCTTTAATAATTGGGTGTAGCAATAGCGATTGGCCAACCTCTCCTTCTTTCCCTACTACTCACTTTGAGAAAAGTGAGGTTGAGCGATTGAGTAACTCTCGTAGAAAAAAATACTGTTAAGATACCTCCATTAGGAGACCATATGCTCCACATTGGGAGCGGACATGGATTAAAAAAAATAGTGGGAAGGGATTTTAGGACATTGAAAAAATTCTGTTCATACTGGGACTTGAACCCGTGAGGTCCAGCATGGAAGGCAATGACTTCGACCAGTGTACCATTGGCCAGACATGGATATTAACTACTTCAGGTATATTTGGCAGAAAAGGCAAACAGAGTTAATACTTCACCAAGAATTTTGTGAAGACTTGTCCTGGTCAGTTCTAATGTCTCTTTATCAAGAATTCTATAACAGGAAGTTGTCTGGTCCATTTCATTATCTTCGAATTCTTTACAATACTAAACCCCTATTAGTTACTGTAAGAATCTGTTCTCAAAGCTCAACATATTATGATTTTTCTAAATTCAAGTAGCACAGTTTGCTTTAGTAACCAAGCACTGGCAAAATTCAATCATTAAAAAAAATACATATGGTAGTGTCCCAAACAGACTACATTGAGTTAAACCTGGCTCCATTGCATGTCAAGCCAAATGTTTTTGGATTCAAATTCATCAATTATCTTAAATTTCCATACATACAAATATCCTCTCGGGGATTTGAACTAGTAATCACAAAAAAGACACGTAGCGTTTAATGCTGAGCCACAGGGATCGATACAAAAACACCAGGTACTTTTCATAAAATATGCAATTATAATAAAAATAATTAATCAATAAAAATCAGGGACGTCCCGAGGGGATAGGCGAGAAGGCTGTCTAGGGGCGGCAAGTCCTAGGGAGCGGCAAATGATAACAGTTTTTTAAAAAAAATGTCTAAATATTTTTGACACACAAATTTGGTTTAGAATAAATATGATTGCCTTCCTCAATGTCTTTGACAAAAAAAAAATGCCGACAAAAAACATTTTCAATAGTAATAATATTATGACTGACGAGTAAGCAATAGTTAAATTTATCGCAAAAATCTTCTTTAAATTTGAAATTTACTGATCTCAGCACTATAGGCGGCATATACAGTAATTTGAAAAAATAGTAAAAGCGCTATTTTAAGCTTTGGCTTTTTGAAATATTTTAAGCGGCACATAGCCTAGGAACATCACTGATATATATCTTCGACATCGAAAACTAACGATTTGTACAGCTCATCATTTTCTGATTTTCTTTCGCTGTTATCACTGTATATTTATTAAAAATATTTTTTCTTTGATTACGATGAAATTACTCAAAAGAATTCAAAGTAATAACATGTCAATCATTTTTGACATTTTGATAGCTTTAGAACACAGGCCACTAAAATGATAAGCTTTTTAGCTAAGCAGGGAAATTTATTATTACTTTGTTTCTGTACTAAGACTTCCTCAAAACGACCTTGAATTTCATATCTAGCTGTATGTAAGGATGCAGTGATTTATTACTTGAAAGTATTATTACCAGAAAGCTTGCGAATAGGGATTCCAAATATTCGTCATTATCAACTATTCGAATATCGAATAGTAAAACTGAAACTATACGGATGTATTCGGATATCCGGATAGTTTTTAGTATATTTTTAATATACATCTATTTTTTTAACCATGTCCGCTCCCAATGTGGAGCATATGGACTCCTAATGGAGTATATCTCAAAAGAAGTGTTTCTACGAGAACTGCTTGTTACTCAGTTGCTCAATATCTTTTTTTCCAAAGAGAGTAAGGATAGAAGGATAGAGCTAGAATACGACTAGTAGTAAGCTAATCACTCTCGATACACCCCATTCATAGGATAGAATGGGTGGGAGGAGGGAATTTAAGACAACACATACATCCATGCCTTCGAACAGAAATTCATAAATCGATCGAAAAATCAATTTATAAAACTGTCCGTACCGGGATTTGAACCCGTGCCCTCCGTAACCGAAGCCAACGACATTGACCACTCGGCCACACAGGCGGTTTATACATACATTATTTGTTTTTCACTTTGTTTTTAATTGTTCCTGTCGTTGAAAATACTCGTATAGTAGCAGTTGACGTTGGCTTTATTGTTAGAAGTGTTTTAAACAACACGTCCATCTTTTCTGTTATTTTTTTTAATTGATCCAAATATATCATATACAAAATATTTTTAAAACTATGATTTAAAAAAAAATATTTTAATAAACAAGGAATAACCGGCTGTTTTTGTTAGTAGACAGTGGTCTCGATTTTTGAGTTTTTACTAAATAATCGTATAACTCGCACGTAAAGTATCCATTAAGCCAGTAGTTTCCAACCTTTGTGTTAATGCGCCTCCCCATCCTTTATTTCATATAGTAAGTAACAAAGACACGTTTTAAAGGGTAAATAAATATTTTGGACTGTTCGCGCCTCGTTTTACAATAGTCCACGCCTCCATGTTGGAAATCGCTGCATTAAGCTAAAGCAAGCACCTTTTTGCCTTGGGATCGACTATTCAATCTTAAGGCGACTCAGTAGGAATGCAAAACTTCAATTTGACCTACAGCATAAATATTGCACTAGACATTATTGTATTATAAATAATAATATTATTTGTCATCGCTTTGGGCAACCCTAACCCCAACCGATATTTAACCGTTTTTTATGGTAGCCTAAACAATACATTGCTTTGATTCATACCTCTAAAATTCGTTGATCAGTGATTTAATAAAATTGAACAAAAAATTTGACACGTCCACTCTAGACCAAGCCCTATCTCAAACTGAACTCAAACTGAAAAATAGTAGGTAAGAAAAAGACATCCCCGAAAAATGGTTACCATTTATTGGTGTTATTATTATTTTTTTTTTTGCTTTTAAATGTAAACAATAAAGTCTTTTATCACTCCAATTTTTTGTGGATGTATTTATGATCCAATTATACTTTAAAAATCAGTCAGAAAAAGTGGGAGAAATGGTACATTTCAGATGGATGTAAAATCATTATATTACATAAATTGGAAATTCTGCTCAATTCACTTTCTTAAACAAACCTTTATCTGCATTTCTTTCTAAGACATTAAACTTCGATATCTTACAATAAACTATAAAAATGATCAAGACGTAATGCAGTTGAAAAATTCCGCGTCAATTGTTTGCTGTTTATTCTTGAAAATATGACTATTTTCATGAAAAAAAAAATGCAATAGTGTAAATAAGCGTTTGGAAAATGTAATTATTGAAAAAAAAAATTTTAAGTGAACGGTTCACGAGATTTAGTCGATGGCAAACGATCGATTTACTCTATTCTCAGGCGCGAAGGAACTATATCCTCTTAATTCAATTTAAATTTTTCAACTCATTATATATGTCGATGAGCATATCGCTGTTCACATCTTTTACTCACAACTACTTATATTATTATTATATTCAATGCAGATCTTTATTTGCAGAAACACATTATGCACAGTGGCATCACTACAATGAGGCAAATTTATTCATTAGAGTGCTATACTAAAATATTAGTTCTTCTTTTATGTAGATATGCCTGTCTGCTCGAGCTGCTATGTGGACTGTTTAGTCCTGTTGGCTACACTGACAGCTGTAGTCTACGCCTACTTTACCTGGACATTCGACTACTGGAAAAAGAGAGGGGTAAAGTTCATCAAGCCCATTCCGATCATCGGAAACTTTGGAAGTTGGGCATTTCTACGAAAAGATATCGGTGGAATGTTCAAAGAAATCTATGACAAAGGCCTGGGCAATGACCTCGTAGGGATCTGGGTGTTCAGAAAGCCAGCGATCGTGATAATATCTCCGGAATTAACCAAAGCGGTTTTAGTCAGAGATTTCAATCACTTTGCTGATAGAAGTACCCACGCTGACAGAACTCACGATCCGTTAGGTGCTGATAATCTATTCTTTGGTAAGAATCCGCACTGGAAACTCATGCGTTTGAAGCTTACTCATCTGTTCTCTTCAGCAAAAATGAAGTCAATGTTCAGTCTGATGAACGAAATTGGAGAGGATTTGGAGACGGCCATCGAAAGACATGACGACAGGCCAGTGGAAGTTAAAGAATTGTGCATTAAATATACCACTGATATTATTGCCACGACTGCTTACGGTTTGAAAGCAAACTCTCTCCTAGATCCTCTCGCACCCTTCAATATATTCAGAAAGAATCTTCTAGATTTCCGATTCTTTCGATCGATCGAGTTTATGGCTATTTTCTTCATGCAAGGATTTGCAAAGATGTGGAAGTAAGTGATTGATACTAATCTTAACTGATTTTCTAATCTTACACTCACGGCCTGATTTTATTTTATACATAATCGTCATCATCTCATCATTATCAAGTATTTTCATGCTGCAGATTCTAATTTTGTTAATCACAGTGCCGAAATTTTCAAATGATTGTTTTATATTCTTTGATCAACTTTTCAAACAATTTTATAGTCAATCCAAAAATTTGGTTCGAGTTAACAACTTATATTTACTCAGGAGCTGAGATCACAAGATAGACTTGTAAAGTTCATAAAGTATGTTGCCGCAAGTTACTTTTTCCGTGAATAGTGTATCAATTTTCATGTCATGTCTACACCGATATTAAACAATAAATAACATTTCAGAAGTAAGGTATTTGAAAAAGACAGTGCCGATTGGATGAGAAACGTATTTTGGAAGACAGTCAGCGAAAGAGAAAAGACAAATGAAGTCAGGAATGACTTGATCGGAACTCTAATTACACTGAAAGACCAGTCTAAAGATGATGACGTAATCAGTAAGAAACTCACACTGCTTTTTTCTATATATTTTTAAATTATAGTTTGAATTTGAGATGGAAACCTCTGCAAAATTGGAAGCTTGTCTATATGTTTTATATTACAAGGCTTTTGAGTAAATAACATGGATTACAAATTGACTACAGCAACCACTGAAAATTAAATAAAAAACAGAACATGCTAATAATTAACATCTTTCCTATGTTTAATTTTTTGTAATTTAAGACTTTGACTAAAGGTGCTTGGTGGAATTTCCATGTTAATATTAAATCATTCAAATTTTGTATACCCCCACACGTTTTTTCAACTACCTGGGTTTCGCTTTTTGACATCTTCGCGCGTCCAAGTGCACAGATGAACTAGAACTGACGCTCGGTGTATATATATAAAAATAAATGTATTGATGATAACTTTGTTAAAAGCTATTAATAGATTGATGAAAACATATGGAGCGAACAAAATTTGAACAATTCAAATTTTCTTTTGTTGAATGTTTCATAAAAATAATCCTGATTTTGGTAAATAGTATAATGTAATTATATAATTGAAAATGTGTTAAGTTACAGATATAAGTAACAACTCTAGTTTTGTGACAGTTCTTAATGCTAAATTTCTTTTTCAGCTCGATCTTTTCTTTTTTTAATGGTTGCTTTGCTGTATTCATTCCAGAATTCAGCGGGGATAGCTTGGTTTCCCAAGCAGCTGTCTTTTTTACAGCTGGAAATGAATCCTCAAGTACCACAATGTCTATGCTACTCTATGAGCTTGCAATGCAACCCGCCATACAGGTTGGAAACATAAATAATTTATCATAATGTTTGTATGACACCATTTTTAATTAAAGAATTTGGTTCACGTAAAATTGGTTGTAGAAAGTTGACTGTAGGAGCTTATCAGATTTAACTAATGTTATAACGCTTTGCAATACTTAGCACTTTTTATAATTCCATTAATTATTAACATTGCTTAGAAGTTTTCTTCTTTACAATATTCGTTGGGAACTGCGATCTGACGTTATATAACTATGTAACATTCTTACACACACACTTAAATCCATATTCGACAATTTGTTTTATCATAATTTAATTGAATATATATTTTTAAAAAAAGTTATTAACATATTTTATAAATTTATTTGAAATTTTTTAGTTTTTCACATTGTTTCCTGCAACTTATCCTTATATTATATACTCCAGTTAGATCAATTTCTTGTTCTGATAATAGATAAGAACTTCATTATGATTAAATTATCTAAATGTTTAATTTCTAATTTGTTTTGGTCGATTAGAGTTATAATATTGCAATTAAAAAATCATATTATTTATTTACTTTTATTGAAGTGCGCGTCAACCTGAAATGACTGAGCGGATGTTTTCAAATTATAGTGCGAGCACCTTAGAGGGATCATTGCTTGTGATCAATGTCCATAAAACAATAATTTTCTGCAAACAGTAAAAATTTAAGCATTGTTTTTCATTCTACATAATACGATAAAAATAAACCAAACAACGAAATGATGCTACCCAATTTTTCCAACGCTGCCTATTGAAAATATTATTCATTCAAAACCTGTAGTTGATGAACCATAAATATAATATAATGGACATTTTAATCTTTTTTTTCGGCAGGAAAGGCTTTATAAAGAAATTAGTGAAACCCTTCAAAAGACAGGAGGTGAAATTACATATGATGGACTCCAAGAAATGTTGTATTTAGAAATGTGTGTTAAAGGTAATAAATATTGTTAGTAATAATTACATTTACTATCAAATATGACTAACTTTCTTTAATTTGTTAAGAAGGATTATTATCACTTTGTATGTATGACCAAATAAATAATATGTATGAAAAATTCACAGAAATCTTACGTATCTTCCCACCGCTTCCATTCTTGGACCGCGAGTGCACCAAGAAATACAATGTCCCAGGAACTACGTTAGTGATAGAAAAGGGCACCATTGTTTACATTCCAATTTTGGGACTGCAAATGGATCCTCAATACTTCCCAAATCCAGAAAAATTCAATCCAGAAAGATTTTCAAAAGAAAATGCAGATCAGATAACTTCATTTAGTTTCTTGGCATTTGGAGAAGGACCTAGAAACTGCATTGGTGATTAAATTATCATTTATTTTATTTATTATATGATTTCAATTTAAGATAGTCAATGTATTAAAATTTTTAAAAGTTGACTCAAAATTTTTTTGTCTAAGCCACTTGATTTAAGAATTCATGAATTTGATAACAATGGATAAAGGTTCATATTTTCAATAAATTACGTGGCACCTTCACACAAATTTATTTTTAAAATAAAATTGAAATAGGGAAAATTGTTTTCCCATCTGTATCTTGCCTAATAGAAAAGAATTTTCTGACTAGATGTTGACATTTTTTTCAAATAGGCAAAACATGTGTTCCAAATAGTAACACAACCAGCGGAATAACACATTTATAAATTTTAATTTGATATGATAAAGTTCTATTTTAAATTATTAGGTAAATAAATATCGCAAAATTCCATCCATATATAAAAACGATATCTTGTAAGTACAACATAAAATTAAAATTGATTCACTGGTTGCTAGTTTTATAAAATGAATTCTCATAAAGATATAAATATATTCAAAATAAGATCAAATATTTTCTTTAATGAACTGTTGAGAATAGGGTTTTTCCATATTGTCACGCCCAAAGAGAGAATAGAATCGATATAGTCAATTATAATGCCATATCTAATAAGTACAAAAGATGATAAATGGCCTAATATCACAAAAATAGAGTGGAAATGAATATTATTTGGCATTAGAAAATTACAAAGAAACAAATAAAAATTAGAATATTGTTAGTTTTCGATATGTCACTCATTTATTTATGTCAAATAAACTCATAATTCACGGCACATCAATTGAATAAAAGATAGAAAATAATTACATAGCATTTCTTTTTAGTAGTTTTTTCTGCCATTACTTTCTGCTTGTATTACAACTATAATTATTTTCTATAATTAGCTATTTTAAAAAGGAATTAATCCACCACGATAATACTTACATGCGTGACATAAAATGTTATTCATACATATAAATATAAAATGGAAATATACATTAACCCATATAATATCATGTCTCCACATTTTTTGTATACCATTATTTACAGGTGGGAGATATGGTATGCAGCAAACTCGCCTTGGATTGATACACATGCTGAGACGATTCAGAGTTGAAAGATGTCTAGAAACAAAGGTTCCATTAGAGTTTCAGACTCTTTCCCTTTCACCAACAGCCAAAGGAGGAGTATTTTTACGCTTTGTACCAAGAAATATATAATTATAATGTGTTTGTAAACAAATTACAAAACATATAATCCATGCAATTGTTATCTTCCTATTTCTTAGTGGTTATAATTACTTTCTCTAGCCATTATTTTATTCAAAATGTTCAACACTACCTGTAAGAATTACCTCTATTTTAAAATCACACGTGAAAAATAATAAGCGACTGAGTAATCCTACATTTTAGGAAAAGTGACATTTCAAATAATTTCTGATAAGAGTTGAAAATATTCCACCCAAAGCGGAAAGGAATATTTTTTTTTTTTTGAATCCTTACTAAATATAGCTATTAGCTACTAAACGTAACATGACTCAACAGAACAAGTTAAAAATGAAAAAAAAATCACATAATTAAATTAAAATATAAAAGAAAAAAAATGTTCATGCATATTGAGAAAAATTCAGCTTTTTTTGTAAAATGCCCTTTAAGTGCTTTAGATAAATTATATCTCAATAAATATCTTTTAAGAGTGAGCAATTATATAATTTGTAATAAAAATCATTAAGGAAAACAGGGTATTTTATTTATTGCATTTTAATATTCCCTTAATTCCTCATCAAAAGGGTGGGTAATTAAAAAAAAACCTTTTAATCCTTATTAATTATTTTTTGAGGGAAACGGGGGCGGTAAATTCAATGACCGCCCCGGGTGTCAAACCTGTAACTAAGGCACTGTTTTTACGCAATATGGTACAAGATGATTTTAAAGGTAAGTATTGACTTCAGCATTTTTACATGAACGAAATCTGTTCATCTACATTTGCTCTGTTGTGAAAATATTTTTTAGAATGTTTATTGAAATGGATAAAGTAAAGTAAGTAAACCTTTACTGTTATTTTTATATTTTTTTCCCTAAGCATGTGTATGTTTAGGAAGCGCAACATGTCGTCACTGTACATTTAATTTTTCCTATGTGGCGAAAAGGATTCTCCGAAAAATTACGAAGCAAATTTAAGCAATAATAGCAATTTTTAAACTATTTATTTTATTATGACTTATCTTTTGTTAATATTTTGAATCTAAACAGCCACCGTTTGTTCCACTGGGATGGTCCTCCTACGTATTAACCTATTTTTATTTGTCCGTATACATCAATTTTAATTGCTCTACATTTATCAACTTTTTCGTGCTGAATCTTTTCTGGAGCTCACGTTAATCTCAGCTAATTTTAATCTCTACAATTGGATGAGATCAATGAAGTGAACAGAGGCGCATATATCAACATTATAAATGTAAACAAAACTTACATAAGATGATCATTATTCCCATTCCAATTAATCAATTAATGTCAAGGAATCATTAAAAGAAAAGTGATCAAGCATTGGTAACTTCTCCATTGTTGTGAACGCTTGTATATTGATTTGTTCAGAGGTGGGCGCATTATGAATATATGTAGTTGCATGGGTATAAATACGAATTTGAGAAGCATCGCAACACTGAGGCAAGTATTGCTAATTACCAGCAAGGCAATTTCAAAGGCAGCCTCCGCGCAGCCTTTGAAATTTCCGCGCAGCTAACCCTTCGGCTTAGAGGGAACGTTGTCTATGACCTAAGAGTTTTTACTACAGGTGGCTTAATTTTTTGTATGCTTAAATATAATATCTCGAAAAATATTGTATGTATTTTTGAAAATGCCACCTCCAAAAATGTGCCAACTTGGGGCGGTCCACCTCTACCGCACACCCCTTCCTACGCCACTGCGAGTAAATATTGTTAACCTACATCGTAGTACGTCTTTCTTCAAATAATATATATTTTCCTACTATAATTGAAATTTGAAATGAATTTTATATATTTTTTAGAACATTGACCATAATTTAATGGCGATTTCGATAGTGGTAGCCATCTATAATGGGTGCAAGCTTATTATAAGTACAGTGAACCCTCAATTACGCAAACTCTAATAACGTGAATTCAAGAAATATTCGCAGTCGTTTTTTCTAATTGCGCTGACACATTCCATTGGCATTGTTGTGCGGACGTGCGTTCAGCACGTGCGCGGCTGTACACACTGCTGTACACACTGTGTCCTGCATACAGTCAAACGTTGAAGGGCGACTATGCATTTTACTGCCTAGTAACTAAATATTTCGTCCATATATTTTTTATTTATTCTTAGTTTTGTCAGTTGCATTTTTCGCAAAAAAAATGTAACCCTTATTCTTGTATGAGCTTCAGTATCCCAATTACGCGGTCTTGACTTTCGACTAATCTAACAGAGCATGAACGAGGTATTTCTTGCAATTTTATTATGGTAGTCTCAAAAAAAATGCTGACTGGTTTGCTTCATTTTGTAAATATTATTCATCACTTTTTTTACATCTTGTATTTCCTACAATCTTGATGTTTTTATTTATTTTAATCTGTTGAGTATTAAAATTATATTTTCAAACAAGAGGTTACCAAATACTTCTCGAAAAATATTAACTATAATTTTTATTATATACTCATTCTTTAAATTCACATAGAACTTTTTATTGTGCTAACATCAATGGCGGATTACCCTATAAACTAACGAGGCGCGCGCTTGGGGTTTCTTAATCTGAGGGGCCTCAAAAATTGCTTAAATTATACAATCCGTATATTTTTTGTTCAGATTTTAATATATTTTTATTATTTTACATATAATTTTCTGCCGCTTTTAAGTTATCCGAAAAATGTGGCCACCAAGTTTTATTGCGCCTAGGGCCAAATATTTTACGTGGGGATTAGTGCGGGCCGCATTTGGGTCATATGTCATTACACTGTAATGACATGTGTAGGCAAATATTTTAGTTTTAAAAGGCTCGCGAGCCGCAGGTTGCCGAACCCTGCTATAACTTATTATATTTTTTTATTATTTTTAAACGACGTAATATGTAGAATGTGAAGAAAAAATCTAAGCATTAAACTACATTCATAAATCATTTTCGACAAAAACGTCACATAGAAGAAATTAAATGGGCGGGTAGCGATAATTTGTTGCACTAGCGGTTACCGAATTGTTTGCCATTGTAATTTCTTTATCGATAAAACAAAACTAGTCAGTACAACCAATAAAAGATTTTCCAAGCTCATTAAAAAAGTTATGCTATAATTGAACGCATGTTTTCGTAAAAAAGCTTTTATAATTATGTATATAAATTTATTATTATATACGACAAATAAGTACATAAGTTTTGTCTAAAGGCAAGGTTTTAAAATTCATTAATTCTTAAATGATGTTACTTAAATAATGCAAGACTGCGTATCATTTTTTTCTTCTTAAAAAAATTAAAAGAATGCCATTATTATTTTACATGTGAAAACGACCAATTTAATATTTGTATTCCATATGTTTAAGTATCCCCCGTACGTTAGCCTACCTAAAACCGTTCATCTGTTGAAAAAGCTACGATGAAAGATAACGTAAAAATATTGTATTTCGTTGAGGTGGACTGTCACAATTATGAAAAATAAGTTTGGCAATGCTTTTCACTAAAGGTAAAAACAATGTCAGAATCATTGTTAAACCGTCTCTTGTGTGAAGAAATTGACGTGGATAAGTGTATAAATTGGCTGAAAACTGGCAATGATGAGGTAAGCATATTTTGACCATATTTTTTCATTCTCAATAACAATGTAAATAAACAAAAATGTTTGCCTTTTCGATAAAGTGGGTTGTTGTAAACAAATAAAATAACTACTAGATCACCATGTCATCCTATTATTCACAAGTAAGATTGTTTCACAGCAAAAACACTGTATATCTATATATCGAACCATCATATTGAATTCTATTTTGTCATTTAAAATCTTTTCATCTTGAAGTGCAGATAGTCCTTAAAGCTAATTTTAAACAATTCTACTATTTTAATCAAGTGCACAATGACGGCTTGCATTTAATTTTGCTGTTAAACGTACAATATAACCCAGAAATATAGCATCTTATAATTTGGAGGGAAAATGTACATTGGATGAAATCATGCTGCTAACTTAAATCTCGTATCGTTGACGTGTTATAAAAACTTTTTTCGTAACGTAAGTCGACTTCCAAATTTTGCTTCGTGCAGTTATACTAATAATGTAAGATCAAATATTGATAGCAACAAAACTAGCGACTCCTCCCTCCATGCTTTAATTTAATCAGAGCATTGTAATAATGATCTACCACTAAAGAAAAGCTGAAGGAACAAAAATATTTATTTGTGTTTTTAATTATTTTTCAGGATTTAAATAATCAATTTCCCTGCACCCGTGCAGATTTTGTGATCTATTTTACCAATTATCTTAGAAGTCAGACAGAATGGTGAGTTACTCATGGCTTAATATATATATTTTTATATACAGTAATCTTAATTACAATTGAGTAAATCAAGTTATGAAGCAGTCTCATTCTTGACAGGTGAACAAAGTAAAATGCGATTGAGCCACCTGAAATACCTTCAACATTTTTATATATTTCTTTCATTAATCAGCTGATTATGACAAAATTCTCGTAAGCTTATACTGCCATAATATTACTATCCAAACATTTCGTTTTTAGTGTTCTAAGGTCAACATCAACTGTCACTGGCGATTCACTGCTGCACGATACAAAACCATTGGCAGAGTCTCCGCCAAGAAAAGAAGAAAATTTTAACTATGACAACACCACTAGTAACACCTTCAACATCTCTGCAAAGGAAGACATCAGTCAAAATGTCTACCATACTAAAGATATTAGAAAAAGAGTCAACACTAGATTATTTCATGAAGAAGCTGGCCAAAACAATCAATCTAATTCAGAAGTGGCTGAATTAAATCATAACAATCAAATATCAATAAATGAGAGTTTTTCGACTCCAAGGCGCGACAGACAAAGCATGTCCTTTGCATCAAATCTTTACACACCACCAAATAATTTATCAAATAGAAGTGATAAAAGAAATGCTGTATCGACACCCTTAAAAACGTCAACTAATTATACGCCATTAGATACAAGTCTATTTGAAACACCAATCAAAAACTCAGGCCCTATAAGCAACCATTTGTTTAGTCCTATTAGTAGTGGTGTTACAGATGTGAGGATGCTTGGTATGACTAATTTTGGAAATGTTAACAAGGTTCTACCCCTCCATCAACCGGAAGGCTTAAATAGTTATTATATAAACAGAAATGTTAATCCACAACAAATCGAAACTTTTCATCATGGCCATGTAAATAGAAATGCTACATTGTATCATCCGGAAGGTTCTTATCCAACCGGTGCATTACAAATGCACAGACCAGTAGAATGCAATACCCACCCGAGAATGTTGAATGAAAACATCGAAAATCACTTTTCACCTAACAGTTCAATCTCCGATGGATTTTTTGATAATAGCATAAGTCCTTATCACAATGTCACCAGAGACATCACGCCCTGCTCAACTGCCAAACTGCATAATGCCAATGTAAATTTCCACAGAAATACAAGAACTCGTCCTAATGTGTATGTTGCCGATTTTATAAACTCAGCACCGAAGAATACGACTGTATCAGGTAACAATACACACGGAGGCAAGAAAAAACGACACGTTAAATATGTGAATATGTCTTTAGATGAAGACCTCATGAATAAAAAAATGTTCAGTTCAGATAAGGCGGAACCTTCGAATGAGAGACTCAACATCAAAGATAGTGACATGTTTCCTGAAATTGGTTCTAAAAGAAGAGACATTAAGCAATCGTATAACAGTAATAGAAGAATTAATCCAACGCGTTTAAATTCTACAAATCCCGATTCAGATAGCTCCGTAAGATCTGATTCAAATTCTTTGAATTCTAAATCTGGCTCACGGATAGAAGTGGCTGAATTCGGGGTAAAATACCACGAAAAAATAGAACAGAATGAAGCATTCAAAAGTGTGCATAATTTTAAAGCTGCCGAACACGGTACCGGATTTCAAGAGGAACGTAGCATTTTGAAAAAGGAAAGAGAAAAAGTCATGGAGAAATTTAGCCTCCTCAATAGCCAATCGGAAAAAAATACAAAAATTCAATCCCCTTTGGTTATATCTAAACAAACAATCGGCAACATCAAAGTTGAAATAACATTTATTAAACCGGATCCTGCCAAAGTGCTCGATTTGAAAATGTTAAACATTTTAGCTGACGTCTATGATGCTATGTTGAATTTCAACCTTATTGTCAATGTTACATCGGAAATTTATTTTCTGATATCGCTCATCGTTTCGCAGCAAATTATTAACTCTTCCGAAGATGCTGACATGGCAAATAAAAAGATCGCAGAAGAAGATGATAGTAAATCAATAAAAGATTATAGTTTATCTGTTCCACTTGAAGAGGTACAGAAGTCGATAGAAAATATCAATTTCAAAGATATTGTGGACACTGTCAAACTTAATAATACGATTGAATGCAAAGATGCTTCATGTGGATCAGTAAAATTCATTCCTGCCGAACCTATTACTGATTCTGCTATGATCTTATCAATAAAATCGGTAATTAATGATAAGAGTTCAAATCCAGATATTGAGGTAAAAAATTTAAATGAAATTAAGCCATCTCATTTGTCAAAATCTAAAGATGCCAACAGATTAGGTATTGATAAAGAAAACATCGATACAAATTCGAAACCCACAATACGCATTCTTAAACGGCTGCCAACTAAAATTTCTGAAGAAACATCTTTAGTAAACAACACAGTTAAGAAGAATAATGACCTGACTACCGGTATAAAAAAGGATGTCTCTTTAGTTAATCTAGCATCAAATACAACTGTAGCCGTTCAGTCTGATGATACTTTATTACCATCAAATAAACTGTTAAAAACGGTTCACGATTGTGTTTATTTCGCACTGGCCACATTGTATCGACAAAAATCTTCACTGTGTATGTTCCTCGACAAGAGTTGCTTGAGAATTCTTCTGCAAAGCGATAGAGTGAAACAGTTTCTACCTTCATTCGTTGATGTCCTCAATGAATTGCAAAATGATGATGTTTTATTCAATGATAAGGAGTGCGGCTTCGGAGTGCCTGAGATATCAAATAAAAATGTCTACTTCTTCACGGAAACGGACAGTGTTGAAAATTTTCCAGTCCAGCAGAACTTCTTTGCTTTCAAGAAACAGAGGGATTCGTTTTATGAAATTTTCAGGTAAAGAAATCATATTTCTATTATTTCCTCTTCTACTAAGACTATGTAAAAAATGGTAAACAATTTGTTAAAAAGTAATAAAACATCACTTCACCACCCCTATCAAATCATTCATGAATGTTCAATTGAAAATATATCTGTCACGTTGTTTATATTTTTCTAATTTATCTTAAATGGTGTAAATCAATTTTATTTTGCAAATTTTTTCCTGTGTTTATTAAAGCTTCATTCACTATCATGTTTATTTAATGCAAACATTTTACCATACCTTACCAAAGTACTCATTCAACATCGTTTTTAACCACCTACCAAATAATATCATTTTTATTTGTGCTGTTCTCCACAGATGCTGGGAAACAAATCATGCGTCAGGTGGTAATTTTGCATACAAAATGGAAACACAGGTGCAAAGACTTCTAGCACTTGATTACTCGCCTGCCAATATGTCGCATTTGGCCAGGTTATTTAGGGACCAACTGTTGGCCACCTGCGCCACTGCACAAAAGGTTTTTTTTTACCACTCTTTCATCATTTGGGATCGCCAGATTAAATTGAACATTTTAAAGTCTTCCAGGGATGGCCAAGTTGTAAAATTTTGTAGCGAAACCCATGCTTTATGATAATCAATTATGGTGATGCCATTCATTTCACAACAATGCCGGTTCAGACCCAGACTACTCTTTGACGAGCGCAGGGTAAAACATCGAGAGAGTCGATAGCTAAGTGCCTCCTGTTCAACGCATGCATCTTGTTAGTGCTGCTTTATGGTTGCGACTCATGGTACCTTACAAAAGCGCCGAGTAACCGTATACTGTGATTTAAAAATAGATAATTGCGGTGAATACTAGGGGTACGGTGGTCTGACTTTGTCAGGAATACGTGGGTAAGAGAGTGGACTAACCAGCCTCTTATTACGTCCAAATTAAAAAAGCAATGATGGATCTGGCTTGAGCATGTGTTGTGGATGCCTCAAGAGAGTCTGAACCCTGCCTGTCTCTTCTACCAACCGGATGGATCCCGACGACGTGGAAGGCCACTGATACCGCTGTGGCACTGAGGCCGATGGGATCGGGGTCGGCTTGTGGCGTACCCAAAGTGTGCAGCGCTTAGTTATAGTTTTGCTAAGCCTCACACACATGCAGAAATCCTCAAGCCGGCCCTGGCTGGGATGGTCTGGAAAGGAAGCAAAGAGACTGGCAAGGGATAGAGCATCTTGGAGGAACATTTGGTGACCATATGCTTCGTATAGGGAGTAAATATGGAATAGTAGTAAAAAAAAAACCATTTCCAAAAGTAAACAAATAAATGACTTGATTTTTTTAGTAACCATAAAAAAATTTGGAAATAATGTCACACCCTACATTCTCTACATAAGTTTTTCATATATGTCATGCATTTTTTTAGGAAAATTCACTCGAGGCCCTGGCCAAACTCCAATCGGCCATCGGTTCTCAGTTATTAAGCCACAATCGACTTAGCAAACTGTCTGAAAGATTAACAGGAGCTCTGCCTGGTCAAAAATCAGACACTGATATATTTGAACCACCAAACTTTGACAAAGAGCAAGCATTCTTTAGGTCAGTATAAATTGAATATTAACACAATATTATACTCATTATGAATTTCCACTAAGTTACTGCCGAATACATCGAAAACAATTTTAATGGTGCACTGCTACTGCTCTCACATGTTGTATAAAAATCATTATTTTTACTTATTTAATCTTGAATCAAATTTACTTCCAGGGATTTTATCATCTATGCGAGTGGCTCAAACTTCAGGGTGCACCTAATCGACTCACTTGTCCAAGCAATTATAAAACTCGATCAAACGGCCTTCCCCTGTCTTGAAAGAGAAGACAATGGTGAGCTTGCATATATAAATAAATTTATTATATTGCTTATGCGATACTGCTCAGTGCTACTTCAAAGGACACTTGTAACTGTTAATGCCCGTAGATGCCAGCTAAATTTTCTCCTCCATTATAAAATGACCTTTTAATCGGGCAGTGGGCAAAACTTACTGACCTCCTTAGCTAAAAAGTCAAATCTCAAGTGAGGAAAGAAATCGTCTACTACTCTGCTGATAATGTAACATTAAATATTTTCAAGGAACTCAAGTGGACGGAGAAACGAAGAGTCAATATCTGCAATGTCTCAAATCTCTGCAAATCCTTGGAAAGTTTTTGGGCTTTACGATGGCCCTGCCATACTGTGAAAGAGCTGTTGTAAGCCAAACTCAGGGAAACTACTCAAATAAAAACATAACCAGTCCACCTACCGAAAAAGTTTTGACAGGTGAAATCGCCGTTAGGAGTTGGGTAAGTTTCAAATTTTTATAAGAACACACTGGACACCGTCATACATGTGTCCATAGAGCAGGGGTCACCAAACTTTTTGAGAAGCGGGCCGGATTGAACTTTTTAAAAACTACAGGGGCCGGACGACAAATAAATTCTTATTGGAACTCAATCAGAATGTTATTTCATTTTATGTGGTGACATAATAATTAGAATTTAAACAAATGTTGGCCCTTGAGAACATTCGAGAAATTTTTGGGTTAACGAACATCTGGTCGTCTCGCTTCCAATTTCTATCCAACTTCCTTCACTTTGAGTCCCCTACCAGATAGTTGAATGATAATTGATGATTTGAAATAAATAGTTGTGAATTCACAACTAAATCATGAAAATTTATATTTCTTATATGAATAATTTCTATGCAAAAATCCAGAACTTTTTGCGGGCCGGATGAAAATCTTCGGCGAGCCGTAGTTTGGTGACCGCTGCCATAGAGCCAGAAATGTTTTTTTTATTTTTTTGTTAAAAGAAGTAAACAAAAAATCTCATCAATATTTTTGATTTAATAATCAAAACTGATGGAAGTAGGTCATCCAATTAACCATACAAAATTACTAGCTGGTTTTCAGTTCAGTGATAGATTATTCAATTTGGCCACGACATGTCATCCATGAGATTCAAAATCTCAACAGTTAACGATTGTTTTTTGTTTCTTATTTTTTTCATGTCAAACAGTTTCAACAACAGTTGTCATAGTATTGTGAACCACTATTTGCGTAGTTAATTATATAAATGTTTATTTTTCAGACTCAGCCTCCAATCAACCTGACGGCCCATCTGAGTAAGTCACTGAAGGATCGTAGACTCATTTTAACCGTTCCGTGGCTTCTCCAAGTTCTTGCCATGTTAGACTACACTTCTCTGAGACTGCCGTACTTCAAAACATTAATAAATCAACTGTTCTACATATATATCAGGCACCTATTTATAAAACCAAATCAAACAACAATGAAAAAGATATCTGTAAACAAACAATCGGATTCAAAAATATTGAAAAAAAATGATTGTATGTCTAAATACACACGTTTAATACTTAAGATATCCATCGGTTGGCTATTCGATTTGCCCAAATTCCCCAAAGATATGTTTTATGATTATTTGCGGGAATTTAAAAATACTTTTGTAAATACTTCCGCAGTCATCTCTAGATTGCCAAATAGCAATTTGTCACATAAACCTGTTGAAAATGGCTCTTCTAAGAAGAAATCTTCAGTTAACAATGAAAAAGAAGGTGCTTTTGTGAAACCTGAATCGGATTCAAAAGAAAATGACTTGAGCAGAGCACGTGGCAAAGATGCAAATAGCCTGATAACTGAAAGTACTTCTTCATCGATTGATTTTCACACAGATAGTAAATCTAAAAATATCAAAGAAATTAAAAAAACTAGTTTTAATACGACGAACGTTAATATGCTACCAAGCATTAATAAACCGTCTTCAAATATTACTAATAACGATGATGAAATTATGTCGTGCGATATAGTCTCCCGAGAAAATTCAGAAGAAATAGAAGCCTTCGCTTCATTGGATTGTTTGAGTCTTGTGGACAAGGATGTTATAATAGAATTGTGTCCGTACCTGAAGCATTTGAGGAATCTGCTGGCGAGCGGAGTGGCTAACAAAATAAGCAGCGGTGATGACAACACAAATACTTTTAGGCATATTACTCCGGTGACGAGTGGACTGGATGGGCAAGCCGCTAAACGCAAAGAAGCGGAACTGCAGGTGAGAATATCTCTACGATAATTCTTTATCCATTACTGTATGTAACAACAAATACAAAATAATTTTTTTTTAAATTAAATGTATTAAATCAAAGCTATAAGGCCTACTTGATTGAGGCATTAAAATATTCTGATTCAACTGTGCATAGTCAACTTTTATTACAAGAATACGACGGTCAAATATATATTTCAGTCACAATTGGAGGAGTGGTTCCTACGTTCGCAGCCGAGTGGAACACGGCGGATAACTCAGTTGGTCTCGGAAAGGGTTGGGTCAGCTCTCTCCGGCATGGCCAGAAGTCAACTGCCGATTCACAGGGAAAGAGTTACCAAAGAAACCCATCTTTTAATTATTGACATGAATGAAAAAGAGGACATTAATGTGGTATGTTCGAAACATTTATATTTGTTTTTCAGCTTACAATTATATTGTTGCCACATGTCTTACTACATATACACAATTCTATTACTGCACGGTTCATTTTTACACAGTCAAATGTACTGGAAACAGTCTTTCAAATACTTATTCTTTCACTTTTAAGGTGTTCACTGTCAATACTTGGTGGAATGGCATTATAATAAAAATAATAAAAGATTTTTAGTACTTTTTCCACTTAAAATTATATTTGATCAGGACCGGTTTCGCTCCTCACGAGCATTATCAACTGATAAGGAAAATAAATTAAACAGTGCTATTTATACAAGTTAAATTGAAATAAAAGGTGTAAGCAATTACTAACAATTAGAAGGATTTACAAATTACATTATAATTACACAAAATTAAAATTAAAATGCTGAACACCTATAACTATATATATGGCAAATGATATCAATTAATTTTTATTATTTTTTTTACTTATTCTTTCAATTCAAATTCTCTCCATCGTTTTTCGCATGCTTGTTTTATATGGAACATATCCCCATTTTAAAATGAGAATTGAATATATTTGTAAAAAATTAAACTCAATGTATATTATTCCTTTCGTTCGGAAACTATTGTCTATGGTAAAATATCCCATGCTCTCACAACCTTTTATGTATCATATGAAAGACAATGACATCCCAAATATAAGCTAAGGGGCTGAGAGGGTTAATATAATTATCTTACTCTATCTTGTTAAGTAGATGTGCTAGCTTGCAAATGTAGATATTTCAGTGTAGATTTTCACGTGAACAATAAACAAATCATTTCCTTTTTTTTCCCTAAAAACTGAGTGTTAAGAATAAAATCAAATGGTTTTCATTGCAGACAACTCTGTGTGGGGCCGTGGCTCGATTACGTGAGGAAAAATCCAAGGCTTTTGTCAGGCGGTGCGTGAGAGCAGCCACCATTTTAGGAAAATCGCGATGTCAATCGGCACTGTCTGGCTTGCTGCCGTATGACATACCTGACACAGCCGCCAAACAACTAGTTCACATATGCACGAGGCGTGCTTGCAATCTCCTTAAACGAGTTTTAAATGATGAACGTAAGATTTTTACTATTGATTTTTAAATTTAAAAGTGTGAAGCCGTTGCAGTTGGAGGCAGGTACAACGTTGAGTACCCTAGGGAACTAAAAATAACCTTTTTGAATCATTTGTATAATAACGATGGACCCGTTTTGGCGAACATTATTTAAGCGCGTGCCAAAAATTACTAAATATTATTTCTGCTTTCTAAAATGTCAAAATAAAGTTTACAGTCGAAAAATAATAAATTACAACTGCTGTATCTGCTGGACTGTTTTAATCTTGAAGAAAATTTGTTTGTTTCTTGGTTAAATAACTGCAGAAAGGTCTTTTGTTAACTTAATTATATCTGGTTTGTCTTCTGAATATTTTTTTGTGTTAACTCTCGCATTTCTGTTTATATAATCTCTCGTATTTATATAAACTACAAAAGGTCCAAAAAACTATGATATAAGAATACCTTAATTATAAACATTGTATCACCCATATTAAAATAGATATTTAAGAAAATGTGGGTATTGGGGTCGCATTTCTTGAGCTTAGAACTGGAAAAGTTAATAAAAAGTGGAACTGTTAAAATCTAACATTTTCCTTCGGTTTGCCAACCCTAAACTAGTCTTATTATATTTATATGTTATGTCACAGCTCATATTTCTATATGTATTTAATATATACATATATAACAACTCCTCTCATGGAAAATGTTTAGTTGTTATAAATCTTCAACTTTTTTCATAGTTATCTATTTAACTGACATCCCAACCGAAGTGAAGAGACTCAGTCGTATTGGTCTTCAAAGACGACAAATTATGGAGATGAAACGGGAGTGCTTAGAAGCTGATAAAATGCTAGATAAAATTGTCAAAGATTGTCCTGCCTCATCAACTGTCGGTGCAGCATTCAGAAAGCCTGCAACATCAACTGAATACAAGCATTCAACTCCTTCGTTGACAGTAGTGATTAAAGAAAATAAAGAAATTGTGAACTTTGACTGTTGGTTTAAAAGCGCGTTTGATGCTATTGTGGAATTAAAGGTTAGTATTTTATTATATACTCTTGGAATAGAGATATAGGAAATTATATCCCATGTGCTCAATGTCATTGGCTTCGAATTCCAGCACAGACAGTTTTTATAAATTGATTTCAATTGATTTATAGATTTCTTTCCAAAGGCATGGATGTGTGTCTTAAATTCCCTTCCACTCTTTCTATCCTCAAAACGGGTGTAGCGAAAGTAGTCGGCTAACCCCTAGTTCTGTCCTAGCCCTATCGTTATATCCCTACTCTCTTCGAGGTTGAGCAACTGAGTAACAAACAGTTCTCGTAGGAAATCTTCTACCTCCAGAAATACCTCTAGAATTACCTCCATTAAGAGGCCACATGCTCCACATTATATATTATATTATGTAGAAAATATAGCATAAACTGATGATTTTCATAGCACCAAATATCCAGTAGCCATTTAATATAGTTTTCTTTCGGTGATGCACTTATTTTAGTCTTTGGCATAGTCTTTAATGTTGATTCTTTAATAAAAATTGATAGAGGGGCTAATTTTTTTAATTCTTTGTGGAAAATTTCGGTCTTGTTGCTATAACCAAAGATTTATTTAATTTTTTTTACTAGATCAATTACATATATATTTCCAATTTTTTATTTATGACTTATTATTTGAAAGATTTTTTTTTTTGCTTTTTAGGATGTCGTCATAGCAATAATAAGTGGAGACCTGGAACAATCTGAAGAGATAAAACGGATTAAAAATTCAATAGAATCGGCAAGGGCATGCAGCGAATGCTCTTACATTGACCTCGTAACCAAAAAGACAATAGCTCAACTTTGCCTTGATCTAGCAATTATGATTAGTGAGTATTTTCAATATAAAATTGTTCCTTTTCTTTATCATTATTGGCGGTCATGAAACAGCTGCGGCGGTGGGAGATCCGACTTGTAACATCCAATACATCACTGTATAAAACTATTCCTTTTCTTTTCAGCTAATCGGTCAGCCTTAATTAACCATTGTGATATTTTTTTCAGTTTCTACACACCCCGTTACTCTGAAAGATTTCTTTAGCGCCTTCACAACAATATGGCAACATTGTTTATTTTCTGGCAACACTCAAAGTGAAGACTCATGTCAAAATAACGATATCACTCCTGAAGAAATGTCTCTATTTACAACACTCGTTTACGGTGCTTCCAATAAAATTTACGAAAAAACAAAAAAAAACATTGAAAAATCGAAATCATCACCTGAGAAAAAGTACAGTGTCAGTTTACGCTCCGGAAAAAAAGCCAAAAATAAAAAAAGTGAAATGGCTGACTCGAAGTTAATTAAAGACAACGATATCGATCCGCAAAGTTTGGTTCTAAATATAGATACAGTGAAAGATGCTTTTAACAATGACGATGAAAAAAATAAAGGTTCTCATTCTAGTAAAAATAAAAATATTACAATCAAACAAGAGCATATAAAAAGCAATCATAATACTGTTGACTTAATTGGAAATAATGATAAAGCCTCTACTAATAAAAGTTTACAAAGAAACGATAATTCAGCATCAAGTGATAATACACCGATTCCAAAAGACAATCGAGAAAATCTTCCTGATGAACTGCCTGAAAATGAATTCTTCAACTCGATTCTCTGCTCCAGAAATTTAGCTATTTTAAGCAGTTCAAACAGCGGATTATTGGTGTGGGAGGCTTTGTCTGACTTTATAATTTTCCTGTTGGATAATAAATTTCTCAGTGAAGATTCATTGACCGAACAATGTCTGGCTTTGTACAGACAGGAATGGGCTCAGGTTTGTTGAAATCATTTATTGTAGTTATTCAAGCTAAAAACATACTCATCTATGGATCTATGAGTTTACTGTGTATTAGAGGTCTGCACGGGCCGAAATTTTACAAAATTACCCGATACGAGCCCGAAAGACTCAAGCCCGACCCGGCCCGGGCCCGTGTCTAATACCACACTTGTTACCTGAACCCGACCCAAAACCCGGATTTATACCCCACAGCCCGAAAAAAACCCGTTTTTTACAAATTTACAAAAATTTACGATTCTCTATAGAATTGGTAATAATTAAAATCATCGTGACTGACTTATGACACGAACATAGTCTGAAATATTTTACTATAGAATAAATTCCATACCCGGGCCCGGCCCGAGCCCGAATCTCAAATGCGCTTACCCGGTCCGCGGACCGGGTCGGATAAAGGCCCGTGTACCAGACCCGGGCCGTGCAGACCTCTACTGTGTATATCATCAGAATACTGGCAGAAGGAGATAAGTATAAAACCTTATTTTGAGACAATCGTCTTTTTCGATAATCATAAAATTTTGACATCTCTATTTATGCACTTTAAATATTACTTATCATTCTAAATGATTCACGAAAATCGATAACGATCAACGAATACGATTCATATATCCAAAAGCGTTAAGTTATTTATTATTTTTTTGACCAAAAATACATTCAACCGGAATTGACTTGATGTAAATGTTATTTTTAAATTATGTCAAAATACACAAAATATGACTAAACTTGTTTTTTTAGAAGATACAGTGTGTTAAAATATATGTGCTATTTGCATTCATAACTCAAAACAGTCAGTTTTTGACTTGACACTTTTACCACTGCGGAGCGAAAAAGGGTTAAAGACTTCTGCCAGTATACCGATGATATATAACATTAACTATGAATCTGAAATGAACTTTATTTGACTTAGTTTGAAATGACTTCATAGTGACGTAGTTAAACGAAAAACTTATTTATTATTAATTTTGGTTATTGGTTACATTTTTTCATGATTTCAAACATGTGTGGGGATATTCATATCCAATGAATAGCAGAATGAGTTGCGTGCCTGATTAGTTAATAGTCTTAGTAATACGTATTGATTTCAAATTTAATTTAAATCTTATAGCATGGTTCACACACTCATTGCTCAACCAACAATATTTGTGAAATAAACCATTTTAGAATTCCGATTTACTTAAAATACTACTCTCAACCAAACGTACATTGAAATCTGTATAATTTTTTATTTCCATATTTAGATCACCCAGTCATTTTATTTTCAGATCGTTCTTCAAAATCTGGCTCACTGTATTAGATTAGTCTCCGAGAAGAGACCGCCTGCATCATCGGACGCACGTTTTAATCTTTTTCTTCAATTCCTGTCCGAATTCTGCCACAATCTAGATCAAGAATATTTCTGACCTTACATTATTATACAATTAGTCATTTTAACTAGTTTAAAATTCCTGTTGGCTAGACAAGTTTCAAAAACTTATTTTTTAATTATTGAAAATATATCTCACATCAGTTGATAGCAATCAAAAAATTATTTTGTATGATATTAGACATTATTAGTTTTTGTTTCTACTCGTAAATTTATATTGATATTATAGTTGAAATCGTTACCTCAACCTGAATTTTCTTGTGTGGTCTTTCCCACCGATTTTATTCTATTATTCAACAATAAACTGAGGATATATTTTTATATAAAGAACTTTGATAATGATGGGGATCTCAAACAATGATTTTTTGAGATTTTTTGGGTATTATTCCATTTTTATTTTAATGCTAGAAATTGGAAAATTGCATTTATTTTTAATCACTAATATTGCATCTAATTAATCTTCTCGAATTAACAACTTTTAACTACAACAAAAAAAGTGATAATAATGACAAAAACTTACCAAGACGAAATTTAGAATGTGGTAAATATCGTCTTCCAGCATTAATAATCTTTTGTTTAACCTTTATATCCGCCCGGTGACATTACTTATAGATATTAGATTACATAAGTGAAAACTTCAGCATAACGAATCACAATTTGGTTTTGAATCTCAATAAATATTTACATCTACTCGACTCTTAAAGTTTATGCCATGTTTCATGGTTGATTATTAAGTTATTTTTTACACCATATGTTATATATTAGGCAATATTGGCGGGCAATGAATTATTATATTTTTAATCGCCTCTGCAATATCGGCAAGAAACAGATCATTGCTTTGATACATTACATTAAAAAATATATATATTAACTCATATTGATTACTGTAAATATTTTCAAATAAAATATTTATTTCCAAAATAAATATTTCTCTGTTTGCAACGAATTAGGAAATTGTAATAAATTACATTTAAACTATTTTTATTTATTTTACCCTAATATGTTTAGCGGTTTTGAGATATAGTTATTTTTATAAGTGACCAAATTCAATTACCGATAATGTAAAAAAAATGCCAGGGCAGTGAACTACTCCCATTTGGGTACAGTGCACGGGCGGATAAAAGTTAATGTCTTTCTGTTACTGTCTAATTTACTATCACAAAAAATCATTTACTGAAGGTAGTGTGGTCAGAAAAAATGTTCAAATTTTTTTTTGTGAACACCCAATTCTCTTTGTGCACTGTTTATTTTTACACAGTTTCGAAATGACACAGTTTAATATAATGGAACCTATCATTCATTTATCAACATTTTTTTTACACACCTGTTCGACATGGAATGTATCCCTTAGGTTAAATGAGAATTGGGTGTATTTTGATTATTTCACACAAAAATATAAAAATAAATTAAAAAAGTTTTTTTAGTTACGTCCCTTCTGCTCGAGAGTCGGATTGGATTAAGTTGTATGTCTCATTCTAGTAAATTTGATTAAAATATATAACCTTTTGATAATATTACATACAAATATTTTGAACATAGTAACGAGATTTGAAATTATTAAAGAAATTTCACTTATTCTATTCTTCAAAATTATAACTTTGTAATGTCTTGTGAATATTTAGGATTTAATATGTAATGTTGTCCTTGTTATTTTTTAATTTATTGACTAAACTGTTTAAAGAATAACTAAAAGAATATATATTTGTATATAAAAAAATAATTATGAGATTTTGATCTGGTGGTTTTGATTTTCACAAAGCCGTCCAAATCGGGTCAAGGCGACCACCGACAACCACAGCAAAAAAGGACTCCATGCCTATCTACCAATTCCATGGCCACATGCTTCACATACTAAGCTAACAAATAAACACAAAGACAATTATTACCGTTTAATTTTGATTTTTTTGTTATTTTGTAACTATTGTACAGAATATGATATTTGATTTTATAAAGTTTTATCTTGTTTTATTTTTCCTTTTATCCAAATTCCTATTTTCTATAACAAATATTACAAAAAAAAATGTACTTAATAAAACCATAATGTGTATATGAGTTAACTATGAAATCATGGCGGAATTGTTAACTACCGAATTGATGGTTTTGAGTAAATAGCAAATAAGACTGAACCTTCCAGGACATCAGAATTCCGTTGGAGTGAAGAGACACAGGCTAGGTTTAAATACTCCTGAAGCGTTTGCGACACATGGTCAAACCAAGTGTTACAAATTCTCTGATTCGTTCACCAGATAAATAATAATGAAATATACAACCTAAAAAATATTTTAGAATCCATCAATTGTCAGAACTATGGTTATAATTCTGATGAATACCTGTCGTCCAAATCAGTGCTTCACAACCTTTTTCATTCCATGGCCCCCTAAATCTGAAAAAAAATAATCCGCGGCCCTCCTCAATACAAAACATGTTCTGCGGCGGCCCCCAATATGGGAAGCACAGATCTAAATCATAGTTTTTTTAACCTTTTCGGCCCATGGCCTCTTGAATCTCATAATTTTCCGTTGGCCCCATACCCGTTTTTTTTATATAAGCACAGGTATTTCAAGACCGGGCACACAATTATTCCAGGATTGATGATCGGAAATAAATTGAGAAATTGAAATACAGTGAAACCCCGATTCAACGTTTTCCGTGGGACCGTAATAAATCAACGAATAATGCGGGAAATCTTCAAATAATACCAAAAAGTGTTAATTTTTTAAATAACTTATTTATTACTTTTTTTTCTTAAAGAATATGTAAATTTATTCTTTAATTGTTTAATGCGTACCACGTCGTTGCCTATTTGTAATTTGGTACTTAAATTTTCACCCTTCAAACTCGCGTACTTTTCTAAGATAACTTTTTTTGGTAGATTTTTCAACACCTTAAATTGTTTTCAGTTTCTCAGTTAGAGTTCTAGTCTTTTTATTTAGGCATTTTAGGCAAAAAACGAAAATAGCGAGAGCGGAAAATCGGGATTCCACTGAAAAAAAAACGCAAAACGAGATGTGAGGCAAGACTATTAATGAGAAATATTCAACAAAAATGGTCAATCGAGATAATATTTGTGACGGGACCAAAATATTTAAACGATAGATCGAGGAAAACGGTAAATTGGGGAACGATTAATGCGGGATTGTTTTACATTGTTTTTATGGGTGTTTGGCCGGGACTATGAAAAATAAACGATCCATGCGGGAAAATGAACAATACAAGAACGGTAGATCGGGGTTCTACTGTAATCCAAAATAGTTTTCAATTCTTTGGAAATTTTTCTCACTGGCAGATTTCAAAATTTTTCCCAGAAGTTTATGGATTTCCCAAAATGAAGATGAGAGTCCTTTTTTTAGCTCTTCCCGGAATTTCGAAATATTTTGTCACTGGCAATCAATTTATGGAATTCCCAAAAGAGAAGACTTTTTTAGCTCTTCCTGGGAACACTTTTCCCTGTGGCCCCTGGTCTAGAAACCGTGATCTAAATGTTTATTCGTAACGTTGACTGTATCCTCAAAAAGATTCAAACTGCTTTTGTTTGATGTGAGAAAATATGATTGAGAACTTCTACATATTTTTTCAGTGCATTCAGTTTATGAATCTATTTGATAAGAATTTTGCCATTATTTCATATCAAGTGGCAATTGTATTATCCACTACATATTTGATTCATCAAAATCAATGATTACTTAGGCAATACGTAAATTTTATTTTTTTGTTTTTGGATCCGCAGATCACATTTAATCATGCATGTTAAAACAGAGGTACGAATCTACGTTTAAAAGCTGAATGATGAAATCAATTAAAAATGAACACCGAATAAAACTCGTAAATTACAAAATTATATATTTATTAACAGAATAAGACACCAAAAAACATTGGCTAGACTTTCAAAATAATGTATTTGAGCAAAACGGTAAAGAGAAAAATGAAAGCCAGTAAAATAGGTCCAAATTCGTTTAAAATAGAATGAATTTAATCTAAAATTCAAATTGATCACTTTGTTATTCCACTGTTTGTGACACGTGTTACAGACAGTCTGAAGATACTTCTCAAAGAGGTGAACAATGTGTCACAACTAGAAGATAACAAAGTTATCAATTTTAATTATGTATTAAAAATGAATTTCTGCTAAGTTACTTATCCATTGAAAGTAATAGAAAAAATATGGCTGCAATCGAGACATGAATATCTTAAATATTTAATAGGAATAACACAATAATTGTGTAATTCAGTGATACATAAAAGATATAACAACCACAATATCCTTCTTAGGCTCTTATGTATTCGTATAAATATTACCAATGGATGTCACCGCATTGTGGTCGGTGGTAATCATTAACGTTTCAAAACTGTTAAAGATTTCATCTTCAACGAACTGCAATCACCGCCAACCACAAAACAGTGCCTTCGCGAGACAATATTCATACGTCCATATTTCTCCACGTCCACGTCACCTCACATGTCTCTCCGGAACATCTTAGGTATTCAACATATATTTTGAAAATTTGATTGTATTCCTCCGTTCTCATCGAAAACATGATACGTAATAATGGTATATTTGAAAGACATTTTATACATATCTTTTATTATTCTACGGATAGACGGGTAATTGTAAAATTTTAGATAAATTAAAGCAATCAAACATGGCAGTGACAACGTCACTAAAATACACTTAGAATTAAGAATCTTATCATTGAGGTATAGCTATCGTCCCTTGTAAAAATTAGTAAAATACATTATTGTCATAGAAAAATGTTTTAAAAACACACAAAATCAAATTAAAATCTTTATAATATTATGTAAAAAATTACTTGCTGTTTTCATAAAATACTGCACGCAATGCAAATTTCAGCACAGTCTTAAAATCATTGATAAAAAATAACTATAAATAATATATGAGATGCCCATTTCCAAAATTTGCATTGTCCATTAGATAGTTTAATAAAACTTCTCTTCTCAAGATTAATGTCAAATTGAAAAACATATTATCTATTTCAATAGGATTCAAGTAAAGATAAAAAAAACAAATAAAAACGGACTAGGTGAATTTTGGAAACAGATAACTCGTACATACAAAATCTTATCGACAATATACAATATAGATTCAAACCATTCTCCGTTTGTGATAAGTTTAATTTGAGTTCATGCATGTGCTAATTATACTCTGAAATCATACTTTGTAAGTTGTCCTCAGACTTCAGACTTCAGACTCATATTTGTAATTTAAATTTGCAAGTCAATATTACAGATATGTCACAAACCGATAATGACTGAAAATATCTCTATGCTTCATAATTTCATCTATTAAGATTGATAAATATATTCCCAAAGTCATGAATAAAATAAATGAGGTTTTTTTAAATTATTGGTTACATTAACCACTGACAAGCCCGAGTCTCACTCGGGCGTTTTTATTTTCGACTTGCCAGGAATGTTTAACACGAGTCCCGTTCGAGCAGATAATATTTCAACTTGTCACTCATTTTTTTATTAGTTTTGACAGAAATGACATAATATAATGCTTTATTTATTGGTAACGTAATACAATATTATATATTATTTCCGTAAAATTTAAAATATTGTAAACTTACATATTGGTTCTGATAAAATGTAAAAAAATAATACTAAAATTTGTTTTTTTTTTTATTTCCATACAATTTTAAACATTGTAAACTAAGTGTTAATTTATTCCGAAAAAAATGGTAATTATTAACACTAGAGTCTGAAACCATCTGACAGTTAATTTAGTATGGCCGCCGTGTCAGTGCTGCCAATACAAAAACATAACTCACTCAATAATTATTATTAAATATTACTTGTAAATATTGTACATACCTAAGAATTTTAGTAGTCTCTAATAACCGTTAGAAATACTCTGAAAATACTGCTCCCTGGGGAGCGAAACAAATTTCTCAACACATATTCATCCAAATAGGACCTGAATAAAGCCCTGCTTGTGCCGAATCGGTGTTTTAGCTTTCGTTTCGCTTGCATCCACATGTTTTCAAAGTTTTGAGTATGTAACTCACTATCGTTAGGATCCACAAAGTTTATAGATAACGGATATGGTGTTGTTCTTAGGTATATACAATATTTACAAATAATAATTATTGAGTGAATTATTTTTTTGTATTGGCAGCAATGACACGGCGGCCATACTAAATTAACTGTCAGATGGTTTCAGACTTTAATGATTACCATTTTTTTTATTAAAATGAAATGTCATAAAAATATTTAAAAAAAAAACAGCTCACCAAACGTAAACTGGTAAGTGGTTAACAATGTATATAAAAACATCAATCTATAGTCAAAATATAAAAAAATCTATAATATAGTCGAACTTGGTTATTACGAGGAAGATGGGACCGACTGAATTTGCTTGTTATAAGCATTTCTCGTTATATCTGAGAATAGGTATTTTTAAATGCTTACAATCATATCCATCACATGAAGACATGGAGAATCTGGAGTGGTCACATAACACAAAAAGTTCCAATTCAAACAAAAATACACGAATAAAATTTATTTACAAACCCGTTTCTCTTTACAAATCTGTCAATCCACTTTTCTTATAAAATTTCAAATTTATGCTTGTTTCATTGTTTTCACTCTCATTGTTCTTAAATTTCCCTTCAAAGCACTCAACCCATTAAAAGACTATTGGGTGGTCTCAGCGCTCTGTGCAAAAAAATTTACTAGCTCGTTCAATATATCATGAGCTCTTGAGACTGAGAAAAATTTTGATGATATTTTTATGCCTGAGAAGTAGCTCCTTATAAAGTGAATAAATATAATAATCTCCATAACACTTTGTATGGAGAAAACCAAACTAAAATTTCAATGAATGTTTCCTCATTACATCCGAGATCTTCCTATATCCGTGATCGTAATAACCGAGTTCGATTATATTTTTATTCACTCATTATTTCATACGAACACTTTTGATGCCAAGGCTAACAAGGTTGTATACATTAAAAATACATGATTTTACAGAAATTGATAAAACTATTTGATAACAAACAATACAAAAAACATAAAACTCAAACAATTTTTTTTTTTTATATAATTATCAAAAACAACACTAGATGGCATAAAATGATAACAGATTAATTTCATACCATTTTTGTTACTATGTTTCAAACAGTGGCATAACTGAAAAATCTGGGCCCATGTGCAAAAGTTATCAAATGGCATCTAATTTTTTTGTTACAAAAATAAAATTTATACAAAGAAAAGGACAACTTTGAGTTGTAAATTTCCAGTTGTCGACGGATTAAGAACAGAATAAGTATTTTTCCAATAATTGTTAGCTGGCGATAATAACAAAAAGTTATTTTTACTTCGCACGAACAGGCGAAAAAGGTCCTCACCGTTTATTTGATTGGCAGAGACTTTTAAAAATTATTAATTATCTCATTTTTTCTTTTTAAATATAAATATAGATATAAATTTGGGGCCCCCTGACCAGAAGGGCCCTTATGCATCGTCCCATTGTACGGTGGTTACGCTGCTGGTTTTAAGTGATGTTGTTACCTTCTTTTGTTCATAGGTATTAAACATATCTTATTTATAAAGTACGTACCATTCCTTATGTTAGCGATATTTGACGGAAAACTAAATAATAAAAATGATTTACTAATAAATAAATTGAATATTAATTTACGGTAACTATGCCAATATTCACATGTTGATTTATTAAATGATAACAGTAACATTGTAGTTACTTGGCAAATTGATTCATTATAATTTTGTGTCAAGTTTAAAAATAATTACTGAAATACAAATGAAATACATCACAGTTTTACAAAAAAATAAGAACTTTTGTTGATTATAATGGCTTTCCTATTATAATCAGCAAATTACATAAGCTAAAAACTATATGGTAGGATGAATTAACTGCAAGCACGTGGAAACCAAAATTCAAACTTGAATAAACTTATTACAGATACATAGTAATGTTTTCTCTTTATATTTTAATATTTTTTTTTTTTTTAATTAATACTTTTAATAAAAATATAGTTTGTGACTGTTTTCTTAATAATAAATAATTCTTGATAGTACAAAAATGAATAAATTTTCATGAGTAATTTTGTTAAGAAACACAGATCACTAAGAGAATCACCAAGGACCAGCATCTTTGAATCGTTATTTAGTGCCAGTATGTTATTTCTGTATTAAAAACAAAGAATCATTTTTTAAGCATTTTGCATAAAATTCATTAGCGATCAAAGTGTTTATTAATCCAAAAATAATCTCAACAATGTTCTTTTTTTATACGATAGCTTAAAATTAAAATTCGCGATACTGAGCGTGTTTAAACATTATGGGATGAAAACATTCTAACTATATTTATGTCTTAAGATGCAAATCTATAAATCAATGCGTAAAAAAATCATACGGGGCTTTTAACCCTGACCACACGACCGAGCGGGACAAAACCCCACTTGGCAAGAGTGACCGACTAAAATAAAAATCGTGGACTTAACATCTGTAACTGTGACATGGAAAAACCCGTTTGACAAGTTAAAAAGAAATAAAGTAAATAGAATAATAAATTTATTATAATATGTCACTAATATGGGCTGAAATGTCCCTGACTCTCCACTCTTGATTTCATATTCAATATTTTGGTTCATGGTAAATGAGAAGACATTTTGCAATTCAAACATTTCAAAACACTGCGACAGCAATATTTAAACATGACACTCATCATTGGCACAAATCACACTTATATTTTTATATATATCGAATCACATAACATCCTCTAAGATTTCCTAGACTAAAAATTCTTCGTTCATCCAAAATAGATATGTGAAATATGTTAATTATCACCGAGGCAACGATAATTTATCCAGTTCATCGTTAGATATAACAACAATAATTAAAATAGAAATCTACAAATTTATCTGTCGCGGAGGGCTGCTGAATTATATTTAAGCAAATTATCAAAATAAATCATACAACTCTCCTGTTAAATACAAAAATTAAATATATAAGTAAAAAAATATGCGATGCGACAATATTCATTGAAGAAAAAATGCTCCAAAAAATTGTTAGTCGAGTAAGTATTCTCATTCCTGCAATGTGCGTTGTGGAAAATTTTTTAGGTGCAATTATACCTGCGTAAGTAATTAAATCCTTGAGAATTAACTACTTCGTTTAATTAATTTACTAACTAATTAATCAAATCAATTGATGGATATTTTTACAATCTTCATTTTAAAATAGTAAATATACTTAAGATTTAAATATGGAGTAAAAATTATAAATGTATGAATAAAATTGTCAAATTATAACATGATATAAAATAATATAAAAAAAAACCTATCTAGAATACTGTACTAATAAAAAATCTATCACTGTTACCATTCATCACTGTAATGATAACTCCAAGATTTGATTTACGTATTTATATTAAAAAACTGGTATTTTTGTTCTTGGTGTATGCGTCAAGTCGTCGTCCAGCGTCAGAAGCAACATAAAACTGAAGAACATGGCCGCTGCGGAGAGTAAGTGCCAAATATCATGGTTATCATAGAATCCCATCAAAACACACGGTTTATTGTACGATCTTGACTGAGCAGGCGTCAGCTGAAAATTCATAAAACAAACAATTATTCTATGTTTAAAAATATGGATCACGGCTACATATGTTCACTTCAAGACAATTAACAAATCTTCTGTTTTAATACATGAAATTGAGGTTTCAAAACCATCATTAAAAACGGTGATTTGAAAATCTTTGATTTATGAAGTTACCAGTACACAGTACATCAGTGTTTAGTAAAAAGAGTCAACGAGCAAAATTGAATTGGTGAATAGCAACTTGTAGATTCCTTCAAGGCATTGTTATAAACATGTCTGTGATTAATAAAGTAATGAGAAAATTTTAAAATACTCCTCTTGTAAAAAACGATTTGGTTAATGTGTCTTATTACAAAACATCGACAATATTATATGATGGCTGCGGAAAATGAGTTGAATTATATAATACACAAATACAAAATTCTAACCGCCCACGATGTGCTATTGTCAAAGAAAAACCGAAGTGCTGCGCCCCACGCCACCATAGCCAGAACTAAAAGACACCAGGTGTGCAAAGGAGGACACTCGCGGTGTGTGAGTTTCATAACTATGTAGAATGTCAAGTGGAGGGCCAAGTTCATCAGGAATACCCACAGGAGATGTGTCGCAAAATCTTTACTGTGCTCGTACAGTCTGTAACAAAATAAATCCAATTTTAGTGAACATCGATGAGTGAGAGCTGAAAGTCTATGTCATCTGTCTCTGAAATCTCACAACACTGAGATTATACACTATATGGAGACAAAGAGATTGTGTATGTGTGTGGGCACTTGAGTGTCAAACATGAATCATATTACTAGTCAAATACAGTTGATAACGATTTCTGCATCACACCTAGCGAACTAGCTATGAACTATATGATGATTTTATGGAATACATATTAGGCAATTTTTGAGTCACTGCCTGAATTCATCAAAAATACATAATATCATTATGTTTTCATATGAATAATTATCAACCTGTATAATAACAATATAATATTAACTTAAGAATGATCAAATTACAGGTAACAATATAGAAAATAATCAAATGGATTAACGCAGTGGTGGATTGGCACATAATGACACAAGGTGCGCGCTTGGGGTGTCCAATCTTAGGGCATCGAAATAGCATATATTTTATAAAATCCATATAATATTTTTAATTGAAATTTGATTGCGCCTGGGGCCTCCCGTCACTGAACAAAAGTCCTGATTGTAGTCGTGTCAACAAATTAGCTGCCAAACCATTGACAAATTATTATACTTTTTAGAGGATTTCTTTGCCCAAGAGAAAATACAGATTCTTAACTGTTTATTTAAGTACACGGAATAAAAAAAATAACAATAAAAGGTGTTCAGTAATAGAGTACACTTTAAAGTAATAAATAAATAATTCGTCCCCGAATTTTCAAAACTACAATGGAACCCCCAATTACACTACCCTGAATTACGCGCTGGCTTGAAATATTCGCCGCAAATCCCCCAATTGCACGGTCGCATTCCATTGTCGTTACTAAGAGACGGTCGTCTGTACCGCGCATACATTCAAATGTTGGCTAGCGTCTATGTATTAAACACGTGCCAGGCTGTACACGCATAGCTGGGCGTCTGTCTGTGTGCGGGATATATACTACTACAAAAACTAAATATTTCGTCCATATTTTTTTTTTTGCAAAACTAAGGGAAATCTTAGTTTGCGTTTTTCGCGGAAAAAAACCAAATCCCTAATTTTGTATGAGATTCACACCCCCAATTACACTACCCTCAATTACACGGTCCCAACTATAGTGTAAATGGGGGTTTTACTGTACTGCAAAATAATGAAAATTACAGGCAAAGACGATTTTCCAAATTTCCAATAATATTAATTGTAGAAATTTATTTACACAGTTTTTACTCACCCGTAAGCAGCCAATCCCCAATTGCAAAGGTTGGCAAGAAGAACAAGGACACACCGGCTGCGAAAGGCTGGCTTGCACAAACCGCCGCAGAAGCATTTCGACAGGCATCGGAAACCTAAGCATATTAAACTACTTGCACTCGACAATGTCATATAAGCACACAAGTAATGGTGTCATTGTGATAATGGCTGAAGAATTAAGATGTGACATCCTTGATAGCATATGGTTAAAAAGTAAAACCTCGGTTATAACAATTAATAAAAAAATATATTACAAACAACGCTCCCTCTAAGACAAGAGGTTAGCTGCGCGGAAATTTCAAAGGCTGCGCGGACCGATCGAATATCAATTGAGTAACTGTCTTGTAGTGCGCGCCAACCCGGAATGAGTGCGCGGCTGCGCTTAGAGGAAACATTGATTACAAATAACAATTCATTGATTTGTCACCATAGCAGTGGCATTTGGGTTATATGACAAATATCAATGGCTATGATACTGTGGTGGTGACAAAGTTGTGGCATGAAAACAGTGTAATATAATAAGAAAAGGAAATAAAAGTTTAAAGAGATTATATGGAAAAAATCGAACACAAACAAACTAATGATAAAGTTTAATTTAAGATTTCGACTGAAGGTGCTTGATGGAATTTCAAATATAATGATAAAGTGATTGTCTGAGTTCATTCATGTCTACATGAATTATGTTTATATACAATGAAAATGTTGCTGAAAAATATTCAATGATTTAGATTTATGAATTAATATTGCAGCGCTCACCAATTTTCCACTTTCCCATGTAGTAGATTTGAAGAGTAAGCACCAGACATGTGGCAATGTGGATAATCGTAAAGAAGACCCAAAAGTAAAAATTTGGATACAGCACCCCGAACAAGCCTACGTAAAGAAAACATAATTATATCAAAAATAATTTGAACCATTCAACTCTGGTCTCATTATTCAGCTCATAATCGGCCCATAATAGGCAAAAAATCGTAACTGACAATTTATATAACTAACTTATAGTTTATGAAACTGTCCATACTGGGATTCAAATCCGTGAACAGCAGATATTGTCAAATGAAACTAGATAACAATTTGATATAAGCATATGTCACATTTCATATCGACTGTGGAAAGGAAAAAGGACGACAAGGAAGAAATTGTCTTGGGACAACCTTTTTTTCAATCTTTATTCTTGGTTTCAATTATAACAAGCTCATTTTTTTCAAACTTAAAAGCTAAATTTAGATACTAATTCGGCATTTACAGCTTACATCCTCTTGATAGAACGTGTATCAATGTTGATACATTGAGATTATCGAAAAAAAGCTGTTTTGAAAAAACTGTGGGTTACATCCTTTTTCCTTTCCACAGTCGATATGTATATTTCACTCACTCCTGACATTTAATAGCCGCTGAGATATGACCAGGGCTGAATCTTAGGGCCTCCAACCATGACGTATATTCTTTTAGCCTTTTTTTATGTATAAAAAATATTAATTTTATGATTTGGTTTTTCGATTACATTTCCATTTAGTTTTCCTCCACTCCTAACATTTGAGTTCGGGGGCCTCACTTGTGAAATAGCCCAAGGACCCACTACATCTAAATTCGGCTCTGGGTATGACATTAGTTATTGCTTTCGATAAGTTGCTATTGCTGCAGAGTTTGAAGGTTAAATAGCTGAATGACACTTTCACGCAATGCTGTCATTAAGCTCTATGAATCACACGAAAAGAAATTTTCGTTATTATGTATAACACGTAATGTACTTACTGTATACAAAAAATATAACAATATTTAAAAACACTATACCAATTGTAACAGCGCCTGCTAAAACACCAAACGTAGAATGCGCTCTAGCATTGACATCTGGATGCCGTGTCTGGTAAATTTTTACCATGCACAGCACTGCCATGATGTACATGAATGATGTATCTGTAAAAAAGATGCACAATGAATTGTGATTTATTATCACTGCAGAGGTTCTTAATCTTATTGGAGTAACGGGCGCATTAAAGAAGATAATAGCGACGGGTGCCCCCCAGATTTATAAAAAAACACGATTTCTGTAATATGTGTTACAATTACCATATGTTTACTCAATTATTATAATTAATCGGTAAATTACACTTGAGGGTATTTGCAAAATAAAAAGAGATTAAATACAATAAGAGTACAAAAATATCTTTAACAAATAATAAAGCAAAATTACTGCAATCTTTGACAATGTATTTCACTTACTAATTTCCTAAAGTTGGGAGTGTAATTTAAGATTTCGACTGAAGGTGCTTGGTGGAATTTCAATATTAAATTTGAATCATTCAAATTATGTACACTCCCACAGATTTTGTCACTAACGACCCGGGTTTCGCCTAACTAAGTTCAAGTTCATCCGTGCGCTTGAACGCCTGAAGATGCCTAAAGGCGAAACCCGGGTCGTTAGTGACAAAATCTGTGGGAGTGTACATAATATGAATGATTCAAATTGGGAGTGTAAGATGATTATCTGAATAGTAAACAATTATCCATTTATGTATTTGTCTTTTTGCTATTACATACTTTGTAAGGGTGTATGAAAATAGCTTCTTCACTAGTTAGTATAAAAGCAACCCTTTTGGGAGGGAATCTCTGTCCGTGGAAAAGGAGAGAATAAAAGTAAGTAATAAGTAATACAAATTTTTTTATTTATGGAATTTTCAAGAAGGTAAAGCTTCTGTTCTAATACTTCTTGTATTACAAATCATTTCAAATTCATTTATCAATTCCAGATTCAACGATGGTATAGATATTATAGCCTTAATGTTAAATATTGCACTCCGAATCAACTTATTACATATATATATTTATTTATAAGATCAATTTCAAAAGTGAACTTAATCTAATATTAAATTTTACAAAACTGAAAGAATATGATCATAAACAATCAAGGCACAGAAATGAAAATTTGTGTTGATTGAAACCAGCTTGGGTCTTATAACCATGAAAATTACCTTTTCCAATTCAACAAACAGCAAAAGTGAATTTATCAATCAGATATTTTGATATCACTTTTATATATTTTTTTAAAAAATGCCAGTCGGCACACTATATAGCTGTGGATAGATAACTTATTGAAATTGATTCTTACCAAATTGAAAGTTGGAATGATTAGGACACACGTGGTAGGATCCGGAGAGCACTCCTTCCATCACGAGCGCAAAACCCATTGCATAATATAGTCCGTAATGTTGTGGGATGCCATAGTTCTGTAAGAAAAAACAGATGGAATATATCAGTACAAGACAAAATCGTCTAATTACAATTATTACAATATTTATTTGTCTTGTCATGGGGCATACACTTGGTAAAGGCTTCAAATCCATGGTGGTAACGGTGATGATTATTCTGGGAATGGAGATTCAGTAGTTTGAAATAGTTATATACTTTTTAGCCAACTTAACAAATAAATATTCAGATTTTATTTGCTGAAAAATATTGTGGTCAGAAATCTTTTGATTAGCAGCCAAACCCTGAAAATATGAATTATGAAATTTTACCTTATCAAATTCATTATCGCGGTGTCTCCTATTTCTGATCCAGGCGACCACTAAGAACAGTGACCCCAGTAAGACGTAGCCCAGGTTAGAGTACACGTGATTGAAGTCAGATAATAAGCCCAAGGAATGAGCGCATAGGAAATTGTAATAGCATAGATCTTGGTTGCCTGTTTGGTTCAATATCTGTAAATAATAAATTAACAGTGATATTTCTATTCAAAACAAAAAGAATGTTTTAAAGCAAACAAATTTTGGTATTTGTAATACTCATCACCTTTAGGGTGTACACTCTCAATACTTGGTGGAAAGGCATTATATTAAAAAAAAAAATACTCATTTGTACTACAACAAACAATTGTTATTAAAACTAATTTAAAAATAAAGGTAAAGTGGAGAATAACGGTAAACTCGAATAATTATAATCTCAGAAATTTAAAAAAAAAAAATTTATAATATTAACATTAATAGAATTAATAACTAAATGATGATTTAACTACTCCCGTTACAACTAAACAGCCTTGTCTTACTTCAGTTGTGACCCTAAACTGTTAGGTGTTTCAGTGACCGATTCTCACACAACATGCAATATTCTCATGCAAAGAATTGATGATGGTCACAATCTTTGGCAGGATCCTGTATGCATCCAGTATCCTCCATAACGAAGGTCGGTGCGAACTATCAAATGCATTCTTTGACGAAACAACAAGCAAGAGCGCTGAGAAAACTTATTACTAAACACTTAAAATTGGGAAAATGTTGTGATACATATATTTTAGGTAGGAATTTAATGTTCACAAGAGTCTGTACAAATGGATATGTTTTGCAATCATGTACATTTCAAGCACATCATAAGCTGGATTAATATTTAAAAAATGAAATATTGTGCTTTTGTGACTTATTTACTAGGGGTGCTATTTGAAATAAAACTTTCAAAGTGTTTACCCGTTGATATGTAATGACTAGTTGAACGACAGGGAGACCATAGAAAACTGCGACAGTCATGAGGTGCCATAAATAATAACCAGACTGCCTCTGAAGAGCTTTCGTGTCTCTGGTACATAATTGATCCAAGAATAACTGCGGTTGAATCTGTGTACCGCCCAAAGACGTGTAACTGCATCGGCCTGTAGAGACCAAACAAAATTTATTTTATGTGTTGAGTGGATAGTTGTGAAAGTTCATTTTTAATATACAATTATTTATTAGTTTATTCGCCAAACATGTGTTTTTCCGTCTGATGATATTTCTTAAAGAGGTGAAACTATTTTTTAACTCTCGCGGCTCGGAGACTAGAAAAATACTTCTCGGCCGATGGGGGTCTTTTAGGGACCCCAGTGGTTTCCTCATTATTGGCCTTATTCTTATGAATTTCAAAAAAATAAATATTCAAGGGCTTTAAAATATCTCTCTGCATCATCCCTCATACATTTTTTTATAAAAATCCGTGGTTTTTTAATAAATAATCATATTTTAAGTTGCGCGTAAAATATACGTGGTTTCAGTGCAAATATCAATGCGCGACTGGCGCGCTTTGCTTAGCGGCATTCAGCCTATTATCTTACGAACGATCGCTGATAAGCGGGCGCTTATCTCTTATCTTAATGTATTTATATAAACTACAAAAGGTCCAAAAACCTATGATATAAGAATACCTTAATTATAAACATTGTATCACCCATATTAAAATAGATATTTAAGAAAATGTGGGTATTGGGGTCGCATTTCTTGAGCTTAGAACCGGAAAAGTTAATACAACAAGTGGAGTAATATATAATAGCTATCAAATTTATTTTATATTTTAACTGATTGTTATTTAAATTAAAATATAAATACAGATGTTAGAGAATGTAGATAAATAATGTCTTACGTATTCCATAATTGTCATAGTACGAAGCGACAGTGGCGTGACGCACATCACGACTTTCAGTCGCTGAATCTGAAAAAAGTATTTATCATTGACATAATAATTTTAACACAATAAAATTAATACTACATTGATCTCCAATTACTCGAACTAGAATTACGCGAATTCCAAAAATATTTATGGCTGTTTTTTTCAATTGCACGGATGCATTCCTTTGTCATTGCTGTGCAGGCGTGCGTTCGCATGTGCGCGGTTATACACACACAGCCAGGCGGCTGTCTATGTCATGCATCGGGATAGTCGAACATTGGCGGACGACTAAATATTTTTGGTAGTTTTGCATTTTTCGCAGATTGGATAGTGCGGCACCTTTGCACACGCCACGAGCCAGTCCTGATTGGGGGGATCACTGTAATTATTTTTTCACACGTGTAACTGGGTGGTGAACGTAACTGGTTTCAGCTCTGATGCTTACAGGTTCAAATTTCAACATTGATCTTTTCAAAAATTGATATTTTAATCTTGAACTTTTCTATCTCCGAACCGGAGACGTTGAACAACGAGTAAAAAGCAGTTAAATAGGGTAAAATATCACGGTATTTCAGTTCTACAGTTTACTAAACTAAAACTGTAGAACTGAAATACCATGATATTTTACCCTATTAAAATGGAGTTCTACCAAGTAAATGCCAAATCAATAAATAAAAAGCAGTTCTCATAGAACAACTTCTATCGAGATAAGCTCAATTAGGAGTGCATGTTCTCCGCATCGGTAGCAGCCAAAGTAAAAAATATTACCATTGACCAGGTTTTCGCCAGAATCCACTTGATCCATGGCCAGCGACTTGAATTTGCAGCATACCAATCCGATCAAAATTATTACATAGATTATAACGATGATAAGAAATCCTGCAATAGTGGCAATCCAATAATCTTGATAGCTGATACTCGGTTGTATCTTCATGACCACATTTTTGGTCCTATCCCGAGCTATTTTTGGACCCCTTCCGGGCCTGCCAAAGTTTCCTTGCTCCCATTCGAAGAAGGTATCGAACTGATTAGAGGTTCTGTTGTTTACATCGAGCCAGGTGTCACCGTTGCAGTCATCGTCAGTGGATTTGACTGCGATGACAATGTAGAAGCCCCACGGGAAATTCTTTTGCTGCAAACGAGAATACTAGTATTTAAGCCTAACGCTAACGTTTATTTCATAGGTGCTTTTGTCAGCCAAAAAGTAAAATATAAAAATTGAAAGTAGTCATTTCAGCTTAACAGTCTATTTTAAGAAACAGGATATGTCAGTAATCACACTTGTCTGAGTGCCTCATATATTTATATCACAAGAATTAAATTTAATCCGTTAATTAACGTACATACTAGAAAAATGAGACTTCGACTAACGGAAATAAACTAAGGAGGGGGATTCGCCTATCATATTTAAAACATTCTTCTGTCAATACTCTTAATAATTCCTAAAAGTAAAATAAAATTTCGATGGCTTCCTCCGCACATATTTCTGTTGTGATTCCTCACTCGCAACTGATTTCCAAAAAGATATTTTATTAAATATCTTTTAAATTGTTTTTATAATACAATTATAGATGTCAACGTATACAGTGACTCAATAATTGTATTTGTAAAAAGTAATGAGTTATAAAATATTATTATATAATATTTATCTGATACATACTTTTGTTATTGGTAATCTACAAATTAGTACTGTCTATACCAGGCTTGGCCAACCAGCGGCCCTCGGCGCTCATACGTGCGGCTTCGCGGTCATATATGACGAGTAATGTTTTTCTTAAGATTCCTTAAGTTCCTAAGTAACGGGTAATTCAGAATGTATTTAAAATCACATTTAAGTAATTACAACCAAAAACGTTTTAAAATTACGTGAAAAACACGGAATGCATGGATTCTGTTGATGCGTCTGTTCTTTTTGTTGGTTCATTGCGTGTTTTCTTTTCAAATCTGGTTGTAGTATAGTTTTTTTTTTTACATTACCCTGATTGAATGTTTTCAGATAACCTCTGCATTAAAATTATTATTGTACTTACAAAAATATCAATATGTACGAAATTTGTTGTAATAAAAAAATGTATTTTTTTGTATAATGTATGCATGTATGTGCGGACCTTGGTAATGGACCTTGGGCAATGCGGACCCGGTGCGATTTCAGTCGGCCAAGCCTGGTCTATACAGACCAAATATTATTTTATAATGTTTTTCAAGGCAGTACTTACAAAGAGCCAAATTGTGTGGAGGCACACAGAAATAGCAACAGAGCATTTTTAGGATAAGCCCAAATAAGGATTAATAGGTTATATTATGAAAGATACCTACAGTCACGCTTATGCCTCCTTTTCTGCTTATCGTAGCATAATAACCCTCATATAATATGTCCCGTTCATTGTCGAAGACCGGACACTGCAGAAAAAATGATTAGCATTAGACTATTTCTCATATCACTAAATATTGATCATGTGTGATAATTAAGAAAAAAAAATAATCATAAGAATTTCTTCTCATTGTGCAGTGCCTTTCCATAAGGGGTCTTTCCCAGTTTAATGTATTACTTTTTGTAATAAATGAAATTCTTTTTTTTTTAACTATGTCTCCCAAAATGTAAAGCATATTGACTTCTCGTGGAGTTTATATCAACAGAGGTTCTTCTACATTAACTATTTGCTACTCAGTTGCACAGGGTAGGGCAGGACTAGTGGTTAGGTAATGCTTTGGATGTTAACATATTCCACGTGGACGCGAGTAAGTTCAGGCAAATACGACTTTTTGTGTATTTAAGTGGACTTTGCCTGTGCTTACTCAGTTGACTTCCTTGCAGTGGTGTAGGAAGGGGTTTTACCACCCGGGGCGGTTCTTGAATTTGCCGTCCCCAAAATTTCCTTTAATTTTGTTTTCAAATCACTTCTATTTTGTATCTATGAACTAGGAGTCGTTACTACAGGTGGCTTAATTTTTTTATTTATAAATAAAATTTCTCGAAAAATATTGTATATATTTTTGAAAATGCCGCTCACAAAAAATGTGCCGCACCTACCGCACCCCCCTTGCTACGCTACTGCGTCCTTGCCAATTTCAAATACTTAAATAGTTTTAAAATATTCTGTAGTAGCTTGTTTTTTACATTGCAAAAGTTATAAATGAATAATTTGTAGTTTTTTTGTAATGGACATGAAAATAAATAAATGAATAAAAATAATCGCTCTCGCTACACTCCATTTTAGGGATTGAGTGGATGGGATGGAATGTTAGACATCACAAATATCTATCCCTTCGAATATAAATCCATTCATCGATTAAAAAATGAAACGGCTCATACTGGGATTCAAGCCTGTGAGCACCGCAACATCTGACACCTATTTATCGAGAATAATTGTCTTACAGAGGCATTTTGTATGGAAATCAGCATACAGGTATCATCATCGGAATCCAATCTGATCAGAACAGTCTTCATAGTTTCATTCAGTCGAGTCAACACGCTGGCCTGCAATGTTCCCCTCGCGAAATCCCAAAAATATTGTTTAGTTTTCTCATACGACGTCATATTAGCTGTCTCGTTGACTAGATTTTCTAAAATAAACAAAAGAATACATAGGAAATTGCTTATTCACCTCATTATTTACAAATGAAATATAGACCCCCAACATCAGTGTTCTTTAACCTTTTTACATCCGCAGACCAGTAAAAATTGGAAAAATATCTCGCGGACCAGCGTCAACCAACATCACTCAATAAGTTCGTAAGATGACATATAGATTGCGCTACTATTGACAAATCCATACGATTTTTGGAAAGTACCAACCTTCAAATAATACGTGTCAAAATTTCATAACAATTTAACGTTTAGTTCACAAGTTAGTAGTTTTAGTGATGCTACTTTTGTAATTTTCGGAACAATAGAAACATTTGAATTATGTGTGTCGATAAAGCATTGTTTTGGGAAAAAATACCGTTCAATCAAAGCAATGGCTTGACAAGTGCTATTCGGACTCTTTTTCATCGAGAAAAATGGTAGAAAAGCGGTTTGCTGATTTCTGAACTGAACGTTCTGGTTGCCCAAATTCTGCAGTTTCAGAAAACACAAAAAAAAGTCTTCAAAAAGACACAAAATAATTTTGACTGATCGTAAATTGAAGTTGCATGAGATAGCAGACACTTTAAATACACATATCAGAAAACAGTTCATTCACCATTTTGCATCACAATCGAGGAGATAATCAAGTCGAAAAAATTTCGAAACATACATGTCTTCGCGGACCGGTAATAAGCCCTTGGGTTGAAAAACACTGCCTTACATTACTGCAGTTTAACAGCCTTACAAAATTACATGACAAGATCTGTCATATATATGAGATATCATAAAATTGAATTTACTCAAAAGATATTTTTTTATTCATAAGTTAGAACTGTCACGACATTGCATCTTTAAAGCATATTAATAAATAAGAAACTGATTTTGCAAATCCATTCAACAAATAAATACTGTCATAATAGATTGTATGTCAAAAAACTTTGAGTGCTCAAGAGGGAGAAAAATCTTGCAATCTGGGTACTAGTAAACATTGAGATTGAAAATGATGATTTGCTGCACTTTGCGACATCATATTTAGGAAAGATATGTATTTTGATATAGCAAGGAGGTCGCAGACTGCACTTTTTGTGGGGGGGGGGCAAGAAAATAAAGAAATTCAGGCGTAGTAAATAAATAAGCTTATTGCCTGATGAAATGTATTATGTTATTACCTGTCATGTTTACATCACTGTTAACTTTATCATGGTTAATCATCTTCATATTGGCATCGAGATCAATAAGCTTATCCATAGCTCCATATTCAAATGAATAGAAATATATCCTCGGCTCCGATGGACTCGTAGTAAAATTCATTTCTGAATTTAATTTTAAATAGAAATTTTTCACCAGGTCCACGCGAACATTCACAGAGATGTCTGTAACACTTGAAGTGTAAATGTGGATGATGGGGTGATTCTGAACAGGGTTCGTATTTATATCATTGCTTTGTTCATCTGCTGAAAGAAAATAGATACATCATCGGAAAAGTGTTATGCGATGAAGAATTCAATCATGTTTATTTGGAATAACTCTAAGTGCTCATCCTATTTTTCCTGTACCCAGGTGTACACCAAAAACGAGCCGGTATGTTACAGTTCACTCAATAAGTTCTTATGATAAAACAACAACTTTTAGTTCAGTCAGTTCAAGTTCATCAGTGTACTTGAACGCCTGAAGATGCTGAAAGGCGAAACCCGGGTCGTTAGTGACAAAACTTGTGTGAATGTACATAATTGTCGCCCGCTTTGGTCTATACAAAATATTTGACGCATTGGTGTAAGCTGTAATGTCAATTATTTTTTTTTTAAATTAAAAAATTAAACAATTCAAATTTAACAACTTTTAGGCTAAATTTGACTTTATTCGTCAACATAGTCTAGTTCAAGAGTGATACATTTACATTTTTTCAACACTTTTCTAACATTTCGATGCCTTTTTTGTTGAACGATTTATATTTGGCCCAAAATAGTCTTCAGTTTCGCCAATCACACCTTCATTGATGTCAAATCTCATGCCATGAACCATTCTTTTTAGGTCTGCAAACACGTACTTGTTTTTTATTGGCAAACTACTTAGCTGTGGCGTATGTATTTCTAAGATTTCGTGGTAAAACAATTTATGATCACCTATGTTTTCAAGCCAAATCTTTTATCATTATTTTTTTAATTATGTCCGTTCCTAACGTGGAGTAAATAGATTCAAGAACAAATTGTTACTCAGTTGCAGTTCAAACTCTCTCTTTCTAAGAGTAATTAGCTTATCGCTCTTGCTACGCCCCATTTTTAGTATCGTAGTATCAAACAGTAATCCATAAATCGATTAAAAAAACCAATTTACAAAAACTATCTGTATTGGGATTCGAGCCGGTGAGCACCGTAGAAAACGACATTGACCACTTGACCACGGAGCGGATCAAATTTACTTTTTTATGGCACAATTTGAATACTATTTTAAGCTTTTTTTTAGTTTGGTGAACATATCAATATGAAAATGTGTTAAAACTATTGACATTTGAAAGGAGGCAAGTGGTATTAAAATTTCACCACAATTTTTTCCTCAAATACACACAAGAAATGTGATTGTTTTCCAATAATTAATAAGTTTAATAAATAAGGATTAGATAGCAACTAGTTCTTTTCTAATTCTATCCTTTTACCTCTATCAAATTATGTAAAGCAATATTCATAAAAAAGTGTTGAAATGTATTATTATGAATCACTATGCTCCACACGCAGCGGACGTGACAAAAAAAAATATATGAACTTTATTTAAAATAAGCATGTTTCCGTTTCGACAGATTCCTACGACCGATAAATCAGTTCAGTCTTTGGTTGATAACCTTTACACTAATCCAATGCTGTAATAGATAACAATCTATTATGAAAACAATTTCCCATATTCTAATAGATAAGAAAATTATATTCAATTCCATGAACGATAAGTATCAAAATTATCGTAATTCCAGCAAAATATTAATTACTGGTAATATTATACACGTTTGTTGTATATTTACATAATAACGAGGATACTTTATCTATTCAAAACAACCTCAAAGCATTATCACTAATCTAATCAATGTTTGTCGAAATATGCAAACCAATTGCTATCATATGAAGTATTTCAATTCTAGCTAAAATATTAGCATAGTGTAATAATTTCTCAAGAAATAACTGAACTTACACAAGCCATGTGCTCTAAATTGCTTTATCGCATATTAACTGAAGAGTAAGAGCGAAAAACATGGTGGCGTCAGCTCTTTTATCCTGCTTGCTCATATCAAAGTAAAGTATCCATGCACTGTGAACGCTAATGATTTGGATTAATCAACGAGAATATCTTTTTTAGAATATCAACTTGGGACGCTTGATGGAAGTCCAATATCAAAATTAAATCATCAAAACTTTCCTCTTCAAAGACTATTTTTACTAACATCTCAATTTTAATCTTTAAACATCATTAGGCATTTAAGAACACAGGTGGACATAGTTCAATCGATTTAGATTTCATCCATTTACTTGAATATCTGAAGATGACACCTGAGTCGTTAGTGATATAAATGTCCATGCCTTCCCGTGCATTTAATAACTTTGCAGCATCTAGAACCAATCATAGAAGCTTTATATTAGTAAAAACACAATATTCCTTTGTACTTCATTCCACTTTATTTAATATGTCAGGACCGGTTTCGCTCATTACGAGCATCGTCAACTGATAAGAAATATAATTTAACAATGCTATTTATACAAAAATGAACAGTTATAAACAACAATTGGCATTGAAAAGAAAATACCAATTACATTAAAAGTGATTATAAAATAGCACAAAATTATAAATTAATAAATTTAGAATGGGGATTGAAAGTAATTACAAACATAATTAAAATTCCCAATCTGAGATGACTTTTTAATTATATGTTAGATGTGTTAAACATTTTAATTTTGTGCTATTTTAGAATCACTTTTAATGTAATTGGTATTTTCTTTTCAATGCCAATTTTTGTTTATAACTGTTCATTTTTGTATAAATAGCATTATTAAATTATATTTCTTAATGATGCTCGTAATGAGCGAAACCGGTCCTGACATATTAAATAAAGTGGAATGAAGTACAAAGGAATATTGTGTTTTTACTAATATAATGCCTATCCACCAAGTATTGACAGTGAACACCCTAAAAGTGAAGCTTTATATTACGCATGTCTTGGGTTATTGCTCTCAAGACACTCCTGCCATCAATTTAAAAGTGCTAAATGCTGCTGGGTGCTGGGATACATTCATAATAAAAGGCTAAATGTAAATCTGTAGCGTGCGTGTACAAAATTAAGTACTCTAGGAATGTAGAAATTTAGTAGACTGATTTTTCATTATTTCTAAGTAAAAAGTAAAAAAAATAATAATCCTTAAACTGTTGCTGATAAGCAAAACATTATATCTTATTGGTGATTTCAAATTTCTCATAAAAAGGTAGATACAATCAAGTAATTCAATATTAAATACAACCATTCTCGTAACAACTAAGGTGTGATAAGCAATTACTAAAATAAACATTGGTAGATAAATAATAATCTACTTTTCAAACAGTAAATATAGCATTGAGTAGACAGTCATCGCCAAATGTTTCACTCTTTACAGATTTAATTATTATCAAAAATATGAAAGGGTATTTTATTTTTATACACTAAAAAGAGTATAAACGGAATACAAAATACGGACAGTAACTCACTGTTGCTCATTTTGCTTGCGAGTAAAATAAAATGTTTCAAGATTTTTCAAATTCAGTGATTTAAAGTGAGTTATTGTTTTGTCATTGGGGTGACGATTGTACTTGAAAAAACAATTGAAACATGTCAGCTCTCCAGAAACGAGCCGATGGATAATTTCATTGCAAGGTATTTTACTGACCGAGTAAATCACTAAGCTCTCGCTCTTCAGAAAACAGTCTTAATGACCAACATCTTGTAACCCTTTTACGACCGCGGAGCGAAAAATCATCTAGTGGTACTTGTGTGAAAATAACTGCGATGATTTTTCATTCCAAGGTCGTAAAAGGGTTAACGCATGATTGATGGGTGCATTCACATCTACTATATGGTAGACAGTATTGAGATAGTACATATTGAACCTTCACAATCAATTAAACCTTAACGGAGTCTTAAGCCTCACAGCTTTAACCCATTTTTGCCCAGTGTTCCAATATTGGAACATATAATATTTTTACTTCCACTCCATTATGCGTGAAGCAATAAAAGTTGAGATTGCATCAGTCTCAATCAGTCTACAGCTAGCAAGCGTGGGGATCGTTTCGTGCAGTATTTTTTCGGGTTTGGACCTGTCGGAGTGAGCAGTATTTTTTTATTTGCATCAATTACGGGCAAATTCGGTCAAAAATGGCTTATACACAATAATCCCTCAGTCACTATTTGACCAGCGATTGAAAAAGCTCTGTCAAATATACTTAAGTGGGGCCTGCAAAAAGAGCTCTCAGCTTCCTGGATATTTTAATCTTTAGGGTTGCCACAGACTATGTTTTTATATGCATGTATTCAACCAGCTGAAGGTTTGCAGTGGAGACAGCAATAGAGAAAAACGCCTACTGCTTACTTGTTGTTTGTGGGTGTTCAGTAAACAAATATTTTTTATCAGAAATTTTTCTCTTTCTTAGTGTGATTGTAGGCTTAGAGTTTGCTTTAATTAGCCATGTCCCTAATTGATATTAGAAAGTGACTTAACAACAAGCGCATAAACCTCCAGCTAGATCGCGTGCACAATGTATTTCTGCATTCTCGAACCAAATCACGCATAAATAAGTTAACCAACAATCAACAGATATAATTATGACTTTATCATAGCTTGAAATGATAGGGAAAAATTATTCAAAGAAAAGAGAAAGCATAGGTCTAAAATTCATACCAGTGCTTTGCATATCATACGGCATGAAAGTTAATGCTAGAGACAAAATATTTGATAACAATAAATACACTTACTGCGATATTTTGCAGTCTGAAGGAAAAAATTCTTATTGGGGCAGAGAGTTCTCGAGAAGGTCTGCAACTCCTTGTCAGCTACGACAACCGGCAGCTGCCATGACTGGACTCCTACAAGATTTTAAGCATAACAAATTTAAATTATTAAAAAAAAACAAATCTTAATGAATGCTGTCATCATATTTAGTGTACGAATAAAACATTTATTTCTTACGGATCCAACTACGCACTATTTTGTACATCAATGATAATTTATAGTTGCTTAAAAACTCTAAATACATTAAATTGGTTGATACCGCAACCGTCCGGGTAAGTCCATAAGTAAGGTATAATGGTTTAGCAAATACGGTTTACCACTCACCTTTTTGCTGCCGTGCAGTAATAAAGATGGGAAATGTTCTGTTGGCATTAACGCTTGAAGTAAATATCCTGGCTGGATATTCTGTATCGAAGGACTACGAAAATAATTGATAACAATAATAAATAATCATGAGAAATAATCAACACTACTGATCTGCTGTTCTTTTTTAAAAGAACTGTTGAGTTTGGAACTCTCTTATAATATATATATATGTATTTATACTAAACCAAGTGGTTACTTACTTTATACTAGGTTAAGTATAAATAGCCCTGTATTAATTGTACATTTTTATCAATTGAAAATGCTTGAGATGGGCGAAACCAGTCTTGATAATATTAAATAAATGTGGAAATGTGTTTTAATTTTTTAATTTAATTCCATTCCACCAAGTATTGACAGTGAACACCTTAACACTTCCCCTATGGTGCTAAAAAATACTTCCGATATGTTGTTGGCTCTTTAAGAACCAAATGAAAAACATGTTTTTTTTTAAATATACATCCTGGGTTTCTACCGTCCATCAAAGGGTGGTAATTGTTAAAGCATGTTTTTTCACTTAGTTCTTTAAGGGCCAGCAACATATTGGAAGTATTTTTTAGCACTGTAGGGAAGTGTTAAAAGTGATAAAAGAATAAGTCAGCAAAATGAAGCTAGATTAAAATGAAATTGATATTAAATATAATTTTTTGAATAATTACAAATTTAAATGGGGGAGAGATAAAAAAATCCTGTGACTAAGTGTGATGATAGAAGAGGGAAGTAAAAATAGCCCATATCAGGTGATCTCATTTAAGGACAATTCTGTAGTTATCTGTCATTGGTTCCACACAAAAAAATATCCAACACTTGAATATTTATTTTTTAATTTCTTTACAAAATCATGGATGAATGAGTTTCATTTCAAATTTTATTGAATTCCTTTAGCCTCAGAGCGTTGTCAATCTATCGGTGCGTGATGAAGCTCCACTGAGCTAATTAAAATATCGGCACAAACTCCGATGCCCCCTATGAAAAATAAGAACATGGAATTTTGATGCTTACTATATCGATTGCTTAGTTTCATAGTGCTACAATTATAAATTGATGGTGTTGAGATATGACTGATCAATATTTTGACACATCTAAACTGAGTAGTAAAAAATTGATAATGACCATTGAACGTTGACAAAACTATAAAATGATATTTCAAGGTTGTATTTGTGATTGATATCTATACATCAAATTATGGGGCTGGTGGAGCCGAGCTCCAATTTCCCTTTCATCTGGTGTATTTAGCATTTTTAAAGCTAGTGACCAAATCGTTTGATAAAAATACATAAAATATCTAAAAATTTTAAATTTTTAAAGTAAATCATCAATTGTTTTGTATTTGTATGAAACTTTGGGAATATTGCTTAAATTTCTTTATTTTCATATCGACTGTGGAAAGGAAAAAGGACGTAACCCACAGTTTTTTTAAAACAGGTTTTTTTCGATAATCACAATGTATCAAACTTCAAACACGATCTGTCAAAAGGATGCAAGCTGCAAATGCCGATTTAGTATCTAAATTTAGCTCTTGGGTTTGAAAAAGACGACCTTGTAAAAAATTAAAACCAAGAAAAAAGACTGAAATAAAGGTTTTTCCTAAATAATTTCTTTAATTAATATTAGATTATGTCAATTAAACACCAGTTTAGAAGTCTCCGTGCACTTCAAGGTTGTGTATAATTCATAATTTGCATACAGCCCTAAATCATCAAAATACGTTTTTTGCGCCTCCTGTAAAATTTGATATGTATGGGTTACGTCCTTTTTCCTTTCCACAGTCGATATGCAAAGTAGTCATTTTTTCTTGTTGTATTTTTGTGGTGGTATAGAAGAGAGGTATTCGAATAAAATGGGTAAATATAACTCAAAACATCAAATTTTTGATTTACCGTTCTATGGAACTAGGGTATCGGTATCATTGACTTAATTATTATAATATTTACTATATCGTCAGCTTAATTTTAACATCACGTAAGTATTTTTAAACTCATTAGTTAATCATTTAGTAAAGTCAATGTCATTTGTAGTATTGGTATTGTTTGTTTGGTTTTTCTATCATTCCCTCCTTGCCTCCCGTTTTTATTTGTATTTTTATAATATATCAAAAGTAAAATTAAAATCATTCAGCATTCACCATTAAAGCATTTGCGAAAGTAAGATTGTCTGAGGATGCCTCTGAAAGAGGCGAAACGCGTGTCACAGTTTGTAGCACAATACGTTGAATAATCTTAGTTTTTTTATATTAATTAATGATCTACGTGTAATTTAAGGACACAAGTTGGGCGTTGATGTGGTTTGATAATATGATTTTACTCCACCCATTAACATTGAGATATATTGCCCTTTATCATAAGCTAGCAAATCATTGTGGCTGTTTTAGTAAAACGATTACAGAACACTGGATTAGAGAAAAAATAGTCAAATACTCATACAGGAAAAAGCAGATATCTAACTTACTTCCATGTTTCCATACTCCAACACGTACTCCACAGATCTGTTGAGAATAATGGCATAATCTTTTCCATATTCATAGCTGTAAGCAAATTAAATGAAAAATATTTCAATAAATCTCAATTAGGTAAAAATACACAGTAATCTCAATTCATCATAAATTAAATATTGGCATCACAGTAGTTCCTAAGCAGAGTTAAGGCAGCATATATCTTAGCAAGTTCCAGCAGCACTTAATGACTGATGAAATAACAAGGTGCTGTGCTTCCATGGCCTTGATCATGCTTGGCTATCAGAATCAAAAATTGTTTTTGGAGTGTTGCAGTATTTAGATATATCATTAAGGAAACTATTTTTTTACTTCTCCGATGTAATAACCTCCAAGTCAAAACATCGTATAATTCTATACTAAAATAAAACTGCACGTTTTTTTAATCATCCAATAAAAAAATTAATACTTCTTCCCAAGTTATAATATTCGTAACCGCTTTACTTAGGCTTAGATCTTTTAAGCGGAGCCATTGGTTATTAAAACTAGCCCAGTTTTCGATTCTTTTATAAACATGCAGGTACCCGGTTCCGGTGATTTGAAGATAATATAGTTAAAATCAAGTTGATAGAGAATTAGAAATATGATTCAGACTTTCAAGAATTTTATCAAGGCTTAACTGAAACCAGCTTCTTAGAAATGATGGTCAATTTGGTTTGATTGCAAGAATCAGTATTAGGGTCCATTTAACTTGCAGCAACATCATAATGGAATAAAAACTGTTTAACTAACTTTTATATTTGATTAGTGCTCCATAAATTATTTTTGATTGATAGAAAATAAAAAAAGAGAAAATTTATATATTTCCTTAGGATAATAAAATCGAAATGAAATAACAACATAAAAATAAATGAATTAAAGACAAGACCAAGAATACATTTTTATATAATCAAATAACATATTTAACAGTAAAGTTTACCTTCGTAAATCGCGTCAGTCATGCCAACCGGATAAATTAAACTAATTGTTCAAAACCAGTTTTTCGCATTTTTTTAATATCTGACTCACAAGATCATCAATTAAATTTGGCAAAATCCTGACATATTGAAGGCGATTACTACGTCAAATTAAAAAGTAACGATTATTATTATCATGGAAACATTGATTGCGCGCAAATAAAAAAAAATATCCGTCGCAATAAGCATGAACAATAATTTGGTCTATAAAATTGAGTATTATTTTGATAATATCAATAATTTTTGTATTGAGAATAGATCAAAAACACTTACGTATTATTGTAAACAACATGGGTTCCTTGTCCCGTTTTTAATTTAGAAAAATCTAAGGCACTGCACAATGTAACGATGATAAATATGTTTAGAACACTTAATATTCCCGCTAATTGATTCATTTTGGAACAATATTTTTAACCGTATGCATGTCCGTCACTGTAGGATGACTGTAGGTTGCTAATATATTATTGAATTCTAATGTTGTCGTTATCGTATTTGAATGATTTGTAAAGTTGAGTGTCCCCCACTGATAATACGATTTGAAAGCGTACTATCATAGCCCCCTATATTTGTAGGCGGTAATATTATAGATAGTCTACTATAAGTACTTATGGCTATGACAGCAGCTGTCAAAACAATACTAGTGTTACCAGAAACCATTTCCCCCCTATTTCTTCTTTCCTAATAAAACGGCCTGTATTTAATGGGTCAGTATGGTCTGTATTTAATTCGCAGTGTGGTCAGCAAATTAATGAATTGTCAGTTGCATATCAAAATGGTCAGTTAATATTATAAATGATCTGTATCCACTGTATCAGTATGAATGTGGTCAGTTATAAAATAAAACGGTTAGTTACTTATGTTAAACGGTTGGTATTTAAGCAAAATAATCAGTAATTTAGATAAATGGCTAGTTTTATTTTGACAGCTGGTAAATTTTATCAAAGATGGTCAAAATTATTACCAGTAATATGAAAAATAAACACATGAAATATATTAATTTCTTAAGTTCATGTATTTAAAAGCAGATAATACTATTTTAATAAGTCTAAGGTACTAGAATGTTGATCCGTTTTATTAAACACACATTAGCTTAAAATATTTTTTCATTCGTTCTTAAAAATAATAATACACGTTTGACAGGGTGTTTTATTTATAGTGTATTACTAATGAAGCCTTATATTTGTTTGACGTTGCTCTGATACTTAAAACTAATTTATTGTTTTTTTAATAATATTGTATTATAAAATAAATCTTCCTGCTTTCTACCGAAAGGTTAGGTTATATTTTTTAATATTCGTCGTCATATTTGAAATATGCTCTATGGTTTGTTTTAAGTTCAGTTTGACGTTTTATTCTAACCATTCTAACCTCTATCATAGATAATATTGTCTTACGATGATGTCAAACTTATAGACTAGTACAGTGATGCACAAACGCGGCCCGCGGGCCGCATGCGGCCCTTTTTGAATTTTGTGGCGGCCCTTAAATCTCTTTCTCAAAAATACTTTTTCACATAAAACATGTATTAAACAAATTTAAGCAAGCTTTTTCTTCAATGAAGGAGAATAAATCGTTCATAGAAACAGGCTTACAAATATTATGTCAAATTAAAAAAAATAGTTAAAAATTAACAAAGACCATGAACGCATTAACTTATGAATTGCATATAAATGAAACATAAATATTTCACAATGAAATGATTTTTAATAAGCAAGTACTCATGATCTTTTTTTTTGCATGGCTTATTTATTTTCTAAATAACACGGTCGAAATAATAAAATGGAACCTATTACTCATTTATCTAAATTCACTTAATCTTTTTTACACGTTTTTAAGGCTGTTTTACATGGAACATACATATGTTCTGTATAAATAGGATTGAGCGTACTTTAAATCATTTTTTTCTTTGCGGCCCGCACCCACGATAAATTTGTTTTATGCGGCCCGCTAGAAGGTAGAGGTTGTGCATCACTGGACTAGTATAAGTCATACTGAGTTTAGATTTGTAATTCGCCTGAATGGCCTGGTTCACTGGGTATCCCATGTATGGAAATTTTCTATTTTCGTAGCTTGTTATATCTTCTATCTTTATATATAATATCTTATAATATCTTCATTGTTGCTGATTTTGTTGAAGTACATCAACTACATGGAAGCGGGAAAAACTCTAAATCATCATTAAGTTATTCACTTTAGTAATGTAAAGTTTCATTTTGTTTATAAATTTCCCAAATTTTAATTGTGTTTATAATTGACATCATTTGCCACTTATATTTATTGATGATTTTTTAATTGTATGTTATAGGTGTTAGGCATTTTAATTTTGTGTAATTATAATGTAATTTGTAAATCTTTTTAATTATTAGTAATTGCTTACACCCTTTTTATTTCAATTTAACTTATATTAATAGCACTGTTTAATTCATTTTCCTTATCAGTTGATAATGCTCGTGAGGAGCGAAACCGGTCCTGATCAACCAAATTTTAAGTGGAAAAAGTACTAAAAAGCTTTTATTATTTTTATTATAATGCCATTTCACCAAATATTGACAGTGAACGCCTTAAAAGTACTCTTAAATATGTTTATTATTCCTTGAAATCAGGTTCCAACCTTCTAATTTTAGTCAGATCCAGATGTTACAAACGAAATTAGTCATTTTTTTCTTTTTTATTATGTTCAAAAGTTTTTATTTTTACACACAATTTGTAATTCTTCATTTTTAAAAACATTTTTTAAGAATGTTACTAATTAACACAAACCCTTAAAGAACGATGAATGAAAATGTTGCATTTTCTCAGTTTCTCGAAAAGTGGATAAAATCAAATTTGGAAATTACTTCCTGAAATGTCTATCGCCTTATAATTTTTGCATTTATGTTCCAGTGTATTGATTGGACTTCTTCAATGGTTCTTGCCCCAGCCTGCTGAATTTATTAGTCTAGAAGTTTTTCATATTAATTGTGTTCTATATAATTATATCTGTATACATCGGTACAAAAGTGTGAAATATATTACAACAAAAAAATAACAATTACTTAATTCTGTATAATCCCCTTTCATGTTCTTTTTTAGTTGACGAATAAGTTTAGATCTTATTTTTTATTTAATCGGGTAACAAGAATATACCTTTGGAAGAATTGAGCACCCAGTGCAAATCTACAGACACATCAGAACTGCTTAAAATCCTCAAGGTGATCTGTCTTTGAAACACAATCTCATCTCACTGATTGGTCTGGAATTTGGGTCACATACAGATAGACAGATATCACATTTATTAATAACATTTTGAAATTACAGTTGTAGGAGTACATTTCAAACAATATATAAGAACAAACTATTCCATGAACTTATAAAAGCTATATGAATATGTCAACTGTGGAAACAATACAAACTCTATAATTTGGATGCTTATGAATATACCTATGTATTGGTTTAATAATTTCAATGACTACTGCAATACTCTTTTTAAATTACATGCTGTTGACTGATTAAAAATTAATCCCTTAGTATGGGTGAGATTACTCAGTGAGTTATTTAACTTATTTTCATTTAAAAATGAGAGCTATTGATTTTACAATCCATGCCATAACCCGTTGGCGCAATTGATTGAGCAAAAAAAAAGTTGTTTCCACAGATTCGTCGATGCTATCCTATTTATTTATTATTTATGACCATATTTATAACTTTTTCACAGGACCAACCCCTATTTGCACAGCAAGCTTCAACAGTAATATCTGCCGAAACATAAATATGTTGTTTTCAAACATTGAAGTGATTTTTTTTTAACGAAAATTCCAATATCGATGAAAAAAAGGATAATACACTCATCCCTCGATTTACGTGGTAGATACGTTCCGAGAGAAACCGCATAAATCGAGAATTCAAGCTCATACAAAAACGGAAGATAGGTTCCAGAAAATAAACATCTGCGTAAATCGAGACTTGATGTTTATATAAAGTAGGGGGATAGGTTCCAGAAAACCGCGTAAAACTAGTACATTGTATATACACATATATCTGCATAAAAAAAAATATGTATTAAGAAAGAGTTTTATTAGCTCGACATAAATTTATAACATGTTTATAATTAAAAGCATAATTATATAATTGTAATTTTATTATTCAGTTTCCTCACTGCTATATTCTAATTCAACCATTTTTTTCTTTTTGGTTGGCTCGAAATCACTACTATCATCGGATTCAAATCCAGCAGCAGGCTTTTCTTCTCGTCGTATTAAATAGTCCATAACTAATTTTTGTGTTGTGTTTTTTTTTAAGTCTTTGTAAATTTCACCGTATTGTGTGCACAGGCTTTTAAGGTCTCGCTGAAATTTAACAGCACGTTCAATAACTGTAAGTTCTGTAATCTGTAAATTCTGGGAATTTTGGATTCGGAAATTCTTGGAAGAAAAAAAAGTCCCACGCTGGAAGTTTTGGGATATCCGAAAATTCTTGGGTTTTTGAAATTCGAAAACAATGGTATGGGGGCCACAGAAAAATGAAGACACTCAAAAAAAACCACAGACTCAAAAAGGTTGAGAAATACTGTTGTAGCGTGTTAAGATTCTGATTTTAATTTAACCGAACATTCACTGTGTATGACAGTGCCGAAGCTTGTGAATCAAGGCACAAGAAAGGCATTATATTCATTGCCCATAAGATTTTTTTTCAAAATATTTTCAACCCATCACGAAAGTTAAAAATCCACATAGGAACTTCTGCGATATCTTGGCTACAATATTGAATACGAGAAATGGAGAAATGTAGATCTTGGCATGGCGAATCCAATGATGTTAATAACTAAAAAGTTGCTTTTTGGACATGTTCCAGTCTTGAACTGGTGTATCAATATCATTGGCGGATCCAAGGGGGAGGCCATGGGTGCCATGGCCTCCCCCTTGAAGAATTTATTTTCCATATTTCTAATTTATTAAAACTTTATTGTGAAATTGTCTTTTTAATTGTTTAGTTTATGTTTTCTAGAATACATACTTAATTATGTATTGATTATTTTTATATAGATATATTATTTTTAAATCATGCATTTTTTTAATGTATCTGTTGTGTATCATGTTTATTTTCAAATTGAATGGCCCCCTCCTGGGACAATTTCTGGATCCGCCACTGATCAATATGTATGTCGCTATTATCAAAAATACCTTTTCAACAAAAACAAAAAAAAGGAATTTGTTTATTGACTGTTATGGCTAAAAGTATATTTTATTTTGCGTATAATAATTTAATATAATAATCGAAAATTCTCTGGTTTCAAAAACCCAAACACTTAAAACTCTTATTGAATGTATTATAAGTAACGAAATTTATCGACATTTATCAGTTTAATATTTTTTACTTACAAATACAAATACTTTTCGTTTATAAATTATAAAAGAGTGCAAAAGCTTTAAAATTCACTTTTAATAAACAAACATCCTTTTAAGAAAAGCCACCAAAAAGACCAAATCGTTTTACCACTTCTAACCACTGACCGTTTATAAATATCTACTGATATTTTTACAATAAAATAATTGTCATTTTCCAATTAAATTCTGACCAAAACATATTTTTTACCGATAATTTATATTTTTAAATGACCATTTATAATTTTTAACTGACCGTTTTATTTATTAATAACTGATAATTTCTTTAATATTTACTGACCGTTTATCGAATAAAAATCTAACCAAATAATTAGTCGCCATTTCAAAACTATATTGGGGGCGGCAAATTCAAGGACCACCCCTGGCGGCAGGACCCCTTTCTACACCACTTTTTAGATGACGTGCGTCCAAGTGCGCCAGAAACCGTATTGTTTTACATACTTTTAAACAGAAAACGATCTTCCACCTGACGCATTAGATAAGGGAATTGTTAAAAAAAATCAATTTCTACATTTGGAAATATGTAAGAAATTTCTTTGGCAGCTCGATAGATGTCTGTTGTTCTTTTAGAAATATAAAAAAATGACAAAACAAAACTCCGATATCAGAATTAATAAGAAAAAATGTTCCTTAATTCATTTAATCATTCATCAAGGTGCATTAAAAAAAAAAAAAATTAATGCGCGGACTGTATATAAAGAAATACTGTATATTGATTGATTTAATTAGCATTGCATTTGGTAAAATTCCATTGTAATAGCTCCACAAGAATTTTATTAGTTGATTATTACCTATTTAAGCTTCACAGCATTGTCAGATCTATATAGAATACTGTGCAAACTATAACATTGCAGTAGTGGTGAAATGCACTGATAGTAATGCTCTAATATTGATGCAAATATCTCATATAATATCCTATTATATGCAATAGAACCTCGATTACCCGGATTTTCGATTATCCGGATTGTTTTCCGGAACAAAGTTTTTACGGATTTGCTAATTTTCTCATGGCAAATTGATTCTAACTTTGTTTACATATCTGATGGAGTGCATACCATTTTGTTCGTTGTTTGAAATCGAAGAAATCTTCCGGTTGAATATTACCATCAGAAAAAAACCAGGATGAATGGTGAAATTTTTAAACGATGTTATGAAAAACAGATCATTCCAAAAGTAAAAAATATCAAAACTGCATCGATAAAAGAAGAAAAACATTTTTATTACTTGATAATGCATCATCTCGCCTATCAATAGAATGCTTTAACCAGACCGATGAAATGTTTACATTGAAATTTCTGAGAGTTGGAATTTCTTAGATTTGTCAACAGTGAAAAAATCATGGAACAAATTCTTGAAAAGACTATTAGACAGTTCAAGAAACACACTAAAAAATGTTATAAGAGACATTATAGAAGCGATAGCACAAATTTCAATATGTACTGAATCTGTCGAAGAATATGTTACCAAGTGATTAAATTTTGATGCGAAATATCTTGGATTTCAAATTTTGAATGATGTGAAAATAATAAAGGAAACATTTGTCAAGATCAAGAAGAGATATGCAAGGAAAGAGATACTGGTCCTGCTCATTCTAAGGATTTTCAGTGCTTAGATGTCGCCATGAAGTGGTTTGAGAACCAAGAAGAGTGTATCTCAGGATAATTTATATGTCTTAAAAGTATTCGCGATTTGGCAGCTTCAAAAAGAACAGCTAGCTTATTTAAAAAAAACTAATAAATGAATTTCTTGATAAAAAATAATTTAATACTAAAGCTTTATGTTAATCTAGACAAATAAAAATTATTTACACTGATTGTACATGTCTTTCCGTGTAAATTATGATTTTTTTCGATTACCCGGATTTTTCCTTTTCCGGACTACATTCATCCCCAATTAGTCCGGATAATCGAGGTTCTACTGTATTATCTCATTGAGAATTTAAAACAGGCAATCTATAAAATGTGACTACTCTTTAAATTATTAATAATTACTTAATAACTCAAATTTTGGATTTAAAATGTCGTAAAATTGTTGAAAAATTGGTGTCAAATGAAAATTGGGTTGTATTAAAAATATATTTTTTAATTTAAAACAGATTTATAAATTTATTCAAAAAATAATTACAGTCAATACAATTAAAATGAATACACACATCCTTATCGCTGATTTGTTCATTGATCCTGCAATCTGAGAAAAAAGGTTCAAATGGTTTCAAGATCATTCATTGTGTTGTTTTATTTATCTATGTCCAACCACTGTCTATCAACCACCAGTGTCACATGTAATGCCTAAGAATGAGAACTAATACCAACACAAAAACAAAACAAAAACCAAAGACCACGCACCCGCCTACGCCCAGGTAAATCCAGGACGCTACGCAGGAAAAGCAACATCAAAATACACCAGAAGAAAGGGAAATTGGAGCTCGGCTCCACCAGCCACAGAATTTGATGTATAGATATCAATAAAAAAATCCTTATGGAGGTACCTCAATAGAAGTTTTTTCTAAGATAACCGTTTGTTACTCAGTTGCTCAACCACTCATTTTTAAAGAGAAAAGTAAGAGTAGAAAGATAAGGATAGGACCAACGTTCCCTCTAAGCCGAATCTATTTCAAAGACTGCGCTGAGCAATCAAATATTGATTGAACAACTGTCTTGTAGTGCGCGGCAATAATGCTGCACGGCTGCGCACGCGCACAGCTTAGAGGGAATGTTGGATAGGACTAGTGGCTTACTAATGGCATTCGCTACACCCGGTTACTTTAGGGTTGGAAGGGTGGAAGGGAATTTTTAGACATCACAAACACCCACGCCTTCGACCAGAAATTGATAAATCGATTGAAATAATGCTGATGACCGCTGCGCCAATGACCTGACAAAATGAAATTAAATAAAAAAGAACAAGGTAAATCTTGAAAATGGGTGACTTACATGTACTTATTTAAATTGTAAGTTCCTAACTATTTTTCCAATTTGAAAAAACGTGTTACTTGGTATAATTATTTATTTAAGTGACTTATATAAATGAATCGTGTATATTGAAAACATTACAATTCACACTTTTATAATTAATTGTTCAGGAGAGTGAAAAATAATTATCCTGTAAAATTTATTAAAAAAACACAATATTCTTTTGTACTAATTTTGCAAGATCAGGACTGGTTTTCGCTTGTGACGAACATTATCAACTGACAACCAAGTATTAACTCGATGGTTGCCACATACGAGATATCTCGTAATTGTTTTCGTGCTCAACAGGCCAAATACGAGTTATCTTGTCAATAACTAATTAAATTAATAGTCGCAAATTATAGCCGGCCTGCTAGGTAATTACTATTAATTATTTACGGCAAGGAAAAAGTTAACAGTGTACAACCAAAGTGTAAAATTTATAATGAAAATTGTTCATGTTATATAATATATTATATGGTAGGTATCATCTCTTGTATTGAAACAAAAAGGTAATTCTTTGTTATATATTTTTAATAAATCCACTTTTTCTATTGCAGACTTGTTACGTATTCGAAATACATGAGATGAAGGACAATTTTATAGAACTTTCTACTAAAATAAAATACATCATTAGGTAAAAAAATATATATTTATTAAATGCGGGTGATATAGAGAATCATATACATCTGATTACTTCTAGGATTTACATATAAAACTTAATATTAATGTATTTCTATATCTTCAACATCATTTGTTGGCCATTTTAATATGTGATGGTAAAAAGGTATGTGTATTATATGTTTAACTTTTCGTATAATATTATCTAAAATATTTCTTCTTATTTATTAGTACTAGCCCAAGATATGCACACTCTGCGGGCAATACTGGAGGTAGAATCCCTCTTCTTAAATAATATGTGTGGTTGATAAATCTTCCTATAAAATTTGAACACGATGAAAAAATAACAATGTATTTTAGCTCTACAAATTTTTTTGATTGTTGATAGCTATTTCGGCTTGACGCCCTTATCATAACCATGTCTAAACGTGCATTTACTTATCTATATATAGTGGCATAGTAAAGGTACACAATTCATGAACATTACACATATCCTGACTAAGAAGAATGGTATATAAACTATATTGACAGCTTAATGACCGTGGACGCGTATTTGAGTCTTTGTAAAACAAAGGTTGCTGGCCGGCGGACACATACATGCATATAGGCGAAGTATCTGGAAGCTAACAAAATTAAATTTTGTAAAGATATCTCAATTTGCTTATAAATTATAGTGAATTTAGTAAAATTATAATTTTTGCGAATTTTTCGCAAAATTTTATTTCGCCAGGTGAAATTTTATAAAAAAAATGTGCGGTCGCTAAGCTGTTAAATATTTCTGTTTTCAAAGAACGTTTTTTCCTAAAGATTCCACAGAATGGGCAAAGCTTTTTTTTTTTAAAAAATGAGGCCACCAGTTTTTAAACTCAATTTTTTTTGATTTCTTACTCATTGTACAGTAAAAATTCAGGGTTGTGTTGCCTTCTTTATTGAATTTTCATATTATTCCGAGGTATGTATATAGTCGACCTTCAAGTTTTATAATACATTTCACAATACAAATCCATCCATCACAAGAAACAAATGCCCCTAATTAAAAAATAATGATAAATTTTATTTTGCTGATGCAAAAGTCATCAAAAATCCCACAACATTCTATTCTGGCCAGCACAACTGTCAGAAAACATATAGAGTTCTTTAATTTGCTCAGGAATATCAGTATCAATGTAATGTTTTAAAGATGAACATGTTTCGTATGGGCCCTTATTCCGCTACACCTTCAAAAGGAGTAAAACACAGCTTTTCCAGTTTCTAAATTATGTTATTGTAAGTAAACACATTTTTAAGAGATATATAACTCTATTTACATGTATTAAATTTTCAAAAAAATCACAATTGTATGATCATGCCGCATTCGAAAAAGATCATAGGTAGCGATATTTAAAGAAAAAATTTAAAAGTATTTTATTTCTTTGAAGTGGCGTGGATAAAATGAAAAAGACCATTTTATTTGATATTTTGAAGCTGTTTAAAATATGTGTATAGCAGGGGCGTATATTCAGGGTGTGCAAGGCGTGCGCCGCTCGCCCGTAGAGACTATATCATAAAGCGATATATTTAAAATGCATTTGCAAGCGGCAGGGAATCGTATATGAAATCGCTCAAGGCGTTTAATGCGATTGCCGCTCGACTAGTGATCCCATACAGTAGCCTACAGTTGACCCGTCTGCGCGGGCGTCGCGTCAAAGTCATGTTTTTGTTTGAAATTTCAAGGACCCAGGACGATCTCCTGTGTTCTGACTGTGTAGTCTAAATTTAATTTATGTAGAACAAAAGGATACTCGTTGAATTAAAACAGAAAGGCACGTTTTACGATAGTAGAATAAAAAAATTCATGTCGCAAAAGCGAAGAATTGTACAAATAAATAAAAATAAAATTCATGTTAAAAGAATCGTCTTTTTTGAAAAAATGTCATTTACACTTTACAGCACACCCTACATCAACACCCACCGTACGCCACTGTTGTATAGGGTTTATTTATTGATTTGGCATTTACTTGGTAGAACTCCATTATAATAGGGTAAAAACAGCAATGTATTTAGTTAATAAAATTACATGTATAATCAATCATACGTAAATCTATAAAATAATATAATGTAGAATGACCTTCGTCATATTTCTTTTGAATTATAATAAATTATAGGTGTAGAAAACAATATTGTTTTGGTATGGATATTTCATTTTTTTAAATATATTTTGGCGCTCCATGTGGTACAGGCAGGTGTAGGAAGGGGTCCTGGCGCCCCCAATATATCCTCTAATTTTGTTTTTAAATCACTTCTACTATTTTTAAGCTATGAACTAAGAGTTTTAACTAAAGTTGGCTTATTTTTCTATGTATAAATTTAATTTCTCGAAAATATTGAATTATTTTTTTAAAATACCACCTGCCGCACGCCACTGGGTGCCAGTGTTCATTCATACACTCGAGAGGTGAGGACTAAATATAAGTACATATATTCAAGGAATGGCACACACTGGTTAAAAAATATTGCACACTTTTTATCTAATTATTTTTAATGATAGAATCGCGGCAATTCTGGGTAATTAATCAAAAAAGTCGCGGCAGCCAAAGGGTTAACAAGCAACATTTCGCATAACGAGTGACGCAGAAAGAGGAAGTCCCATATTCATGTCACTCACCTGTGAGTGTCCACTCTAATACCGTGGGACTGAAGGTGGATAACAACAATATTGATGAGCTTGTAGAAGAGCACAGTCAAGAGAGCTGACCACTGAAGAGCTTATGGAGTTACATTGTTTTTCACAGCAAGAAGTTATGGAGGAGAGTTTGTTAGTGGGGAAGGAGGAAGTAACAGATCAACAATCTTCTGGCGCAATAAGAGAAATGCTAAAAGCATGGGAAACTGTTGAATCATACATTGAGAAGCATCACCCTAATAAGGAGGTGACTATGCGTTTTACAAATATATTCATTGGCAATGCTGTGTCACATTTTCACCAAATTTAGAAGCGTCGGCAAAAACGAATGTCTCTAGACAGCTTTCTAGTAAAAAAGAATTAATTATTTGTCATAATTTCAAACTAATTAACTAGTGGATTTTTTTATTGTTTTTTCGCATTCGCAAATCAAATCGCATTCCAGGTTGTTACGCTTACAATTTATATATGTAATTTTATTTTCATAAACGTTAAAAATATATTTTCGGCATGGAACGCATTATTGTATTTTACATTGTTTTATATGGGAAAAATTGTTTGGCACAAGTAAGACACTGGAACGAATTAGTCTCGTTATGAGGTTCCACTGTACCTTAAAAATTTCATTGCAATTTTTTTCGAAATCATCCCGGATTCGTAGTAAAGTCCCACTTGTAATTAGCGGACTGTTAAGTGTTGATATATGGGCAATTGACATTTCTCCATAAATATATTGTACATGATTTTAATAATTAAATTTGCACTAAATTATCACCGTAGTGCACTGCTTTCTAATCAAATGAATCTGTGATTTTTTAAATTAAAAAGCAGTCTTCGTTACTTGAGCATCTGCTACGAGATCCAGACATACGTTTTCTCATATAATTAGGTATTTTTTTTAAATTTTTAACCTTTAGAGGAGTGTGGAGGTACATGTACGTCGAAGAAATCTTTCCCTAGAGGAGTGTCGACGTACTTTTAACATAACACAGTATTGTGTCTGTAAGCTTAGATAGGCTCCAAATATGACTTTCATTACAATCTGCGGACATTTAAATGCATTCCTACACCATTTAACCTTTAGAGGAGTGAATAGATTTATACAGACCTTACTTTAATTTACTGCCTTTTCTTAACATGACAATTTTGTGACTTTTTCCCAATGAATATATGTAATTCATACATAGAGCATATATATGCTTACAGAAAGACACTCCTGTGTTGAGTTTAAACTACTTTTATACTAATTTATAGATTAGTATAAAACTATGGCGCCGACGTACATGTACGTCCATACTCTAAAGGTTAAAGATAGATTTCAGCTTTAAGAAAGGTAGAAATAAAGTTTTTAATTTTTGACAGGTCGCAGTGTGACGTCTTAACGGACTTTCGTGACAGATTCATACATCGCAAACTCTAGAATTACGCGCGTAAAATTGTTAATATTTTTCTTGCGAATTTAAAGTTTTTCCGTGTTTTACTGTGGTTTTTTAGTTTATCTTACCGTATTAAGTGATTTGAAATGCTTGTCAATTGTCCGAACTTAGTTTCGCTGTGACTTACCGTTTTATAAAGTGATTTGAAGTGTTTATATTTTTTTGTGCCGAATTTTGTGTTTTATGGTGATTGTATCGTATCTTATCGTATTTTAACGTGATTTTAAGCTTTTTTATTTTCATATTGTAATGTGCTTCGTAAAATGGTTTCCTTTAAAGACAAAGACATTGATGAAATTCTCATGAACTCTGACAATGAATAGGAAACATCGATACAGTAGCGTAGCAAGGGGGGGGGGGGGTGCGACAGGGGCGTCATTTTCAAAAATATATACAATATTTTTTGATAAACTTTATTTATAAATAAAAAAAATTCAGCCACCTGTAGTTAAAACTCCTAGTTCATACATAAAAAATAGAAGTAATTTGAAAACAAAATTAGATGAAATTTTGGAGTTTGCAGATTCAAGAACCGCCCCGGGCGGCAGGACTCCTTCCTATACCACTGCATCGATAACATGATGATATATCGATGGAATATGATTCTTCTTCATCTGATGACAACGAAAAGCCAGAGACATAACCTAGCGCTAAGCGTTGTCGGGAAGAAATAAGGATTTGGAACCGTTCTACTTTCACGCTAACGATTCATAAATTTGTTAAGCTTTGAATCCGGAATCAAAAATAAATTAAAGTAGAAGGAGAACACTGAGCTGGAATTTTTTCAGCAATTTTTTACAAAAGAAATTTGAGACACGATAGTCATCAAAACAAAAAAATTTGCCACAGCTGTTACCCAAAAGTCGTCCAGAATGTCCAAAATGAAGAAGTGGGCTAACACGACAGTGCAAGAAATACATGTTTTTCTGTTCACCATTATTTTGATGAGCTTGCTTGAGAAAAACTGAATAAAAAATACTGGATTGTATAAAAAGGCTAAACTTTATATTAGCATATCAAAAAATTCAGGTTACGAACCGGCCCTGGGATTTATATAATGTAGTTTATGTTTATTTTTATATTTTCATTTATTTCAGTATTTGGTATTTTTTAAATTATTATTTAAACGTATTTGTGAATATGTAAGGTTTGTGACCCCTGGATTCAGCAAACAGTTTTTCAAGGATAACATCTATAAATATTAACTTATTGTTTTTTAAATATTTTTACATCATTCCAGCAGTCATAACACATATATTCATGGGAAAAAAGTCACACAATTGTCATTTTAAAAGAACTCACTCCTCATAGCAAGTTCAGTACATATTTAGGTAAATTTGTCATACTTCATCGCACGGACTATTGCGGCGAAAAACTTCACAAACTAAGCTAAAAACCACTCCACGATTTAAAATTATTATCTGAGATCATGGCAATCGCGTTAAAACCACACATTATTAAGAAGAACACTGATAAATAAATAATATAAAGTATGACTTCATCGCACGGACTATTAGGGCGAAAAACTTCACAAACTAAGCTAAAAACCACTCCACGATTTAAAATTATTATTTGTGAGCTTGGCAATCGCGTTAAAACCACACATTATTACGAAAAACTCTGATAAATTATGCCAAATACGAAATGCTCCGAAATGTTTCGTATTTCGCATAATTTATCAGTGTTCTTCGTAATAATGTGTGGTTTTAACGCGATTGCCATGATCTCAGATAATAATTTTAAATCGTGGAGTGGTTTTTAGCTCAGTTTGTAAAGTTTTTCGCCGCAATATTTTTTTGATTGATATCTATACATCAAATTATGGGGCTGGTGGAGCCGAGCTCCAATTTCCCTTTCATCTGGTGTATTTTGATGTTGCTTTTCCCGCATAGCGTCCAGGATTTACCTGGGCGTAGGCGGGTGCGTGGTCTTTGGTTTTTGTTTTGTTTTTGTGGCAGTCGTTCAGGTTTTGGAGATCGGGGTTTTAGCAGATGTTGATATCCAAACATGTGAATGTGGGGGATCGGGGGGGGGCTAAGGAGGTTTCAGTAGGAGGACTCTCCGCGGTCGCGCTATGTTTGTGTGAGGGTAATCAATGTAGTCGTTAAGTAAATTTTTGATAGATTGGTTAGGATGATCCGCCATGTCACTATAGAACTTCTTCGACAGTTTTATGACGTGATCAAGGATCGGGTCTAGGTTCATGTCTTTGTGTAACGTGGAACTTCGCACGAACCAGGGTGCTCCCGTGACCATGCGAAGTGCTTTGTTTTGTATTGTCTGTAGTGTCCGTATACGATTCATGCCCGCGTGTGCCCATACTTGGCACGCGTAGGTCATGATCGGTCTTGTAATCGCGGTGTACAATAGTAATTTGCTTTTTACGGCAAGTTTACTCTTGTGGCCAATCATCGGATAGAGTCGACCAGTGATTTGCGACACCTGGCGTTTTTTCTCAGCAATATGTTTGCAGAAGGTTAATCGTGAGTCTAGCGTGAGCCCAAGGTATTTAACCGTGTGGGCCCACGGAATGTGGGTGTTATGCATCCGGATGCCTTTAATGTCCTTATTGTGTCTGTTAGGTCTACGACTGAAAGTTATCGCAGTGCTTTTCTCCGGGTGGATTTGGATCCTCCAGTCGGAGCACCAGGTGGATATGTCCGTGCTTGCTTTTTGTACAAGCGCGATGGCTCTGTTCCTGTTTTGCGATCTGGCTAGGATGGCAATAGTCCGTGCGATGAAGTATGACAAATTTACCAAAAATTTAATGAAGGCTACTTTACTTACTTTAATTCGGTAATCCTTCACATGTACATGATATATTACATTCATAAATCTGGTCGTGGGCAAATCATTCTCGGATCGTTTCTGCTTCACATCGCTTATATCCTTGTAAAAATATATCTTATTCATTTTTGGACTCCATTTCTTACAGTGACTTGTTGATAATATATTGATTTTCTTCCGAAATATTTTGAAAACATTTATTTCGACATCTGAAATAAGAACATGGGTAATTGTGCGAAAAACTTCACAACCTAAGCTAAAAACAACATGTAATATTCCATGACTAGCTTTAACACACAATTACTAGAACATAATATAGTTATAATAAAGACAATTTGATACATAGCACTCGTTTAACATTATAAAGCATGAGTAAAATACAGAATACGCACTCGAAACTTCGCCCACGGATTTGGATGGAATTAATTTGTTTACGTGGCAATCCTTTAAACTCAGATTTTTATATAAAGCAAGAATTATAGGTACTACAGTTTAATACTCCTTTCATTCATCGTTTTGGCCGTAAAAATAATATGTTTGTCATTTTTTACGCAGCCACCACAGTTCATCGTTACAACTGTCACTGTACGCCATTTTGAATCTGCTGTCATTAGCGGCATATTTTTGAAAACACGATTCAAATATGCAAATAAAAAAATAAAATAGATAATTATAATAAAAACAGCAAAAACTAAACGACTTACATTTAGATTTTCTTACATGCCTATTCGTCTTATATAAATAACGCCTTATCGTTAACTTATACGAAACATAATCATCTATGATACAAGGAATCTATCATAATCGATAAGACTAGACCCTATAGACTAACCGCCACATGGCGAGGAACCACGTTCCGATTTGTATGAATTTGGAAGTTGTATTTATGTTACACTTCGTTTTTTTTTGCAAACTCGTGGCAATATCATACGACGTAGCATCTAGTGGAAAATGATGGCAAACGGCTACGTGCGGCCACGGCAGACACTACAAATTTCATAGTTCACGTTTTGTCCGTAAACAAACGCCACAAATATCAAGGTCATATAATCTCTCGAAACGCTCAAAACCGAGCCGGCATTCAAAAAGAAAATGAGAAATTAGTCCATCTTTCATTTCACTTTGTAAAATTAACTTTCAACTATTTTAAGATTGAAATGGTGGAGGGGAATTTATAGACATCACCAAAATGCATGTCTTCGAACAGAAAACGAACGAAAAATCGATTTAAAAATGCTGCCGCTACTAGGATTCGAAACCGTGAAGTCCGACATGGAAATCGACGACGTTAACCACTGCGCCACGGAATTTACATCGGAGACGATTGACATTAATTATCTTCCATATTGTAAATTTGTTTGATATTTATTGACGGTACTTAAATTACATTGGAAATGCGGTGAAAACGTGATGGAAACTAAAATTTACAACAAATAATGGTATGTTCTTTTCTAAATGATAGCCTGTGTATGTATTATATAATAGTTATTAATTTGCATAATATAATATGCTATGCTTTCAGAGCACTAGTCCTCCCTGTCGTGTGTCAATTTATGACAGTGTTGGTGTTGGTAAACGGAGTTTTATTTAAATATATTGCACCATGAAGACGTTCATTCGTTATAATAATAATACCCGATTGATAGATGCATTATTTGACAGGACTAAATGGAACCTTTTATTTATTAGATGTTGCTCTGCTACTTTATAATAAATTATTGTGAAGCATATTTATCTTAATATTTTAATAACGCTATTTCTATAGCTTTATTAATATGATTTGTAGTTCATTTTTACTTCAGCAAAAATGCCAGTATCTCTGTTAGGAACCCCGATTGCTTCTTCCACAGCCATAATTGTCTTCACTTTGTACGTTTCTTATGAGTTATATTTTTGTCGACAACAATGACAATAGTTGGTTAGTTAATAGTGGTGGTAATAGATAGATTTTTCGCTGAAATGGCATGACTTCTAAGAATTGTTTTATCATTCCAGAAAGCCTGTTATATTCAATACCAGTGACCGGTCCTGCCTCGGCAGCCAACCAGAGGTTAACCCAACCGGGTGAATTCAAGTAAGTAATTGTTGTTTTATAATGCAAAACGTACTATTTCCAAAAATCAAACTTTTCAGTTGAGGCAAAAAACTATAGCGAACATCACAAGCATAATATTATGATTGAATCAATTAAAAATCATACAATAAATTATTTTGAAATCATCGACCTACTTCATAAACTTGGCATATGGTAATAAGTATTTTAAATTCGTCATTTTATTGTATTTTTTTTCAAAACGCACCATTTCCTGAACTGTGTGTACTATGTGTACAGAAAATAAACTCATTTTCTATTTTTTTTTCAAACAATATAAGAAAATATATCTAGGGAAACAATAAGTAAAAAATGGAAAAAAAAATACAAAAGGAATTATTTTTCAACAAAATTTTTTTTTTCAACAAAAGACGATTTGCAACCAATGCGTCTGTATAAGTATTTTTTTTCGACTCAGCTCTAGCAGCGTGACTCATAATTTGGGTAAACATCAAATTTCATTGAAGAATTCATAAATCAATTGCAATTCATGCCTGAACATTCAATTACAAGTCATCCCTAAATGTTTGGAGAAATATGTATGATGAATTATAACAATATGGCTGTCAAATTTCTCAAGTAAGCCGAAAAACAAAATCTCATTTCCGCACACGTCCGATCAATTTTGATTCGGTCGTTAGTTTGGTCCACTTCCTGATTTGGTTTCCTGTCAGGAATAAACAAAAATATTATCCTTTCTTTTACTGTCTTCAGAGCAGATCACAATGTTTAAAATATACAGTCAAATTTGCCAACATTTGACAGCTTTATTTACTAATGTACCAGTCAACAAATGCAAAAGGATTATCGAAGATACCTTAAATGCACGTAGAGTCAACCCAATAGTAACAAAAGAGTTACTAAATATATTAGATGTTTGCGTTGGCCAGAATTATTTCCAATTTAACAATACAATTTATAAACAAACAGAAGGCCTTGCGATGGGGAACTGTCTATCACCGTTGTTAGCTGAATTTTACATGAACTATTTAGAAGATAAAATTTTTAGAAACAAAACAGAAGCCAAACCTATAGTCTATTGGTTCCGATATGTAGACGATATTATTTGCTTGTTTAATGGAACGGATAGACAAATAACTAACTTTCATAACTTTATAAATTCATTAGATAAAAATATTAAATTCATTTTAGAAGTCGGAGGCAAGAATATTAAATTTCTTGACCTAAATATTAATATTGAAAACGGTTCTCACGAATTTAAAATATTTCGGAAGCCTACATTTTCGGATACCGTGATACATAAGGATTCAATGCACCCATTTTCTTATAAACTAGCCGCTTTTCATTCAGAAATTCATAGACTTGTGAGTGTTCCTTTGAATGAAAAGAACTTTAATATCGAATTAAAAATCATCAAACAAATCGCCATCAACAATGGATACGATATGTCTCTTATAGACAATCTTTTATCAAAAAAACAAACTAAACTTGCAGAAAAAATGTTATTTAAAGGTACATTGTCAAAGGACATAGATCATACTAGGTATTGGCGTAGAATCGTTTATTTAGGAAATACAAGTCTTAAAATTAAAAAACAACTAGCTGATAGTGTTAGACCAGCCTTTTACTGTAAAAACTCTTTAGGCAAATTATTAGTTAACAATAAAGATAAAATACATTACCTAAATAAATCTGGAATTTATAGATTACAATGCTCTTGTTGTAATAAATTTTATATCGGCAAAACAGAGAGGACTTTAAACATCAGGGTATTAGAGCATATGGCAGCCTTTAGACTGAAAAAGGACACGTCCACTTTTGCTAATCACTTAATTTCGGAAGGACACGTGTTCAATCAGGAACAAGGGATAAAAATGTTACACCCAAATACGGACAGTCATAAGCTCTTTTTCCAGGAAATTTTAGAAATTAATAGGGCACAGCTGCACAGTCTTCCGATTTTAAACGAAATATTAAACCTTCCGGGCTCTCCACTTCTATACTCTATATAAATAATATCATAAAACCTTTGCCGACAAACAAATAAATATAATTCTTAAAACCACTCACTACTCAAATCTTTGGGAATTCCCATGAGCTTATCCTTTTGCCAGCGATGGCTTTAGACTCAGTGATACATTTATTTAATATATGAACACGAAACATCCATTTACTAAGCGTCAGTTCAAGTCCATCCGTGCGCTTGAACGCCTGAAGATGCCGAAAGGCGAAACCCGGGTCGTTAGTGACAAAATCTGTGGGAGTGTGCATAATTTGAACGATTCAAATTTAATTTGACAGCTCAATACAAATAGTGCGTTTTGCAAAAAAAATTGTTGCTCCGCTCAAATTTCTATTGGAAATAGTGCACTTTGCCGTAACATGAAAATAGTGCATTTTGCAAAAAAAAGGTAGATGATTTCTCGTTGGAAATAGTACGTTTTGCAGAAAAATACGATTTTCAAATTGAAAAACGACGGTGTTCTAAACATTTTATCATAAAACTAATAATACCAGTCAATTCATTAGGTTTGAATTAACCTATCTGCATACCTAACTCAATATCGCTCATTTTGGAAATATAGCACCACAATTACTTCTTATTAGCATTTCAAACAAATCGTCAAAAACTTATCTGCCACATAAGCGGATGCAAGATGCAGAGCTTGGCTCATAAATTACAATTCAACATATTATGCTCCGTTCACAAATAGATTTTTTTATGAAATAGCATGACTTCTAAGAATTGTTTTATCATTCCAGATATCTTCTCACCTCGGTTGTTGTTGCGATTACCACCAGCGACCAGCCCTGTGTAGACATCCAACACAGTCAATTCTACTAAGTAATTCCTTCTATCCCTAATCTCTTCGAAAAAGTGAAGTTGAGCAACTACAAATAGTTCTCGTATGAAAACTTCCTTCGAAATGAAATCCATAAGGAATCTTAAATCTTTTCATTGGGAGTGTAAATAGATTTTGAAAAAGATGTTAATGAAAACTGCATAAAAAGATATGAACTCCTAAATATTTTTCATAAAATTATTTCACATGCACTTGGACAACAATTTTAAATACATAAGTTTTTATTCATTGAAATATTCTTCAATGATTTCAAAATTCATCTCAATAAATTTATAATATTATGTACATACGTACATTTAAAAAAAATCACAACTAGGTCATAAATCGTGACATATAAAGCAAATGATTGCGAAACATGCAGATGCACTCCTACTGCCGTTTTAATCTTTATAAAGCTTAATATCGAAGTAGGCGAAACACTATCTATGAAATTTTACAGAAGAAGCGATTTTTTGAATGTGAAATGGGCAGTTTTTGATTATATAGGTGATTTTTTTTGAAAGAACATCACTTGTACTACAATAAACACATGAATATCGTTTGAAATGGCATTTAGCCTACTTTGAAAGTAAGCTACTTATTTCACTTTTAGGGTGTTCACTGTCAATGCTTAGTGGAAAGGCATTATCTATATATTAACTAGCTGACCAGACAAAATTTGTTCTGGCATATAAATTATTTCTAGTGAATATTTTGGTTGTTAAGTAAAAAATAACGAACATATTGTAAGTGTGTGGGGATGGGATCTATGACAGAAAGAGGAATGGAGAGCTGTAGGCGATGACCGCCGATTAAAACAAAAAACACCAACCATTCATTTTCTCAATTCAATGTAATTCATTAAAGTAACGGACATATTCATTGTTTGATCTCTTAAAAGTTAAATGTAAATTAAAAAAAAGGAATATATTTTTTATCCTAAAGTAGGAAAATGAAATAAAGAAAATCAATATTAATTTCGAAGAGCAATTGAGTGTACGATGTGTAATAGGAAATTGAAGGCGTTTGAATTCAATTAGCACGTCTGTGAGAATCATTGGAATTCGTGAAAGCAAAACATTTTCGGCTCGGGATTTGCCATTTTTTTATAATAATAGATAATTTTGTCATTTTTTTTGTAATAAATAAATTATTTGTGTTTCTATATATCATAAATTAGTTAAAACATGGATTTAGAAGACTTTTTAAGTGAGCTACAACAAGACCGTGGAATCACAATAGTCAGATGAAAGTGATGTTGAAATAGAAGGTATGTAAAGGATAATTTAAAAAGTATGGCGGTGCTCAGTGAGATATATTTTGGATAATTTATTTGTCAGTGTTCTTCATATTAATGTGTGATTTTAACACGATTATCAAGCCCTCAAAAAATAATTTTAAATCGTGGCGTTGTTTTTAGCTTAGTTTGTGAAGTTTTTCGCCGTAATAATCCATGACGTGCTATACTCTACAATTACCATTTTTTTTTTATGAACGTTACCTTGGTCAGTTTTATAGTGTCGGAAACTAATAAACAAGTGCGTGAAAAACGCGTGTGAAGATTTGTCTTGGAGACTAATGCAGTGGAAAGATACAACAGTTGACGAAATTTATTTATTCTTCGGAGTTTGTATGCTAATGGCTGTAAATTCCAGAAATAAAATAGAAGACCATTGGTCGGCTGAACCCTTTTACATCCAACATACAGTCCAACTTTTTCTGAAACCATGTCTCGAAATAGGTTCCAGCTTATACTCAGAATGCTTCATTTTTGTGATAACAGAGACATTTCTCACCGACATTTTATTGAAAAATTGCCACCCACTGAAAAAAAGGCTCCCACAGCAAAATGTATCGTTTGTACGAAGAAACAATTGAGAAAAGAAACCAGCTTTCGATGCAAACAGTGTAGGGTGTCACTTTGAGTTGTGCCGTGTTTTGAAAACTACCACACTATTGAAAATTATTAAACTCTATAAATATGTGCACAAATAATAAATTATCTATCAAATTAAATCAGGACCTTTTTAGTGTAAAATAATGTAATGAACATTTGTACTATACCTAGTGTAATAAGTTGACAACCCTGACTTTACGAGAAATTTTAAAATCCAATTATCTTGAAGAAAACCTGTTTTTTTGATAGAGCAAAAAAAATTGGTGAGTTTATTAATTATTTATATTTATGGAATTTAAAAAAACATCAAAACTTTTTTTTTTGCAAATTATAGCCGGCGTGCTAGGTACAGACATACTTTTTTCTCCAGCAGTTAAAAGGTTAATAGCATAATAAACTAACGTTGAAGTTTACCCATTATTTTGGCGCCCAAAGAAAGGCCCACTGTTTCATATATATGTATCAATATATAGTAGCACTGCAAAGTGAATAAATAACTCATTGTATAAAAAAAAAACGCGTCTGGCAAAAAATGGCAGTGCGAATGGCGTCTCGTGACGCAACGTATTATTCGAATTTTACCAGCTGAAAATACATATATGTAAATATACTTATTTATAATTATTATTTATATTATTATTATGTATTTAATTATATTTATAAATAAATAAATAATTTATAACTATATAATAAAAGTACATGTATAATCAATCATACGTAAATGTATAAAATAAATGATATAAAATAATATAATGGAGAATGAATGGCCTTCATATTTATTTTGAATTATAATAAATTATAAGTGTAGAAAATAATATTGTTTGGTATGGATATTTCATTTTTATAATATACTAGCTGGCCCGACGAACTTCGTACCGCCTCAGGATCAATAAATGTTGTGTTAATTTATTGCATGAATTAAATTCAGTTTGAATGAATACTCAAAATGAATTAAGTTCAATAAATGGGCAAAATTCAAAATGAAAAGTATTTAAATTACATTGAAATGATATAATTCACGTGGCACAGTCGATAGATTTAAAGGAATGCAGTAGATCAACGATTTAATTTTGAATTGTGAAGTTTAAATGATCCACATCTTTTTTTTTAGCTGCAAGAATTGCTCGTTCAATCAACCAAGTGTGATTTTTGTGATTAGATGTTTGGGAACATTTTGTTGATGAAGCCGTCCTTCGTTGAGATTGCAAAAATTCGGCGAAATCGAAATCAATCCGTTCGATTCGTCAACAGGAACACGGCCGTTACCGATGATAGTCAGCAATTGCTTGGAGAAATCTTCGGCAGATGGATCGTTTAGAAATGTAACTCGCATGTTTGTCGTCAGCAGAGGCAAGCGTTTATTTCATCGGCAACGGTCAATCTTGGAATGACTGGTAGTGTTTGGCAGAAATCGCCAGATAGTAGAATCATTGCGCCTGCAAAACATCTCGAGTCACTGCGCAGATCTTTCATAGTTCGGTTGAGTGCTTCCAATGCGCGTTTGTGTGCCATTGTGCATTCATCCCAGTTGATGATTTTACTCGCTTCCAAAACTTCGGCCATTGCTGAGTGTTTCGCAATATTGCATGTCGGTTTTTCAGTCGTTTGGAGGTTTAACGGAAATTTCAACGCTGAATGAGCCGTTCGGCATGCTTTTATCAACGTAGCCGCTATTCCAGAAGAAGAAACTGCTACAACAATTTCGGATCTCGCACGAACAGTAGCCATAATCAATGACATGAGGACTATCTTCCCAGTTCCACCGGGCGCATCAAGGCAAAATAAGCCACCATTTCCATCATAAATTGCATTCATTAACGTATCGTACACTTCCCTCTATTGTGGGTTCAACAGTGGTAAATTCGTTTGAACTGATTGGTTCAATGCATCTCGAAAATATTCACGTTCACGTTCCAATTTTCGATTGAAAGCGTCGTTCATTCCACGATCTGGCGTTGGCATTCCTAACTTGACTAACAAACTGCCGCACATGAGGTAACACATGTCTTCGATCTAAAGCAAAGCCTGGTTATGTATCTCTTCATTCATCTCGAGATCGGGATTCCCTGAACTGACACGAATTTGATGTAAAATGCCTTTTGACATGTCATCCTTGTACTTTGTTCCACAGTTCAAATGGATTTCATGGGAAGCATGTCAAAATAATGATAGACAATTATGTGCGTATCTGACTTGGAGATTCAGAAAGAATTTCTTAAATGCGACCAAGAGCATCAGTAGTCATTCGGGTGATCAGGAACCGCATCGCCTTGCTTTCGACGTTAAAATGTCTTCGATGTAGCGTCGAAGTGTAATAACGTGGCATCTTAGAGTAGACCAACGTTCGTGCAAACATCGTAATATTGTTGTCAAAAAATGTATCATACATAATTATAAACATAACCTCATTTCAATATTATCCGATTTTCCTTCGTTTTCATTTCATATCATCGATTTTTTTATTCTAATCCATACTCTAAATTTAAAATTATTTAAAAGTCGATCGTGTCAGTGCCATCTAGTGTCATCTATCTGAACCCAGCATAAAACAAAATGTTCATTATTTGAAAACTCTATGAGAATATTAATTTTCTTTATAATTTCTTTTCCGTGATATTGTTCCGATGTTTTAATGCTTATTCTGCTATTCTAGCCGGAGAGGAATTTAATAAATCAAAGACCATTGAAATCCGTGCAGCAATTCTCGAGATATACGTGGTGTAAATAATCCCAATTTGTTTTATATATATATATTATTTTGTCAATTAAACACCAGTTTAGACGTGTCCGTGCATTTCAAGTTTTTGTATAATTCATAATTTGCATATGGCCCAAAATCATCAAAACACTTTTTTGCGCATGTGTGGGTTACGCCCTTCTTCCTTTCCACAGTCGATATAATTGTTGACAAAACATAAAAAAGAAATTGTACAATTTTCGTTGAACTTCATAAAAATAGTCAATTGAAACTTTCTTTGTTAATAATTTCGCATTCGACATTATATAAGAGAAAAACCGTTTAATTAAATATAGAATGCTTTTCCATCAAGTATTGACAGCGGACACAGGAATTACGTACGTTGCAGTTTACGCATAGTATCTTTATTCACATGCATTTAAAAATAACCATAAAGTAATGGCTTACTAACGTTATGTTATATAATTCACAATGTACTTTTGCTGTCAAATATCACGAAATATTTTTTTGACGTTCTATATATAAATAGTATAGTATTAATTGAAGTGAAAAGAGTACAGTTTCTAATTCCAAATAAAACTAATCTAAGAACATTGAATAAATAACAAACAAACAATCACACCTAATGCACGAAACACATTTAAATGTAATGTCAATATTTAGACCATAGATTTGACAGATATGAAATCGAAACAATCGAACATCAAATTTGAATTGTCAATTCGATACAAACGTTCGTGCAAACATCGTAATATTGTTGTCAAAAAATGTATCATACCTAATTATAAACATAACCTCATTTCAATAGTATTCGATTTTCTTTCGTTTTCATTTCATATCATCGATTATACTCTAAATTCAAAATTATTTAAAAGTCTATCGTATAAATACAGTGCCATCTAGTGTCATCTACCTGAACCGAGCATAAAACAACATGTCATTATTTGACCTATTCCTCATTTGAAAATTTTGTTCTGTATGAGAGATTAATTTTCTTCATAATTCATTTTCCGTGATATTTTTCCGATGTTTTAATGCTTATTCTGCTATTCTAGGTAAATAAGAATTTTATAAATCAAATATCATTGAAATCCTTGCAGTAATTCTCGAGATATACGTGGTGTAACTAACCCCACTTTGTTTTATATATATAGATTTTTTCACTCCATGTGGTGCAGGCAGGTGTAGGAAGAGATCCTGCCGCCTGGGGTGGTTCTTGAATTTGCCGCCCCCAATATATCCTCTAATTTTGTTTTTAAATCACTTTTACTATTTTTTAACTATGAACTAGGAGTTTTAACTAATGTTGGCTTATTTTTTTTATGTATAAATATAATTTCTTGAAAAATATTGAATTAGTTTTTGAAAATGCCGCCTGCTACTTCTTTGCTACGCCACCGGGAGCAGGTGTTCATTCTTACACCCGAGAGGTGAGAACAAAATATAAGTACATATATTCAACGAATGGCACACACTGGTTAAAAAATATTGTACACTTTTTATCTAATTATTTTTAATGTTAGAATCGCGGCAATTCTGGCAAATTAATCAAAAAAGCGCAGCAGCCAAAGGGTTCAGCATTTTAATTAAGATTTTAAAAATGTATTAATTTGAATAATTATAGGCATTATAGGTTGTATTAAAATGTTGTGTATTCAAAATTTAAATTGTTTGTTTTTTGGTACTGCGGTGTTTTACGCCAGGCGGTGAAACCATTCCATATGAAAGGTCACATAATGTGAAATGTGACTACGTTCCATTTTTAGGTACTCTATTCTGTTATTCCCAAGAAGAGCTTGAAATGACCCATCTTCTGAAGGATGGCAACCTAATTAACAATTCAAAATTGTGATAAATCAAAAAATCAGCCAACTACATTATAATCAAGATTCAGAAGTATTTGATCAGTATTAACTCAATTCTAACTACATTACGTTCTTCCTGTTTATGTGAATCAACGTTTGCCACTATGAAGGTTTTTAAGAAGAAAATATAGAAAAACTCACAGATGAACATCTTGATAATTGCATTCGGATGGGAGTGACAAGGTACTCAACTAGAATTGAAAAAATTGTGGAGGAAGATGAATGCCATTCTTTTCACCAATTATTTTTACTTATTTTTCAATTATTATTTTGTTTATAAATAAATAATTAAAGTACGCATTTTATTTTTTATAAGAAAATCTGATGCTCTTAATTTATTGTATGTAATGTAATATTATGTATGGTACGATAAGGGCCGATGATAAAAAACTATAAAGAAGGAATATGTATAGGTAGCTCACCAGATAATTTCAATTTCTGAAAGTAGCTCACATCCTCATTGAGTTTGGAGACCACTGAGTTAGACTATCTTGGGTAATGGAGGAATTATATTCTGAACAATGGTGTAAAGGAGGAATGGAGCTAAAAAGTTAGGAACCCCTGCGTTAGAGGTACCTGAAAATAATTTTCAGTATCATACTAAATAATGATTTTTTTTATGGTTTCACTTTATATCAGTGCTTCCCAAACAATTTCATAGCACAGCCCCCTAAATCTGAAAAAAAGTAATCCGCAGCCCCCTTCAATACAAAACATGTTCTGCGGCGGCCCCTGGAGAAAACCTGCACCCCCAATTTGGGAAGCACTGCTCTATATAACATAAATCAGTGCAACGCAACCTTTTCTTTCCCACGGCACACCAAAATTTTCTCCAGATTTCCGCAGCCCACTTCAAATATGCATATATGTATGTATACATAAGGGTATATGCAAAAATATCTTTGGACATCATTCTCAATTGTATAATATATATTGACACCTCAGTACTACTAGGCAACTCTGATTAGATCATTGTTTGAAAAAAATATTTAATGTTTTCTTTACTGAAGTAATGCGCTGCGGCACACTTAGCATCACCCCATGGCACAGTTTTAAATAAAAATATTTAATGATGTGTATTCAAATCACAATATGTTGATGTCCATAGTGTTGCCACTGCATGCTAGGCTGACTAAAGATGATCCGCGCAAGAATGTTTTGCACACCATACGAAAATTCAGTTTTGTAATTAAGAGCTTTAGATAAATTATACAATGGTGCATTATTCCAATTAATATCTAATTGCGCCACCCTTTGCTCTTATTAGGGTAGTTCAGTGGTTCTTAACCTTTTCAAAGTCACAGTGCATTTTTTGTCATGAGAAAAAATGGCAGTGCATAAAAATTAAACGGGTAGAAAACAAAGAAAAATATACAGACATAAACTCTATTACAGATTTAACAGATTAAATAACAGTTATGCAACAAAAAATAATTAACTTTTACAAGCCAAGCGGTTTCGTACGAAACTGCGGATTTATATCGTTCAGTGCCCAGTTCGAAACCGGTGGTCACAGTGCACTTCGATGTAAGATGACGATGTTTTATAATAATATTATGTAAAATATGAATATTTGCCTACATGAATAATGACTTTACGATAATAAATCATCCGTAAAAACCAAATAAAAAATCATGTTTAGTTTTAAAGATACTAAAAAAATTAAGAATACTCTGCCGGTTTGTATTTTAATCAGTAATGTTTATTGGAATTTATCTTCAACAGATATTCCTGAATTTTAAAATTAAAAATAATAACACAGATTTCAATTAACAAACTTTATTGCTCCTACAAAAATTCAATCAATAACAATAATAATTGATATTCGTACTTGGGTTAAAAAAATTGTACATACTATAATAAATATTTACATAACAAATAAATAATTAAAGTGTAACGATATAATAATTACACACCATTTGTCATAGATTAGTAAGATATCAAAGCTTAACTATTGATAAAATAAATATAGTATGCAATGCTTATCATGACCTTACATGTTGACATTGTGCTTAGAAGATAACTATGATCGCCTAACCTTAGTTATATCTTAGGTTACAAAACAATACTTGGAAGAAATATTGATAATACAAATAAATATAATTGTGTAAAAAAATCTCCTCGCTAGATATTGTAGTAGAGAAAAATTAAACAAGTAGTAAGGGGATAAATTTAGTTTTCAAACAAACATTCAAATAAAATAAAACATGAATATTTAGCAAGGCAACATTAAAATTTAAAATTAAAAATTTATTTCAAAATACATGTCATAAAAAGGCATATTATTGGATTTAAAGAGTTAAAAATATGATGCACTGTAGTAATTGATTAATTTATATAAATAGGAAAGTGAAATCTTTTATTTAAAGTTGATTATTCGACAGCAAAATTCTAATGAAAAACTAAAAATAATTGAAAGTTTTATTGCCATAGTGAATTTGGAAACTGAAATTTCTTTATACAGAATAGTTTGTAACCTATGGCCATGTCACATTGCATAAAAGAAACATTGGACGTAGAATTGTATAGAATGCCCGTACCTTTAAAATGTAATTCAATATTTAAAATGTTCCAGGGATCGCCAATATAATATACACTGTAGAGCAATAAATAATCATTTATACCTCTTAGTTTATGCGCATCACTCAATTTGGCAATTTAGATAAGATTCACGTGGTAACATATATGTCACTAGAAATATACACTATTTATCGCTTTCCTACTTATTAACATTCAGATTGGAAATAATCGCCTGAACTACGTCCATAGATGTAGCGGTTCCCTGAAGATCGGGTGTGTGGATCAGATCCACCGAGATGGTCTTATTAATAGCCGCTTCAATCAGTTCTTTGTGGTAGTGGTGTCCCAAATGTTCTAGCATGTCAACTGATGCATTAAGCATTGCAATGGGGTTAGCAATGTTTTTGCCAGCAATCGCCGTTCCTTTTGGAGCAAAAAAAAATGGGTTAATACAGTACGCTCTTTTGAAATATTGTCTTCGTCTAATTCTGCATTGCCTCAGTGAATACAATAAAATCAAAAGTTGGTTATGATATCGACTGTGGAAAGAAAAAAGGACGTAACCCACAGTTTTTCAAAACAGGTTTTTTTTCGATAATCACAATGTATCAATCTTGATACACGTTCTATCAAAAGGATGAAAGCTGCAAATGCCAAATTAGTATCTAACTTTAGCTTTTAAGTTTGAAAAAGATAAGTTTGTAAAAAATTGAAACCAAGAAGAAAGACTGAAAAAAAAGTTTTTCCTAGACAATTTCTTTAATTAATATTAGATTATGTCAATTAAACACCAGTCTAGAAGCCTCCCTGCACTTCAAGGTTGTATAATTCATAATTTGCATATGGCCCAAAATCATCAAAACATGTTTTTTGTGCCTCCTGTAAAATTTAATATGTGTGGGTTCCTTTTTCCTTTCCACAGTCGATATGATGGGTGATATTAAAACACGGTAAGTTAGAAAAGTGAGTTCAACATGCAATAGTAGTTTAATTGACAATTAATAATCTTAAAACAACGCATTCTCATGACTATCTATGTGTAATTTATCTAATATCTTGGCCCAGTTGGTTAGAGCTTGCTCTACCGATCACGCAGGTCTGGGTTCGGTTCCCGGTAAGATCACAGTGAATTTGAGAATTATTCAATTCGATGTTGTGATCTAAGACTGGGTGTTTGTGATGTCAATTCACATTATTTCTGCTCCTCCCATCCTTCTGATCCTTTAATAACTAGGTACAGCAATAGCGATTAGTTAACCACAAGTCCTGTTCTAGCCTTATCCTTCTTTCTCTACCCACTATGAAAAAAAGTGAGGTTGAGCGACTGAGTAACAAACAGTTCTCGTAGAAAAAAAATCTGTTGAGATACCTCCTAGGAGGCCATATGCTCCACATTGGGAGTGGACATGGATAAAAATAAAAAAACCTATTCCCTAATAAAGTACAGCTCCATCGAAAATTATCTTCAAACTTCAAGTGATGGAATTCACACGGGAAAGTTAGTTGGGTAAGAAAATATTTACACTGAAAAAAATGCTTATGCGATTATTTTAGTTGTGAATTGTAGGTCTTATATGAACTTCAAATAATAGATCCATGGGAACATGGATCTGAAGAGCTGAAGACATTTGGATAGAAATGATAATCTGGAAAATAATCTCACCAGTGTTCCTGGTGCCCGGTTCAAAGACTGCATAGTGATCTCCGTAGTTTCTTCCAGATAACAATCCAGCACCTCCGACCAGTCCACAGACAACGTTAGACACAATGGTGCCGTACAAGTTAGTCATGATCATCACATCAAACTGGTTTGGTCTGTAAACAGGAAAAGCCAGGCTTTTTTAAATTTGAATTTAAAAAAATACTGAAGATGATCGCATTTATTTTATACGCTTTAGCGCTTTATTTGTTATTTTTAACCCTTCAAAGACCTCAGTTTACCCAGTTAAACATTGAAACATCGGTAATACTATCCGCATTTTCAAATTTCATCATACATTTAAATCCACAAAAACAAGCGAGACCGACCTGGTCTTGTGAAGACGATACATAGAAGAATCGATCTCTTTTGATTTCAAAGTAAAGAAATATTTATAACGTTCTTACTTGGATACCAGCTGCATGCAGCAATTGTCAATGATCATATCATTGTGTTCAATCTCAGGATAATCCTTAGCCACTTTTCTTGAAGTCTCCAAGAAGAGTCCATCGGAAAGTTTCATGATATTTGCCTTGTGGATTGTGGTCACCTGTAATAAGAAAGAAAAAAAAACAGATAAGAAAAGGCAAGTAGGAGTGCACAATATTGGAAGGTTGAGTTAAACAAAACGGAACCAGCTGACGTTTTTGGGTATTTTGAGTTATGAATGTGAGCTAGTCAAAAAAATTTCAAATTTTAATTTGATAAACATAAACTGAAATTCGGCCTAATTTCTGTTTTATTTCCATTATTGCATTTTTACTAAGCATGCAAATACTTTTTGCTATGAAAAGGGAACCAAGTACAAAATATCCGTATATATGATTAATTAACAAATGATGTGATGATGGATGACATTTTAACAGAAACCATACACATTCACAACAAAGACATAAAAATCTAAAAAGATTTTAAAAATTTGATGCTCAATATCTCCTTCTGCAATTTTTCAGTTGGTTTCGCTTTGTTTAATTCAACCCATATTTTCCTTGTTTTATTCCAGCATATTACACAGTTATTTAAGGTTATTGGTTGCTTCATATTATATTACATGAAATAAGTCATTAACTAATGTTTCAGTTTACCAATGGTTCATTTACAAACATTCGGCAATAGGAAACAAAATATGGCTACCATTAGGGCTTCCAAACCGGTTTAAACCGAAACCGGTTAACCGGTTTTTCGGGTGTTTTTAAATAAACCGAAAACCGGTTTATTTTGGGCGGTTAACCGGGTTAATTAAAAAATCTTTTCCTGCTTTGAACACCACGAGCTTTTATTTAACTATTCATATGTAGAGTATAAATATATAAAAATGTTGTATATAATAATAGTATTATAAGTAGTACAATATAATAAAGTATTTTACTGTTCAATTGTCTAATTTCTTTGACATATTAATAACAAGTATGTAGTCGAAATCATGGACAACTATACTGCTTTCAATTAAACATCTGTAATACGAAAGGATTCTTAAAATATCAATGATAATAAAACAAGTGAACCTTATTGAACCAAAAATACGTTAAATTTATATCTTTTAAATGAAAAAATATCGAGCCGAGAACTTGTAGTGTTACATAAGCTAATTTTTATATATAGTAAACAAAAATTTTTAATGTAACATTTTTTTCACGTATCATTTGTCTTTATTTGTAGGATTATTTATAATTAATTAACAATTAATATTGGATATGGAACTTGAATATTGTATATATATACGAGTGCTATATTCCAAGAAAGTAGTAGGTACCTGAACTTAAAAAAGATGGCAATTTGTATCCACTTTCTTTCTGCAGCTTCATAATAAATGGTTAAGTGATAAGCCCATGTTTTAATATATCTTTCAAGTTATAAAACAATTCAATTTTAATACGTTTATTTTTATTTATAACAATCGGTGCCATAATCATCGGGCTACTTTAAGGGGTCGGGTTCTTTCCAATATGCACATGTGCAAACAATAATATTAATTAAAGATGAGCAAAAGGTTTTTGAAGTGTTTACAGTGAAACACTTGCTGAATATGCGTTACATTTCTTTTAAACAATTGTTTAAAAATGTGAACAATGTTAGGCAACAATACGTAGGACACGAGTGCATGTTTGCGTAATAGTGAAATTAGTAGTTACTGACAAAAATATTGAATATTTTTAATAGGATATTTATATTATAGGGTTGTATAAATAATTGCGCTTGTGGATTGGATGGTTTCTCATGTTCATGTGAATTGATTTTTGATTTTTTTATTGGAAAATATCACTAATATACATATTTAATATATTTCAATATGCTATCACAACCATCTGTGCATATTCTATTTTCTTTTAGTTCAATAATAAAATATTGCAGCCAAACTCTGTTCTATGGGAAGCTACACTACATACATATAAGTTAAATATGATTCTAACGAAAGTTCATTAATTCTATGCCTGTATATTATAAGGTATATTAATCATAATATGTACTCCATAAAAAAATGTTTTTCTATTTAGTTATATGTCACTCATGACGAGTATTCTCTAACTGATTTTCTAAAAGGATATGTGGAAATTAGTATAATGGAGCGTTGTATTATTTAAACAAAGCTTAACCCAGAAAATTCATTATTTGTTGACACTTAAATATCATTTTTTTTAAATAAATATCTTCTTTCAAATACAAATATATTTTTTAACCATGCCCACTCCAATGTGGATCATATGGATCCCTGGTGGCGTTTTCTCAGGTGTTTTTCAGATATTGTTTGTTTCTAGCTGCTCAACATCTCTTCTTTTTTCTAAAGATAGTAAAAATCGACGTGTAAGGTAGATTACGGACAAGTGACTAGCTAATCGCTATCGGTACGCTTACGTGCAAGTTTCTACTTCAAAACTTCACAACCAATCCTGGCCTCAAACAGATATCTTAAATCGGATTTGATACATTTTAATTATATATAAAATTGTTTATGCCGGATTGAACCGTGACCTTCTCAACAAAAACAGCGATATTTTATCTACTTTCTAATTTTATTCACTTATTGACTGTTTTTTAAGTAATCAAAATACTTTTTTTTGAAACATTAGTTAGTGTGGTACTAAAATTGGTTTTTTGATAATAAATCCGGTTTAAACCGGTTACCCGGTTTATTTATTTGAAAAAAACCGAAAACCGGTTAGTTTAAATGTCCGGTTAATTGGAAGCCCTAGCTACCATATAGCAACAGCGAGATAAAGTGAAAAAAAGACGATTTTAAGATAAGTATGCCAATCGATTGCTGAAAGGTAAACCTTTATGAATCACTGAAATATCTTACATTTACAATTATTGATATTGCCCTGTAACTTCAAAGCATTACTAAGATTATTAAAATAACCAGATACAGATAATAGTATACAAAAAAAACCTACTATTATCATTTATCATAAACCGTAAAAGGAACTAAATAAAATCATAATTCGCTATTAAAAAGGTACAACGCAAACCTTAATGTTCAATTATCACAAAACTAGTATTTTCGACTTATCCCACTATTGCTTTAGGGTAGCGATATGTCATTAAAATATGAATTTATAAATATGAATTTCTACCTAAGAGACATTGCATGAGCCACAATAAAAATTATTATGCGTGTTTTCTTTTGACACAAACAATGTCTTAGGGCAGACTTTTATTGTATTCACTTCTGTGTCATATTTAATATTTGTGTTTCCTGTTTCTGATAAGGATTTCTTTTATTAAAAATATAAATGCAACAAACTAATAAAAAAAAAAAAATTCTTTTGCAAATAGGATTACAGGAATGCATCCTATTTGTAAGTCGAGGTTTTAATTTCATTTCAAATAAAGTACGACCCATTTGTTTTTTTGCTTAATAACAAAATGGAAATATGCCTTACCTTCTTACGGCCATACTTCTTTGCAAATTCAAACGCATACCGTGCAACTCTCTCAGAATTTTCAGCTGTGACAACTTTCATTGACTCGACAACACCATGAACAGATTCATGTTCCAACATGGCATATTCTCCTTCTGTGTTTTGTCTGAAAATATAGAGCATGAACACGGATCAATCAAATATTAAATTCCAGGGATTATTTTGTTGATTCATTGTAATCGAGATGCTTCTTTCAAATCACCACACGGAACATCTGACTTTATTGTGGAGTATTTGAATAGAATATATGTATACAAGGCATGCCTTTGAGAGGACAAAAGTCAAAATCATTTTTTTCTCAGCAGTTGGATAGAAGATCAGACTTAAAGTGTTAAAAAAGGAGTTCTATCTATGTAACTTCTCTTTGCATAGAGATATGGATTAAAGGAAATATTCAATTGGTGCACAAGGAATAGAAGAACAGCTCTTTAAGTATGCTATTATTACAAGAATGATAGCACTCAGCAACAGTGATTGATATATTCACATAAGCCACATGCAGTCCACTGTATGTTTTTGTGCAATCCATTTGTTACATTAAATTGTAGGTTATTAAATAATCACTTGTTTTATATACTGAAATTCTATTTTTATGTTAATAAATAATCTATATCGAAAGATAGCAAGTAACTCTTGAGCCCACTGTTCATTTTTAATTTCATAGATGGCCCTTCAGCTTGAAATTTGCCCAGGGTCCAGGCTTGATGTAAACCACAACTGTTAACTTTTTCTTGGAAAACCAAAATCAATTCGGTTGAATGATTGAATTGTTCTTTGTTTATTTTCTAAGCATTTGAAAGACAAGTTTGTAAAAGCAAACATCACAGATATACATTTCTCTTGAACGAGTGTTTATTAAAACTACTAAATAACAGAAAGAAATTACAGAAACTTGTAAAAATTGGTCATCTTACCGAATAATGATAATATCAACACCCTTCTGTCTGCTAGGGACTCCGTCGTAAGACTTGCAGTGAAGGATGTTAATAAATAAGTCTAATTCATTTCTTAAGGCAACATTTCTGGAAAGTACTCCGGCCAGTTCACTCTTGGTTTCGATATTTCCCTTGATTCCAACACCGTTCCTTTTGATGGTGGTGATTGCATATTCGAGATCCTCGTTGTTTTCTGCATCGGGATCAATGTTAACAACTTCAAAGTCAATGGGACATCCAGCGACCCTAGGAAAACATGAAGAATTGGATTGAGAATTTTTTTTCTTAGATACAACTTTAAATTTATATTAAACTGACAAAATAAATAGTTATGTAATACCAGAGGTCTCAAGCTCAACAAGTAAGGGAAACGCTTTTGAAATTCTAACAAGTGCGCGTACAGCTTGGATTTTTATAAATAAAAGATTTATTGAAGATGTTTCTATAAAACATTTCTGAATAATTTTGCATTTATAACATGGATGATCATTGATTCCATACATTGTAGGCGACATTGGGGTTCAGTCGCATTGATTTTTTTTTTATCAGGAATCATCAAAGATTGATTTCAATTTTCAGAACATAAAAGTATTTTCAACCCATATCGAAAAGAAGTGTGCGCAGCATGAAGTAATAATATGCTCAATAAAAGTTTTTCAAAGTTATATATTTTAATTTTTTTTACTTTGTAATGTCATACTTACGTTGATGAGTATTCACTTAATTCTAACTACAATACACTGTGAAAATTGACAGTTCTCATTAATAAATAAAAACTATGAAGAAATATTCGTTTTCTTGAAGACACACTATTAACTAAAAATAAGTCGATGTTGCGTTTTGAGGATACAATAAATGGCCGCATTGCGATAATTATCGGGCAACTAGCGCCTTGAAGTAGATTTTCGAGAACACAAGGAGTTTGCAATTGTATTTATATATGTTGAAATCGGTTGAGTAACATCCCATCTGGATGGACGAGGTGCGTCGACGACCGTTGCATTTTTCAGTGCCTGGCGTTAGAAAACGAAGTACCCAAATATTAACAGAGAGTAGTTTCTTTCTTACTAGACACACAAATAAATGTTTATTTGTGTTTCTGGTATTGGTTAGCAGTGAAACATTCAATATAATTATGTTTGACACAAGCTAATTCTTCAAACATCATTGCATGCAGCTGCTTACAAAATGTCATGTATTATGTTGTTTCTCTTTTAGATTGATTTGTCAATCGCACCAAATCTGTTTTACGAAATGATGGTTGAATTTTAATTATAGAATAGATAGAGAGCAATATCAGCCATTGGACGCCAACAATACTATCATATATTAGAAGTAAATATATTTTTTAATCATATATCATCGGAAGCCAGAAGCGTCAGTGAAAATCTATGTGACGAAGGTCTTTATTTAATAATTGGTGATGATTTAGAATTGCCGATTTATTTGACGCGCCAAAATTATTATCAGTTCGTCACATTACACAATTAATGATTCGAATCGAAAGTTGGTCCAGAATAGTGAAGAATGCGTCTCCTATGAAAGCAATAATGATGGGTACCTGAAAACTTCCTTGACGTAACCCATAAGTTCGGGTCCGATTCCTCCACCGGGTAACATGGTAACTGCGTGTCGTCCTCCATATTCAGCGACAGGAATTAATACTTGTTTTCTAGTAACTGGGGTCTTGTGCTGGACATCGAAATCTGACAAAGTTGCTACAGTTGCGTAGCTGTTGGCAATCACCCTCAGTTCAGGTAGAAGTTTAGACTTTAAAATGCTAGGAATACGTAGAGCCATTATGAAATGATTAAATACACTCTATCTGTTATCACGTCTCAAATATCGAGATAAATTCAATTCAAGGCGACAATTTAAATCGTCTCTCAAAACTACGAGGAAAATTTGCCCTGTTAAGTAAGGGTAAGAGCGAGATAAAATATTGGTCAAGACAGAGATACAATATAATTTTAGGGTGGTTATATAAATTTAAAAAAATTCCAATAATATTTATTTATTATTTGAAAAAAGGCAATTTAGAACTTTATAATAAATATAAATTGATCAAAAAAAATTTAAAAATTCATAAGATTCCTCGTTAGCCAAGATTCTCAAGATTGCTTAAAACGTAAATATAAAAAAACAATTTTAGTTTTGAAACTATATGCGTGCTACAAAGTTAAGCTTATCTCTACATATTTTAATTGTATTGGTTGATTTAAATTTTTGGACAATTGATATTTTGATAAAAATAAAAATCAGGTTATGGTGAAATAGAAAAAAATATATTTTGTTTAATTTCAAAGTGACTTTTACTATTCACTATACCTAATAATACACGAGTAAACTGATAAAGTTATTCATGTTCAATAACTATCCAAATGCTTTCAATTGTATTTAAATCCCCCTAGATATCTTCGAAAAAAAATAACTACAAGTAAATCAATCTAACAGTAAAAGGAATAGAAAATATTCGTTTGCAACATTTTAAATATTTTTTTAATGTAGGGCAGCGCTCATAGCGGTCAAGGTACAAAGCCAATTTTCACCAATGGAGGTGTATTGTGATCGGTAAACCTCGGCTGCTTTCGTGTTTGCAATCAATTCGCATCGCATTTCACTGTTAAGCGTCCATTTTGGAGCGCCATGATGGATTTGTCGGACATCTTTGGACGCCATATTTAGTCGGACATATTTTATAAACATTTTCGTGTAAATTTCAAATATTTTGGTACAATAATATTGAATTTTTGTCCGTGATACCATTGAGCGAATAATGGTGAAATAATTGGACTAAGAAAACGTGAGACGGCCGAGAAATACCGGTTTAGATGTTTGCTGCGGGGAGGCTTTTGTCGAGAGATAAATAAAGTTAAATAAATCCGGTGTCGCGACCGCTCATTGCTCGTTTTTGACATATCGAAAATACCTTTGTTGTTATTAACATATCTGGTGGTAAAAACTGTTATTAGTGCTTTTCGAATAGTGTTTTACCGTGTGATTTATGGTAATTTAATGCGTAGTTTATATTTATCTGGTTATATTACGGCGCCGAGAGCAGTCCTAACCAGTAGCTGAGTTGTTACGTTGCCCGCGCGTCAATTTTGACGCGTTTGAAGTGAGTACATACACACACGTTTATCTCATAGTATCGTGTTTTGTCGGGGAATCTAGGCATATAAAGACCTAGTTAATTGTCTTTAAAATGTTCCATTCACGAATCATGGTATTATTATGTTTCGAACGACTTTTGGGTACTGAACCTACAGTTTTTTGAATCTTTGAAATATTTTCCATTTGATTTATTATTTTCTGTTCCATCTGTTCGATAGCGAATAAACTATATTGTTTGTTTACATGAATAAACTTTATAAAACGTACGCTTTGACTCCGTATTTGTGTATTTATAAAATCCATAACAATACATTCAAATCCACTGGCGGCATCTAATTAAATAAATCGAACTAGAATCATTTTTAAAATTTCAATAAATTCTTAATATTAACACACATGCTTTAAGCGTTTCAGGTATGTACCACATTGAATTATTACTTTAACGACATTTTAACAATGAATTTTTTGATTTAATGTTATTTTAAATTAATTGTTCAACGCAGAATATCGATGATTTTTCGCAGCCTTGTATGCCTACTCAAAATATGTCTCATTCCCATGAACCATATTTAGTACAATTATTGGTAAATTTGTCATACTCCATCGTACGGACTATTGCGGCGAAAAACTTCACAAACTAAGCTAAAAACCACTCCACGATTTAAAATTATTATCTGAGATCATGGGAATCTCGTTAAAACCACACATTATTAAGAAGAACACTGATAAATAAATTATATAAAGTATGACTTCATCGCACGGACTATTACGGCGAAAAACTTCACAAACTGAGCTAAAAACCACTCCACGATTTAAATTATCATCTGAGATCATGGGAATCGCGTTAAAACCACACATTATTACGAAGAACACTGATAAATTAAGCGAAATACGTAACATTTCGGAGGATTTCGGAGCAGCTTTCCAGAACGGGCGCCGCCGCGCGGCGGCGCCCGTTCTGGAAAGCTGCCTCCGAAATGTTACGTATTTCGCTTAATTTATCAGTGTTCTTCGTAATAATGTGTGGTTTTAACGCGATTCCCATGATCTCAGATGATAATTTTAAATCGTGGAGTGGTTTTTAGCTCAGTTTGTGAAGTTTTTCGCCGCAATAGTCCGTACGATGAAGTATGACAAATTTACCCAATTAATTGTTTTGTGTACTACCATAATGTTGTTTACTATGTAGGAGAGATTACTACTGTGTAATTAACATATTGTTTGTTATGCGTAATGATACGAATGTCTATACACCGAAAATAGTTTAATGTTGATATTGTCCCAAGTGTCCTCTTTCACAATATTTTTCCATAGTATGTAGTTATGTCACAATGCAGAAACGCACTTGTTAAGTTATAGCTACATGCCACTTCATACATAATAATACAATTTTCATACTTCTTTTGACATGACATGTTGATATTCTTGAATATTAAAAACATTTTTTTTATCTTTGGAAACATTAGTACATTTTTATCGGCTTTGCATGCCCACGTATCAAATACTCTTTCATATATTTAAATCCACTTTTATCAGAATTAATTAAATTAAAAAACTATCAATCAGTAACTTGTAATCATTCAAAACATATTGACTATTTCATAAAAATCTTTGAGATCAAGAAAATTTTATTTTATTCTTCTGGTTCCCTGGTAAATTTTTGAAATCAATAATATTTATTTTATTGGGCTTAACTTGATTTTGATATTTTTCATAAATAGTAATTGTGGAAAATGTATTAAATTTAATTATTTTTATTGTATCTATTCACTGAGAATGAACAGTTGACAAAATTAAATGAAATGTAAATATTTTGAAAAAAGAAACGCATCAAATATTTATTATAAAGTTTTCCTTCAATTTAATTTGTAAAATTTCTTTGTATATTTTCGAAGGGGTTTTTTCTTTTTCTTGCGGTAGCTGTTGTCATATGACATGCAGCTTTTTTTTTAAATTATGTCTCAACTTTTCAGTATTTCATCCATGAAACTTTTTTAGTCAATAATATGTACACCGATCGAAGCTTCATCATTTAAATTGATTTATATCTCAATTAAAATATATTAAATATGATATATCATTGTGACAAATACATCTCAAAATACGATTATCGTATATAAAAAAATGTTCAATAAGCAGCCCTAGCGAAATCAGTTGAATTTATTTTTAAATAATATTAACCGGTTTTTTCTCCCATCTTTCGGGCAGCGTACGAATCCCGCATTGAAAAAACTGGTCATCTTTTGAAGTGACCAACGAATCTGATCCTCTAATAACTGGGTGTAGCGAGAGTGATTAGTTAACCACTAGTCCTGTCCAAGCCTTATCCTTCTATCCCTACTACTCTCTTTGAATAAGAGAGGTTGAGCGACTGAGTAACAGACAGTTCTCATAGAAAATTTCTGTTGAGATACCTCCATTAGGAGGCCATATTCTCCACATTGAGAGTGGACATGTATAAATAAAATATATATATATATTCTTGTTAGTAACAACTGTCTAAATTTTACACAGGCATGTCCTTTCATATTTCCACCTATAATTTTCAACCGGACTTACTTACATTCGTGTTTGTAAACCGTCACACTTCAAACCTATTACTCAATATATTTGTGGCTGTCCACTACACTTACATAAAGGCATGTTTTTGTGTTGATTTCATTTCTAATATTCAGTATTAGTAATAAGAATATTTATGTGTAAAGCAGTGATGCACAAACTGCGGGCCTTTTTTAATCTTCTGGCGGCCCTTAAATCTTTTTCTGAAACACTTTTTTCAAATAAAACATTTATTTAATAAACATAAGCAAGCTTTTTCTTCAATGACGGAGAATAAATGGGTTCATAGAAACAGGCTTACTGATGAAAATTTAGATTTGATTGTGCGGCTTAATACTACAAATATTATGTCAAATAAAAAAAAATATTTAAGAACTAACAAAGACCAAGGTCGCATTAACTTTTGAATAACATATGAATGAAACATAAATATTTCACAATGAAACGATTTTTAATAAGCAAATACTTATAATCCTTCTTTTGCATGGCTTATTTATGTTCACGTTTTCGAAATAACACAGTCAAAATAATGTAATGGAACCTATGATTCATTTATCTAAATTCACTTAATCTTTTTTACATGGTTTCTTTTTATAAGGCTGTTTTACATGGATCGTACATATGCTCCGTGTAAAAGAGGATTGACCGTACTTTAAAATATTTTTTTCTTTGCGGCCCAAACTGACAATAATTTATTTTATGCGGCCCGCTAGAAGGTAAAAGAAAAAAAAATATTGAATTTTTCCATACACTCTTCTCCTGACTTACATGGTTTCACTTAACACTACTTTATGGCTACACAATGTGTTGACAAATCCCAACAAAGATAAGAAATTTCATGTTTGGTGAGCAATTATTGTTAACCTCTTTTTCCTATTCCCAGGTGGCAGATTTTTCATCAATCCGGTGACGGTAATTTGACATGGCAGGACACGCAGACATAATGTGCGAAGTCGAAATCTCTGATGGTCTTGTCGAAATGGATGAAGATCAAGTTGGTATTGAGGTATAAAACATATTCACTGTTGCTAATATTATAGTATTGTTTCCTCATACATTCTGTTTGAAGTCATGAGTAATTCCACCTTTTATTACTTTTAAGAGTGATTCAAATTATTTCATTCATCTTTATTACTCTCACAGATTTAAATTCTCCAAAAATACATGTTTAAATTAGGGTTTTCTGGTTTCAGTATGAAGAAATTGAAACTTCCCAGTATGAAGAATACATCACCGAAGACCAATATGAAGAAGTTGAAGAACAGGTCATCGGAATGCAACATTTGGAGGAGGGTGTGTATATATATTTTAATTTGTTACCGATACAATAAATTTTTCACTCCTTATGTACTCATATATATGAAATATTGAATATTTTGAATTATTCTTCTTTTGAGAAATGACATGAAATGTGTATTTTCGAAAGTGATTTCTTCAAGTCAATTTTCTTTCTTCAGATGAAGTAATATTGACGGGGGGCGCTGTCCATGAAGAAGTAATAGATGTTTCAAATGACCCATTATGTGCGGCAGTGTATACAGCACCGACAATGCAAAACTGCATTATGCCACAAAATAACAGGTAATAAATTTTCTTAGAGTTAACACTCAAGCAACCGGCAATTTCGCGACAAAGTTACGCTTAAACCCGCACATTTCGCACATGCAGCCGGATTCGCTCGTTTTTTCTTTAAAAAAATCATCTCTTTTTATTTAATCCACACATTTCTTTAAAACAAAAAGGGTTCGGAAGCAAAGAGCACCTATGAAGATAAACAATGAATGGTCTTGTGAACAAGTATGTGACGCGATAAAAATGCATAATTTCACTGATGTTGACATCAAAAGAACCGAAAATAATAAAAATTTGACACGCGTAATTAAAGTAAATGTCCATAAACATGTGAAGCAATAAATTATAATCCTTAATTGTTTGATTTTTATGGCATCCAGAAAATCTCAAACTGTGTAACATTTGTTTGCGTTGACGTATTATATGTACATTTTTAACGAAATCATTTTTCAAAATACATAAGATTAAAACTATATATTAACAACACTATCACTTTTACTTATAATTTACGCAATAAATCAATTAAATTTTTATGTATGGCATGCATGACGCATTCACCCATCGTCTTGCAAGCCAACCCAATATTTAGCAAGTTGCAATAAAAAAACGTTTAAAATTTATTTTTGCCGATGAGTTTAACTTGGCAAACACAAAAAAATTATTAAACATAGCACAAATAAGTTAAAAAAACGACACTTTCTTTTCGATTTTTCATAGACAAAAAATATTTTTAAAGAAAAAAATGCAAAAATTGAAATATTTTTTTTAATTACCTCTTTAATCACATAACTTATACAACACAAACATTTTTTTAAAATTTTAAACACTGAATGTAATAAAACAAGAGCAAAAAATATATCGCGATCACAGAAACGAGAATGTGACTTTTTACCAAGTGAACTATACATACGAAATTGTAAGCTACAACTTTGCTTCCGCCATTTTTTTCCAAAATTCGAGGCTTTATTCTAAAAAACTGGTTTTACATTTATGATTGAAAGTATTTTCCATCGCTGGCCACTATTTTCTCTCATCTATCGGGCAGCGTGTGAATCCCGCGTGCGATATCATCATCTTTTGAAGTGATCCACGAATCGATCCAATTTCTTACTTCTTTATAAGACCGGAAGCGCTGGTCAGCCAGGCCGTGTGCCATTGATCGAAACAAGTGGTAGTCAAAAGGAGTAACGTCTGGAGAATACAACAGGTGGGATAGGACTGCTTTGCTTTGACTTGTATTGCTGCCTTTTTTTTCCAATGCTCGGTTCAAACACATTAATTGCGTTTGATAACGATTACCTGTGTGTTTCAGTCGGTTTTAACAGCAACGCCGAGCTGGTCCCACCAAATACAGAACATGATCTTGGAGCCGTGAATATTCGGCTTGGCCGTCGATGTGGAAGCATGACTGGGATATCCCCATGATTTTCTTCGCTTGGGGTTATCGTAATGAACCCATTTTTCTTCCCCAGTCACAATGCGATGCAGAAATCCCTTCCGTCTTTGCCTTTCAAGCAACTGCTCACAAACAGACAAACGCCGTTCAACATCTCTCGGTTTCAACCTCTACGGCACCCAATTTCCTTGCTTCTGAATCATTCCCATGTCTGAGGCATTTTGAAATTACTTGTTGAGTCACTTCCAATGATCATGCCAATTCTTCTTGACTTTGACACTTGAGTCTTCATTAAGTAATGCCTCCAATTCTGCATTTTCGAAAATCTCTCTTCCACCGCTATGCCGGTCTTCGACTTGTTAATCACCGTTCTTGAAGCACTGAAACCACCATGACACACTCTTTCACTAATAGTGACGTCACCATAAGTATTTGGAAGCATTCGATGAGCTTCAGCCGCAGATTTCTTTATATTGAAGCAGAAAATAAAAACCTCCCGCAAGATAACGAGAATTTGGCTCGTAAACTGGCATTTTCAATCGAGAATAATTTTATGATGCAGATGCAAATTGACTAATGTTTCTATGGAGTGATGCTGACAGATACCCAAGTTTATTGCATGATGTCTTTGATCTATTTATTTAAACCACTATTTACCGCTAAAGCCATTTATAGGAAAACGGGGGAACCAAAGTTGTACACCTAATATGAGTTTCTCAGCAAAAACCTGGCAACTACAACCATAAAAATGTTTTCAAAGTGGTTGGTGATTTATTCGATGTCCATAAATGTCAGTTGATTTTAAAAATTTTGAACTGGAAATTATGATAGCAAGAATAATCCTGGAGGTGGGAGACCAACAAAGATGCGTTGGCGGCAGAAATTGAAGCAAATCACACTGAAACTATTCTTTAGCTGGTCAAGAAGCTAAACCAACCTGGAATTTAAAAAAAAAACCTGGACTTGTCAACAGAAGACAGAATGTTTTACAATGTGATAATGTGCGTCCCCAAGTAGCGAATTTGACTCAGGATAAAATTAAGGAATTTGTCTGGAAAGTTTTATCCCATCCACCATATTTTCTAGATGGGAAAGAATATCATAATGCAGACGGCGTGAAAAAGGGACTGTTGGAATATTTTGCCTCAAAGCATCCAATAGTATTGAAAAATTGACTGAGAGGTGGATGAAGGTTGTATCATTGGATGGAAATTATATTTTGAATCGATAAAATAAAAATAAATATTCAAAAAAACCACATTCATTTTGAAAACACCTAATAGATCTTTATTAAACAAAAGTCCAATATTCCTGCCACCATGATGCAAAAAATTGATTTATGAAAATACAATATTTTACCTCTGAGCCAAAGGTCTCCAAACTACAGCCCGCAATAGTGTATAATAGTGTATGTTGGTAGAATGAGCTAGCTACTTCTTGGCCCTTGGGGCTTTGGAGAAGAGTCAGTGTTACCATTACGCTAAAAAGCTTTGAGACCCTTGCTCTAAGCCATCGATATGATAGTAATATTTTCTTTACAGGTCGAAGGGAAACAATCGAAGACAAAGACCGCCGAACGTTCAACACTTAATGCCGATGGGTAAGATCTTTTCGCAATATAACCATATGTAAAATATCAGCAACATCAGAAAATTAACAAGACAATAATGTTACAAATTTTTCAAATTCACCACCTAAATTAAGTTATCCTCCGTGCATTTTTTTTTGAATATCGATATATTAATTTAGTTCCCTCAAGTATTCAATCCTCAAGTAAAATGATCATATTAATACAATATTAACTCTCGCAGATGACATGAGCGTAGGAAACAGGGGAACCGCACGGCGTTGGGAACAAAAACAAGTTCAAATCAAAACGATGGAGGGAGAATTCAGTGTCACCATGTGGGCAACGGGAGAAGACGACGGTATTTATAATTTTACATTATTTACTGAAGCGGGGACAAAAATATTAAATTGTTATTGTACCATACATTCTGTGTTTTTAGATGATGGATCAAATCCGGAGCCCGATCCTGACTACACAGAATACATGACTGGAAAGAAAATACCTTTAGAAGGCATACCAGGTTAATTATTGTTTAAATGTTACCATGTTTTCAATAATTCAATACAAGTAATAACTTAAGTTAACTACATACTATTACTGATATGTATTTTTTACCTGATTCACTATAACCGATTATTTAAAAATCAATCACTTCATTAACAGCCACATATCAAGGCTTCTGAGATTTATTCTAGAAGTTGTAATGTTACGGTGTTGCTTCTAATTAATTTTTCATAGAAAACTATATCCATTAAGCAGTAAAAGACGAGTTTTTAAAAAATTATACTCTCATAATATAATATGGAGATGCACTTCATTGTAACCCTAACCTATTTTAAAATTGCAGGATTGGACTTGTCAGACCCTAAACAATTGGCTGAATTTGCAAGACCCGGTCACAAAGTAAAAGTTAAAAAGCAGATGCAAGATGGACTCGATAGGACGATAGGTCAGTTGCTAACCAGACATAATATCTCATTTGCTTATTTTCATATTAGAGTTTATTAAACACTATAGCATAGGTTCCCAAAGTGGTCCGTACGGACCCCCGGGGGTCCGTGAGGACTGCAGGGGGTCCCTGACAGGAATAAAAAAAAATGGGGGTCCACGGACCGGAATCAATGGAATCAAAATCAGAACTTAAGGTACAGTTTAGAAAGGGTTTCCAGCAGTTCTGGCTGCAGAAAGATATTCCTGTTGCTTATCCTGTATTGTGGGCTATCGCAAGAAAGTTTTTGATAGCATTTCCTTCTTACCTCGTGGAGAGAGGTTTTAGTGCAGTTACTAATTTTCTTACGAAAAAAAGAAATCGGTTGCAAATCACTGAACGTGGAGATTTACGACTGTACCTTACGAATTTGAACTCAAATATTGACCAATTGATATCGGAGCATCAGGTTCATCCCTCTTATTAACAGATTTTATTATTTTATGTAAGAATTTGATTGTGTTTTGATTTGTTAATTTTCGTTAAAAAAAATCACTAATGATAAGAATAAAAAATTAACATATTTTTTTTTACAACTGTCCACTATACAAACAACCCTATCACAATGTGCTCATATTTGTATTTTAAAAAATTAGAAAACTTCACTATAATGCATCCTGGGGGAGGGGGTCCACGAAGGATAAAATACTGGGCTTAGGGGTCCACGGGGGAAATATGTTTGGGAAACATTGCACTATAGCAATGGTTTTACATTGGATAGCTCGTAACTGGATCATTTTATTCTCAACTATCGTCTGATATATTTAGAAATAACTTTATACAATAAAAATATATGTAAATTTCTCACACCCCTAATCATACAATAGTTTCCATGACAAAAAACTTGTTTTTGTCTTTTATAAAATGCCAATGTTAGAACATCAATAGTACAGATTCTTGTGGTATTGCTATTCTTTACACATAAATAAACCTTGTCAAATGATAGAATCTGTGATATAAAAGAAAAAAGTTATGATTTTAGATGCAACGCCTTTTTTCTAATATATTTTTTTTATCATTCATCTTTATCCTATCTACTGTATTGGTTATTTCGCAAATAACAATGTAGTATGAATCTTTGTCATATAATTGATGTACAGCTTTTTTTTATTTTTTGCCAGAATATTTTGATTAGTGGCAAACATTTCATACGGGGCTGCAACACTATTTAATTGATAATTTCTCAATTTATTTTCAATCTTACCGTTATAAGGTTGGATGAATTTTAGAATTTGATTAGAAATATGGTAGCTGTCATTGTGTTAGATTGTTAGTATTTCTGACTAAACTGTGTGTTTGTGTTGGGTGTGTGGGCGTGGCAGCGTGCCCGCATAAAGGCTGCAGCAAAATGTTCCGCGACAACAGCGCAATGCGGAAACACCTTCACACTCATGGTCCCCGAGTCCATGTCTGCGCAGAATGTGGTCAGTATTCTCTTATGATATTTATTTATTCATGGTTTATGACCTATGAAACTTAAATTTAGCCATATTTTTAACCTTTACCCGCCCATGCGCTGTCTCAATGGGAGTAGTTCACTGCCCAAGCATTTTTTCGCATTATCAATATTTGAAATTGGTCGCTTATAAAAATAACTACATATATCTCAAAAACCACTACACTTATTTGGGTAAAATAAAAAGCTTTCTAAACGAAAGATTGTTTATAATTTTTAATAACAATTGCTTTATTGCAACCGGAAATATTTTTTTTGGAAATAAATTATTTGGAAATATTTGGACAGTTACTATATTTTTTAAATACCATAAATCGACATGTCCCGCCAATAACGCACAGGCAGCTAAAAGCAGAATATTTCGTTGCCTGATATTTGGTGTTGAGCAGATAACCTTAAAACACAACATACAGACTCATTTTAAATTAGCCAATTATACTAAATATATATTGAAATCCAAAGTAAAGTTATGATTCATTATATTGAAGGCATTACTTATGTAATCTGATATCTATATTTTGAATACTGTTAAGGTAAATCAATGTAATCTGATAGCGATATTTACCGTACTTGCTGATCTCTCCGGGGACCATTCTGCTCCGAATAACGAAAACCACAGTCACTATAGAGCGGATAAAGGTTAATCAATAAATACACTTGCAGGTCATCAAGAAAATACAGCTAATGGCAAATTTCATGTTCTTATATCATATATCATAGTTTTTTTTCTTTTATGTTTAATTGATTTATTTATTTTTAATATTAGAAAAAAAATCATTAATTGACTAACAAAATTAAACCGTCAGTAGTAAAATATATAGAACAAACCCGTTCAAAGAATAATATTTCATATTTAAAAAATGTACTCAGTGCTACTTAAAAATATCTTTATAATTATTTTACTAATATGAACTATTTGATTTTCATTCCATTGATGTCTTGTTCTTATAAAACATTCAAAAAGTGTTTTCTTCGCACGTTTCCTGCGAAGCGTGTTTTGTCCAAATTTCAAACATGAAAATAAGCTATATCCACGAGTTTTACATTGTGCACAATCACTTTTAAGGTGTTCACTGTCAATACTTGGTGGAATGGCATTATAATAAAAATAATAAAAGATTTTTAGTACTTTTTCCACTTAAAATTTTTATTTGATCAGGACCGGTTTTGCTCCTCACGAGCATTAAGTTACTCACTTTAGTAATGTGGAGCTTCATTTTGTTTAAAAATTTCCCAAATCTTAATTGTGTTTATAATTGACATCATTTGCCACTTATATTTATTGATGATTTTTTAATTGTATGTTATAGGTGTTAAGCATTTTAATTTTGTGTAATTATAATGTAATTTGTAAATCCTTTTAATTGTTAGTAATTGCTTACACCCCCCTTTTTATTTCAATTTAACTTGTATAAATAGCACTGTTTAATTTATTTTCCTTATCGGTTGATAATGCTCGTGAGGAGCGAAACCGGTCCTGATCAAATAAAAAATTTAAGGGGAAAAAGTACTAAAAATCTTTTATTATTTTTATTATTGTGCACAATACCAGGACCAAAATACTTTTACTCTGATGAAGACTATTTTGAACATATCGGCCAGGTTATTGAGATTTTTTTTTTCTATACATACTATTTAGTTAGTATCTCTGAAAAATCACATTTGAAAGTTTGCTTCTTATCTTTTCTATACTATGTTGTCCATAGAAGACATTTTAGAGTAAAATATTTTGGCAGGTAAATCTTAGTTCTTGCATCAAATCTTTAGTGCCCTTAGTGCAGAGTTATCTGAACAGTAAACATCACAAAAAAATGTTACCGCTTTTCGCACGATGAAAGTTTGCAACAATAAATTGGCTTTTTAAAACAGTCGATGCTTGCATACATCGTCGTTCTGAGGTTTAGCCTAGGCTTAGAGTGAACCGTAGAAATATTCATTTATTGAAGAATAACACCAGTCATTCAATTTAGAAACGGGCAGCTTAGTGAATATACTATGTTTTATGTGGGATAGATAAATATTATGCTGTTTGTAGAAATGTATTGACGTATTGTGTTTCATATTACAGGAAAAGCATTCGTAGAGTCATCCAAACTCAAACGCCACCAGCTAGTTCACACTGGAGAAAAACCTTTCCAATGTACTTTTGAAGGATGCGGAAAGAGATTCTCGCTTGATTTTAACCTTAGGTAATAATTTTACTCCTGTGAATTTTAATCAACCTTTTTTTCTATATAAGGATTATATACTGTAGAATGTCAAATTTTTCTTTGTTCATAAATAGATTGACTAAATTCATGAATACTCGTACCTCATCACAACTAGTTATTAAATATATTAACAATGTGAAGTCACATACGAATAAGAGAAGTCGATCCTCGTGCGAATTACAGTCAAGCAAAACTGGCTTGTCTTTATAAATAGGCGGTGCACCCTTGTAGTAACTGTCAGGTGATTTATTTGTGTTGTTTGATTTTCTATTTTCAGAACACATGTGAGAATTCACACCGGAGACCGTCCGTATGTTTGTCCATTTGACGGTTGCAATAAGAAATTCGCCCAGAGCACCAATTTAAAATCCCATATACTCACACACGCAAAGGCTAAGTAAGTAGACATTGCATATAAATGTTTATACACAGCAGTGACCCGAACCTAACATCTATAGCGGGACACTCGAAAAATCTTTGGTGACATGCACTTCCTGTGGATCCTTATCGATGAAAGTAAATGACAATTTAAACAACACATCTATGTTATTGCCTGATCGGCTTTTTGAACAGTCTCGGTGCTACCTCGGGCTGAAAGATTTAATACAGCAGTTTTAAATTTTTTACTATATTTATTTATATTAATCAATTATATCTGTGAATATCAAGTATTAAGAATCATCTGATTAAAAAAACATTACATTGAACAGGTCGCGAACAATGGCCCGCGGTTCAATGAACTATGAGAGCCGACCGAATACGCAATACGTCCAGCTGGAATCGCCCGATGACAGCCGGCAGTTCATCGTGTACGCCGACTAGGTATCCGGGTGCGCGTGTGATTTATTGCCTACTGTCAAAATAGACTTCTAAAAGTAGTGATAATTGCCGAGCGTCATCGAAACACATTCGATGATTTCTCTGTGAGATTTTTGTGCCGTCGAGCCGGACGTGAGTTTTTAATACGGTTGCCAAATCAGGGTGACATGAATGTTCGATGACTTCATCGGATAACACTTTGCCAACAAGTTTTGTGATGTTAAATTGTTTTCTGTTGATGTTTTCACCGTGCGCTATATTGTGACAGCGATCGTTCGAAATGATTTTTTTCAATTTGAGCGATAGCCGTTTCATCACTGTCTGCAGATGTGTCATCGAATTTATAGGTGGGAGACAATCTGAGTTGATCCATTTAAGAAATATTTTATATTAAACCGTTCAGAAAACTATATTTGGGTTTCGGCTTTAAATGAAAACATACGGGTAATATTGAGCAAAAACAAGCTGTCGGTATTCTCTCGCGGTATAGCTCACTCTGTCTCTCCCCTATGTCAAAAATAATGTCCTTTAGTATATTGTAACATTAATTAAGTGATTCGCCTTTAGTCAAAATGGACACTTACAAATTTCAATAATAATAGTAATTGTCAGAATGGATGGTTTTCTTTTTTTTTTATTTATCCGTGGATCAATTACTGGTACGCAAAATGTATGAACGGCAATATCATTCTAATAAGTCTCAATGTCTGTACAAACTGACAAGATAAAATAAGTATTTCGGACACCAATGATGTTTAGAAATATGAAGACCTTGTGGTGTACGGTACTCGGAAAACTAGTTTGACATGAAACAAACATGTTTTATACTCTGCCATCGGTCACATAACTTGTAAATTTTTTGTGGGACTAAATATATCAAATACTTGATTGCTGTGATGCTAAACGGTACAACTGAACGTTGTGCTGTATTCTAATGGCTTGATCTTTTCATTTGTCTCCAGGTACTCTTAATGGTACATCTTCAGCTAAAAAAGATACACTTGAATGCCATGTCTGAAAAAAAAAGTTTCCGACTCGGATTGAATCGAGTCATTAAATGATTTTTTTATGCACTATTATTTAACCTGTGATTTATAATTTTTGCAACAAGAATCGAACCAAATTCATTTTTGTGACTCGGTTCAAACCGAGCGGCTATTTTGTAATAGGACAGGAAAAACATATCTGTAACTAATGAAAAATGATCTCCACGATGTCCATGTCATCTAAGCCTGAACGGTTAATGGAGATAAATGAATCCTAGATATAAAAACCATTCGAGAGAAGTCACCGTTGTCATGTGGAGTGAGGGAGAAAGGACTCTGCTTAGTTTTAAAGTTACATTTAGGTATATATTATATTTATATGAAGCATAAATAAGTATAATTTTTTGTGTAAGCGGTAAAAAAATATTCAAGTAATATTATTTTGTTAAATTGGAAATGATGAAAGTTTGTTTTGAAATATTTGAAGCTTAAAACAGTGAAGACCATAAATGGTTAATGTGACATTTACCTTGTTGAAATATTTGTATGTTTATTTAAAATAATCATAAACACAAGATTGTTCATCAATGTTTAAAAACACATCCGTGGAATTATATCAACTGAAATTTAAAAAACCATTAGTATATCATCCCCAAAATCAATTTTCTTATCAGTGGGCTCGCTTATAAGTACTTTCAATTGAGAAAAATTAAGTTCATATTTGAATATGCCTCTACAAGTCAAATTCGGTGAAATCTTGACTGTCTTTATATTACAATTAATTACTAATTGAAACACAGAGTGGGCTGTATAATTAGAAATCCGTTTAATTGATCTCATACTAAAATAAGAGTTTTTACTACGTATAAAAATTCTTCATGTAATTAATACCTGATATAAACTACTGCGCTATGAGACCTAGCTTCGTGGATAGGATAATCATTTGTTATATGCAGATATGTCTGTTCTACGCCGTCGCAGACATATCTGCATGAGGGTTATTATGTATTACTTTTTTATTTTCATGCATAGGAATTCTTATCTAATTTCAGTACTGAAAACCAAATTAAAAAGTGCATGAAATGAGATTTGTCAGATATTCATATTGTATGAATGGTTCCTTATACTTATTATAGTTTATTTTAGCTTGAACAATGAATGCATTAAAACTTCCTTTTTTTGTACCAGAATGGATGGTGAAAATAATTAAGCCAATATATAAAACCTCGGTGTCGTAATTATTACTAGATTGCATTTACAATTACAAAGAAAATATATAGATGAGATACTCTCAGGTCAGTTTATTGATGAACAATCTTGTGCCATTTATTTGTCCATGTGAACACTGAAATCTGAAACGCAGTTTCAACGTTTATAATACAACATTCAGAATATTGAATATATTTTTATTGTTGTTATATGTGGTCAAAAATTGTCATGTTTTTGTAATATTTTCCATTCAACCGTAATCTTTCTCTTGTTTGTAAAGTTTGAAGTACTTGTATATTAAAAGAAATCACCTTTCATGTTCTAGCAGCACTTTTTGAAAAATAAATTATGTGAAACTTCATGCCAATCGTTAGCTAGTGACGGCTTTAATAAGAGAATGTTGTTTCCATTTTTGTATTCCCACTCTGTTTTGAGTATGATTTTGTACTGTGTAAATTCTAACTGAATAAACAACATGCTTCATAATACCCCTACTAAATTTAAATAAATAGTTGTTCAAATTTAATTTTGTGACTATCCGCAGTACATTTAACATACCTATCTGTAACCGACTCGTGTGTAATGTAAAGTTTCATTGCTCATGCTGCTCATGCAAAGTTTAATCCTATTTCTATGCGAGTACTTATTTTTTATGAAAATAGAGAACCAACTTTTTAAATACAGCTAGCTATCTGTGAATGTTTGCACGACTGATTTTGTTTATCGAATAGTATTTTATGATTGAAATTGATTTTTCAGATCGTCGTCCGTTTCAAGATATTTTTCTGTTGCTCAAAAATGTTTCTCGCTCTACTGTCAAGTCAACATTGTTTATATTTAATTTGGTCATGTAAGTAGTGGAACTAGAATTATAGATAACTATAAATTTGTATATTATTTCATTTATTATAATTGACATTTAGCAGCGTGTGATAAGTGAGATGAACGTGATGACGGAGCTGGTCAGCCAAAGCACACTGGTAATAATTATAAGAAAACTAAAACTGAAGACAAAACCAAAAATGCCTTTCCGCAGAGGTAAAATTTAAGCATCTGCTACCCAAATAAATTCTTAGCGCGCTAACAGCAGTCCACTGTTGTGTTTAGAAACTATTACTTCCTCGGCTGTTTCATTGATAAATTGTGTTGCTCCATCTGTTGTACTTTATAACTGACTTTGTCTGGGTATGATGACGAAAAATGTCAGTGCAGGATTTAATAAACTTCGTAAATACTTTTGAAACAAAAAATAAAAGCAACCGGTTTTATGTATTCAATATTGTCATGGTTTTTGATCCTGTCAATATCCATTTGGCATAATTATTTCGACCATTGAAATATGATCAACGCATGACGTGTATTGTATACTTGCTCATTTTTCTGAAAATATACAATACATTGTCACACCTTACTTTTTTAAGAAACTTACTTTTAACGCCATACATGCTTTATCACAATATTTTTTGAAAACAATAACTACAAGATAATATACAATAAGTAAACTGTCTTACATCTTTTGTTGATATAATATATCTTGGTATTGGTGACCACATATAGACTTCCAAAATTTCTCCAGAAAGTATTTATATAATTCGATCTCTCGAATACTGCCCTCAGGAAGTGGAGAGAGCCAAGTAGTAAAATGGTTGAACGTTTCTACTGGACTTTTAAGTACAATCGTGTATTTACTTAGTGTTTTGGTGGATTACTTATTCTTATTTTAGGGAGATAACACTATTTTAGTGTATTTACTGAGCTCACTTCACTTGTGCTGAGATAACCACACTTACTATATTACTGATTGTTACGTCTCTGAACTACGTAGACTTTTATTTTGCAAACACCTTATTCATTTAATTTTATCTGTATGTATGTAGTTAAGTTACGATAATATATCTTCCAGCGTGAACATACTTTGTTTCACAGATTTTGTAAATAATAAAGGGCGTCTGCACACCTATGGGGATTTTGGCTGGCCGGTCAACTCGGTGTTACAAGTGTGCAAATCTTAAAATATGTATAAAAAGTGTATGTAAGGAAGTGTATTTTCAAATATGAGTAATTTTTCACAATAAATGACCTCAAATAATAATAATGTGTTTTATTCGATACTGACCGAATAATTTTATATCCTCTACCCTCGATTGAAGGTTTTCAGACAGTCTGACGTTGTTCAACTTCTTTGGGAACAGAGGTCAGTTCTTTCCTCATTATCAAACAGTAAAACATGACCTTTATTATGGCTAGCTAAGGAGAAAATTATGAAAATGAAAAACCAGTAAAAGAAGTTTAAATTTGTAATATTATTTTGAAAAATAAAACAATTGCCATTTTTATACACTTTGTGGGTTAACCTAACCTAACAAATAATCGTAAAATAGTGGTATCAGCATTAAAATCAAAGAAAATAACATTGGTTATCAAGCAAATTTAAAGAAAATGATAGTGTGGATTCCATATCAAATTTTAATTTAAAAAAAAGAAAATTATTAAGCTACAAAATAATAACATATAATAAAAACCAAGTATATTTACATCAATACTTAAAAATTCAAGTTTTTCTTAATATCTCTGACTAAAAAGAGGTTCCATTGTATGGGGTTGTCTATTCTCATGAGAAGGTATATTAATATGCAGTGATGAGCATTTTGTAAAAATACTTTTTTGCTATCCATGTCTATTCCCAATGTATGGCCTCCTAATGAGATTTCTATCTACGAGAACTGCTTGTTACTCAGTTGCTCAACCTCTTTGTCGAGGAAAGTAGAGATAGAAGGACTTGGCTAGAACAGGACTAGTTGTAAGCTGATCGCTCCTGTTGTGCTGTTATTTTTTTTAAGATTGAAAGGGGGGGAGGAAATTTTTAAACATCACAGACTGTCAAATCGGTTATACCATTATGATTATGGAGCCTTCTCACCCAAGGGTACAATGGCACAAAACAAAAAAAATTGGAGTATCCGCTTCTGGTGGATAGACAAAAAAAGGAGCATATAATCTACATGATAGGTATCTAAAGTTGTGGGTAACTTATCTTAGCAGAATACTATATGACTCCATATATGTATGATATAAATTATATCTCATGCATACAGATATGAGAATTTGAGTCACATCCAATCTACATTCGAGTAGAAAATATGTAGAACAAATCATAATTAACACTTCCCCTATGGTGCAAAAAAATACTTCCGATATGTTGCTGTCCAGTTAGGAACCAAGTGAAAAACATGTTTTTTAAAAATATATTTCCTAGGTGTTTGGGCGGTAAGTGTTAAAACATTTTTTTCACTTTTTTTTAAGGCCCAAGTATAGGCAGTATTTTTTAGCACCGTAAGGGAAGTGTTAAATACATTCATCTGTTGTATTGTAGCAGATGCAAAATCTGCGATTGAGATACAATGTATTATAAATTTGCAGAAAGATACGATACCACTTAATATTAATATATTTTTTAAACTCAACATTTTTAAAAAGAATTCAATATAAGTCAAAAAAATTGATATACTGTCACTATCATAAATCAACAATATGGCAACATTTAAAATTCATCCACAATAATTTAAATCAAGCAAACGCTCCATAAAATGGCTGAAATTTTTGAGCCTAAAAATGTGTATATTGTCATTATATTGGGAGAAGTTTGCACGTAGCAAACTGATAGTTCTAAGCAAATGAAAAATTAAACTTTTAAGATAAGCTTAATCTTTTTATATAATTATAATACTAAAATATGGATTGATCAATGCCAATCTGACTATAATTCTACAATAATGTATGTTATTTATCGAAAAAATAAATCTGCAGTTTTTGCCAAACCAGAATTATGAATGCTAATACTGAGTCATTGCAGACAAAGAATTGATATCGAAAAATCTGATTGCCTGCTTGCCTGCATACAGATTTCTGTAAGTGCGTTGACAACACATTACAAAACAATCTTTTTTAAAAAACATCGATAGAACATGCCGACATTGTGTTGAACTTGATAAATAATTTCAAATAGTAAGGAGACAGCACAAAATTATTTGCAGCACTCTTACTATGTCTATTTAACATTAAAAAATATTCTTATGAGATGAAAAGTTATCTCATGCATTTTTCATTATTTTAAAATGTGACTTGAAACAAAATAAACATGAAAGAATGATCCGGTAAAAAATATCTAAGTATTATTATAAGATAAAATTGTGTTATAACAAGATGCATTGTGTATCTCTTCTAAGCCAGTATATATAGCTGAGTAAATGCAGGTTTAAACATAGTTCTGACGATGGCATAAGCCGAAATAGCTATAAACTAATTTTCAAAAAAATTATGGAACTAAATACTTAGATATTTTTAACCAGATTAAATGGAGTTCTACCAAGTAAAAACCAATTCAATCAATGAAAGAATGAATTAAAAACCAGCCGTCATAGTGACTACATGCGGCCCTTGTCATCCATGGTAAGTTATGTAAATGAATCGACAGGAAAAAATGGTAAATTTTGTTTCATTAAAATTCTGTAAGCTCATCTCAATCAGACCTCTCACAAAAAAATATAAATTTGTAACACTTTGTGTTTTTTACAGAAAAATGAACAAGAAGAGATATCAATAAGAGTGCACAAAATTTTATTAATATCACATTAATAATCCTGCTTCTTTGATCATAAAAAAAAATAGTAACCTCTGATTATTTGCAATCATATCTACTCAATCAAACAGAGGGAAGTTTAGATTGTATAAAATTTGCAAATTCATATTGAAAGTTGGGTTTCCCATTTTTCTGTAGACTGCTACTCAAACACTCGTTTACTGTGTTACCAACTGTACACGTGCGAGGTTCATTGCTAGATTTAGCTGGTTTATCATTTGACAAATTTGAAACAGTTTTGTCAATAACGAAGGTCTTGAGAACTTTAGATTGCCGAGGGCGTTTGACACGATTGTCAGCGGAGGCGGGTTTAGTTCTAGGTACAATCGGTTTTGGAGACTGATAGGTGGATTTGGGTTGAGGCAGCGGGCAGACCGGAGAGTTTGAAACTATAGAGTAAAATAAACCATTATTTTCATTAGTGTTTGTGGGATTTTTCATAAGTATGTTAAAATCTTCTTCCATCATATAGTAGACCTGGTTTGATTGCTGATTGTTATTTAATCCATAAACAAGGTTCTGGTCACTTATGTAGGCAGAACTGCTGTGACCGATTGTTTGATCGTTTTGATTACTCTGCAGCATTATCATCTGACTGTCAAAATTGACCGGCAGGTTCAGTAAAAACTGTTGAGGTTCGACGGGTGCAGTGCTGCGCACGCTCGTTATAACGGGGAGATCATCATCAGATACGTTATCCGGTAAATCATTAGAGCAATCTGGTAAAATACTCTGTTCTCCTGCGAGAGAGACATCGGGTAAAATAAATTGGTCGTTATCACTGTCCAAATCGGTTCTGCAGTAATTTAATTGTCGACTGTAATCGTACATTTGACTGTCGTCTGGAATTATTTTGGAATGCTCCGATTTGTTGTGGACGTCGAGTTCTTCTGAAGAATGGCACCTGAAAATGCATTGATCGCATTCAAAAATTTTAACACATTTTCTTTTGTGAGATTTTAGTTCACGCAGATTCTGGCAACTGAATTCGCACATTTCACACTGCAGCGGTTTATCGTGAATCTTGTGCATATGCATTTGTAGTCCCCACGAATTGGTACATTCAAAATTACACTTGATGCAAGCGAAGAGTTCAGATGTAGCATGTGTTATTTTGTGTCTTTGGATTTCTTTTTCGTCATTACATTTAAAATTACACTCCCCGCATGCATATTTTAAGCTATCATGAACATCGGCGTGGGCCATCAACTCATTCAACATACTGCATTTGAAATCGCAGACGTTGCACATATAAGATAGGACATGTTTACGTTGGTGAGTTTGACAAGAGCTCTCAGACTTAAAGGCTTTGTTGCAAATATCACAAATATATTTATCATCATTTGATGCACTAATTATAAGGCATTCAGAGCTCGACGGATTGTTTTCTGGAGCGTTCTCTGTCATCGTTGAGTTCTCGATATCGGAGTGATCCGATTTACCATCTTCGTCTTCAATGAGGATAACCTGAAACAAAATCGGGTAGTAAATATTATATCACGGTCAAAGAGGCAATTGACATCTTTATTTCAGTATTTAGCCAGTGCCATACCATGCTAATGAAAAACGGTTCTAGGATTAAACAGGACAGGAAAAAAACGGACGGGAAAGAAGCGTACACGGACAAAAGCGGACGTGGAAAACACCAGACACGTTTGAAAGCGGACACGGAAAAAAAACCATTCATAGAAAAGGACATATTCTTATGTAAAATTTTTCTAATATTTTTATTAGAAGTTATTTTATTCTTTAGTGTAGTTTTATTAAGAGTTTTTCTGTTTGAAAAAATGTTACGCTATGGGTGCAAATTTCTGTTTATACAGTGGAATTACATGTATTTGTACTGTCTGTTTTGGAAAATCTGAAAAATTATAAACTTGGTCATTATGTTTGGGATGAATGAAAAAATATTTTTTTACACAGTACAAATTAAATTGATTTGTCCCACACACGAAAAAATACGTCACAACTTTTTACTACACCTAATATTTAGGAACACATAAAAGTAATTAGTTTGGTATTTAGTAACGAATACTTAGGAGTACTTAGTTTAACACATAGGCAACGAGGCGAATAAGCCCAAAAAACATGATCGCCTTTAAGTCATCATAACTTTTAACCCAGTAGAAAATAATTTTCCAAATTTTGTGAATATATTAAGCTATTCTTCTTTATTTATAAGTATAAGTGAAATAATAATCTTTTTTTTTTGATCAGTACTTCGAGATCTTTTGCCGCATTTTTTAAGATTTCGGAATTTTGGTGTGTTTTGTTATCATTTATGGTTGGAAATGGTAATAAAATATCGTATAAGTTAAATTGCTTTAGTCAGACATTTCCAAGGACAAAGAAATTAGCATTATATTGACTCATAGCTTGTTAACAATAAGTGACAAAAATATATTCAAAGAGTTATGAGCTATTAACATCGAAATACGCGTATTCCAATGGCGCCGGTGGCAATGTGTTAATACTAGAGAAAAACTCATGAATATATATTTTTTTCGATGTACGCTTCTATACGTGTACGGTTTTATCCATGTCAGTTTTTTCCATGTCCACTTTTGTCGTGTACGCTTTTTTTGTGTCTTTTATTCTGTTCGGTTTCATCTGCATAGGCTTTTTTTCCGTCCAGTTTAATCCGATCACCTAAATAATGTGCCCTGATATGAGGTCGGCTCAGTCAACCAGTGAAATGCGCCACTTAAACCTTTGTCAGAACCAAAAATCATGCCAATTCACTTATGAATATCAGATTCCTGCTCCCACACCTTACTAAGATTTTGGTGTAAGGGATTACAGAAACACCTCCAAGACGTTATTAAGAAACTTTTGGATAAATAGCATTTACACCCATATCACATTAGTCTTAAAGTCAAAAACAATGTGTTCTGTAACAGTGTCTGTCTGGACCCTGACTACCCTTAGAAGAGTGCAGGGCAAAACATCGAGAGAGTCGCCGGCTTTAGGTACTTGGGAGTACATTACAGATGTCGATTAGGGATAGTTTGAGCAACTTTTAACTCAATGTAGAAAGTCAAGGACTTACAGTTGTACTCAATCAGAACCAAGTACCTCAAGGCATGAATTTTAACAGTTGCGAGTCATGGCACCTAACAAAATCACAGAGTACACAAATCAATGCTTGCGGCGAATATTAGGGATACGGTGGTTTGACTTTATCAGGAACACAGATAAAAGAGAGCGGACTAACCAGCTTTTATTATGTCCAAAATAAAAAGAGATGATAAATCTGGCTTGGACACGTGAGCCTCTAAGTGATTCTGAACCCTGTCTGTCTCTTCTACCAACCGGATAGTATTTTTTTTAAGCCTGTTCATGCATATTAAATGAAATTTACCTCATCGTCGTCGTCGTCGTCGTCGTCGTCATCTTTTATAACGTACACTTCACATGGATTAAGAGAATTCGTTTTCAGAACTCTTGTTTCCGCTTGCCCGACAAATTCAAAATTCATGGCAGTAGCGAATATAATATTACAACAATTGAATGTTATTCATGTTAATACTAATTAAATACAGTGTGTATATTAGTAAAACTTGTTTACTAATAATTGTTAGGAAACCGTGAAGATTTTTCGCAATATCGGAATAGTTTGGAACTTTTATTTATATATATAAAACAAAATATTATGAAATCAAAGAGCATCTGACAGCTAAAACCTAATGGTACAATTGTAGTTGTTCTTTTGTGTTTTTTGACCGGCTTGTCGACTGTTGGCTGATTATACGCTAAGTTCACATTGCTTTCATTCAATTTGGTAAGTGTTCTTTCACGGTAAATTGACGTCGAAGTGCCGTACAATTTCTGACCACTCGCTGACTACATACATACTTCTAACCAATAATTATATCAACATATGAGACGATACATAGACACAACTAGATAAGATAACACAAAAATTTCAAACTGACCGTATTTAAAAATATAACATGATGATCAATGGTGGATTATCATATGAACGAATGAGGCAAGAGCTTGGGGTCACTGAATCTTAGGGGCCTCAAGAATAGCTTATATTATAAACCCCATGTACTTTGTGTTGAGATTTTAATATATGTTATATTTATATGGAATTTTCTGACGTTTTAATGTTATCCGCAAAATAGGGCTTCCAAAATCTTATTGCGCCTAAAGCTTCCCATGAGCTTAACCCGCCACCGATGATGGCAGAGTTTCGTACTGTTTTTTTTACTAAACATATTGTTTTTGCTTGGCATCGAAAGCATGGTGGATTTGAAAACTAAATTGTATTTAAATTTATCACTGACTTCGCACATTATATACCTACATATTTTACGTATAACTTTGCCAATAGTCGGAGCGAAAATTCCATTTTCATTTGTGTTAAAAGTATGAAAGATTCTTTATAAAATTCGAGTAGGTGTTCGTAAAGGCGTACGACAATGCTTAAATAGTATGGATTCGGATAAAAAATATGTACAGTAAAATATTTTATATTTTATTTACGAGCGTATTTGCTGGAATAAGAAGAATTACAATGAAGGCATCGTATTCAGCGGCGGTTCTATGTACTGGGCTAGGTGGGCTTAGCCCGATGGCTAAATAAAAATGATCAGCAATTCGGCCGCTGTACAAAATAAATACATTACTAAACGTAACTAACCTTTCCCAAATTTATACAATATCTTTGTTTTGATTTTCCTCTGTGAATGTAAGACAGTGCTATGTCTACATACTACTCTCGATTGTGTTTTGTATTACAATTTTAAACCGAGCACTTCATTTAAAAGGTCAAGAGCGGGTTCGCTCATTGCGAGCATTGAGCTAAACTGGTCCTGACCATTTAAATAAAGTACAAAGAAATATTGTATTTTTATTAATATAATGCTTTTCCACCAAGTATCGACAGTGAACACCCTAAATGTGAGAACTGTTTATACAATGTCTTAAGCAAATAAGTAAGAAATGCTTGAAAAAACAACTTTTCTATTGATTGGCATCTTACAAATTTAACATTGGAAAAGTGGGTCTTGGTTTAAATATAGTGCACACTACTGGTTTAACCAATTGGAGTGAAGAGTACACTTTTGTTGTTAATTAAAAGCATTGACGTTTTTAAATAAAATAAAATATTCGTAATAGTGAATACGTTTCTAACATTATGGATACAAAATATATAATATGTAATTTATGCACAGCTAAATATTTTTATATTATTTTATCAGCGTGTACTCGCTGAAATAAGAAAAAAATACTACCGATCAAAAAATACTCAATGTACTGGCAGCTCATCAAAAATAATAGTTCGTTATTTTTTCGTTAAAAACGGTCGGCAGCTTGATTTGACGTTTGTCGCTAAAGAACATACCTATCTATTAGTTTGAACAAATTCTTGTCCAATCTATAAATACAGGAATTAAAACTGAACTAGCAATACTCTATGCCAAAGTATATTTTAAAAAATACGATAAAATAAATTTAGCTTGTCTTACAATATGGAATTATAACAATATAGACTAAAAACAGTCCGTGTAAATCGTAGTTTATGACTTGTGGCAACTTTACTATGGAAGTCAACGCTCGAATCAGTTTTTGACAGATCAAATAATAATTATTGCTATTTTGTGTAGGTCACGGAGATATCTCTTATTTATATGATTTTTTTCAAAGATGGCCTTTATTTTTACTATTTTCTTCCAATACTAGATGACGGCTGCGGCGTTACTTCTCACGAATGGCACTTATTAATATTTTTATAACCCTCAAATACCTGTTAAATTGAAATTTGAAGCTTGGTATCTCACGAGAACAATCGATGTTTGTGAATTGAGGAGCCTGCAGAACCCACTGATTTGCTCGATGTAGCACACCGATAATTCACGAATGCTGTAAAATCCGTTTGCATTTCATTAAAAAGATATTATTGTGTTCACTTTATTGTGATTCCATTAAATTTTTGTCGACAAATCCTTGCCTGCCCGAAACTGAAGAGTTCTCATATATATTAATAAAAAAATCGGTAAGAAAAATAGTTTTTCTTTTAATATATATCATAAAATTTGAACGAATGTGATCTATATTTCGTATGGTGTTCATTCAAAGATACTTGCTGACAGGAGGCTTTTCTCTTTTATATGTCATACAAGAGAAACCATGAAATTATTTTTTTTGTGTTAGTTTAAATCTACCTAATCTGGTGAATTGCACCAGCAACATGCTTTAGGAAACAACTGCATAATATTGCATGACCTCTATAAGGTGGCTAATTTGTTATTGTTGCTGCTCCAGTCTTCAAATGAGCACTTAGGTGTACTATCGATCACACGCTGAAATCATAATGAGGGGAATGTTGAGTTCTCTAAATCAGTACTCCGCAACCTTCTCTCACCTACGACACACCAAAGTTCTTCCTAGAATTCCGCGGCACATCAAAAGCATAAATATATATAAGTATTAATTTGATCCACAAATTTTTAGTCTACATACATAAAAAAAACTATACTATGTTTACTTTTATGCAATCTTAATAATTATTATAAAATAATGACTAATTAGTGTGATAGCTTGTTTCAATGAACACAAAAGTTTTATATTCAGCTCGATATTTCACAGCACAACCCAAAGTGCTTGGTCAAGACCTTTTGAGCATGACCGCTTATCATTTTTAATTAATACAAGAGTTTAAAAACTTTGCTCGCATGCAAAAATGATGTTATAATATTGTCTTATTTGACCGCATCACACCTGTATCGGCTCAAGGCACACCGGTTGCGGAGCACTGCTTAAAATGGCTACAATGCCCCTTCAGACAGCTTATAGCAGTTACACATAAAAATGAATTTGAGATTCCATTTGCTTACCTTACTTATTTGCTTATAATTTTTAATAATTATTTTTTAGATGGTACCACCGCGGGGAAAATCCGTCAAAATCGATAATTAAGTCTTGCATCAGTGATATGTTATTGAATAAAAATGTTCAAAAATATGGAAAACTGTAGCTTAAAACAGAGTCTTAAACTAATCAGTAAAAACATGAATAAAAAAAGGAAATTGCAAGAAATGGACTTATATGATGAATATGAAAATAATCACAGCGACGAGGACTTACCTTTTGTATGCAACGTGTGTGACTTTAGCTTTGAAACTCTGAAAAAACTTAACCATCATAAGAGTTCTCACAAAAATAACACAACGGCTGAATTCATTTGTGAGATTTGCCACATTAAATGCAGAGGACTGATTGAATTAAAGAAGCACGTCGATTCACATTTTGATACAGAGTGCTTCTCTTGTAAAATTTGCGATTTCAAATGTAAACTTCCGTTTGAATTAAAGGTTCACTCTGAAAAATATCACAGTCCGAACAAAACATTCGACTGCGATGAATGCGGATTTAAAAGTAAGCAGGCCAGCGGTTTGAGATTGCACAAACGAAGTCACCAGATATTAATTTGTGAATTGTGCGATTTCACTTGCCAAAGACTGGCCGATTTGAAAAAGCACATAGACGCTCACACGCAAAGCATGGCCTTCTCCATTACGCAAAGCAAACCGGCCTGCGTAGATAAAATTAATACAGTAATAGAAGTGCCTTTCGACAGCTATGCTGCTTCTGCACAAAAGAGTAAAAAGCTGTCTCCTGTGAAAGATAATGATAACAGTATCGCTGAAGACGTTCCCGTCGTGAGTAAAGATCTGAATGATGTGAAACCAATTATAATAGAAACTCTTAAGAAGTCTCTCTCGAACGGTACCGCAGAAAGTCAAACTGATCAATGGAATGGTAATAAAAACACCGTCAAAAACTTTCAAGACATATTCGCTAACTTCATTAAATAATAACGAATGAAATAGTAATTCTGTAATTACTCAGTGAAAAAATTGCAACTGACCTGTATGGTACGATGAACTCGTACGACAATGTACCCTAAAATTGAAAAGACATAGAAATATTACTCTCCATCGATGAAATGTTTATTGTGATATAACTTTTGTTTTTATTAATTTTTTTTCTTTTTCTGCGAGAACTGCTTTCAGTGGAAGTTTCTTCAGGATCAATTTTTATACTCTGTCATTAGTTACTATTCCAAATATTGTAAAAAAAAACAATTTAAAAAATGTAAATTTTCAAATTAATTGTAGCTTATTACTCAAGCTAATTTATTGAATGCCATTCAAAATTAATTCTTACTGTAAGACCTCAGTCGATAGCAATTTGCAAAGTGTCTTGTTGTCTTCAGCGTTCACTACAAACACACCGCAGAACGCTGCCCACTGAGGCCGTACTCTTAGTATTGTTATTGTAAACAATGAAGTATTTTTGGTAAATTTGCTACTATTCGAAAATTACTAAATGCCTCTAAAAACAATGCAAATCTCTAGGAAATTTAGTTAATTTAAAGACCAAACGAGGAATCGAGGAAAACAATAATTCAGGCAAAGTACGAAACATTATTATCCAAATTCGTTGCCACATTTCAAATTTTCATTTCCATTTTACATGTTATGGTTACTTTTTCTTACTGATGATTTTATGTTCCTATTTCATTTAAATTATCAGTTTCCCTCATTCCTTTATATGATAATTTGTGATTAAAACTCTGATATATCTGCATTGTTATGAACGGCATTTAATAAAATTTTATGTTGAAAAAGAGTAGCTTGTTATAACCCTTTTTTTTGTTATGTAAAACCAAAATTGCATTACAGTTAATTTTGAAATCTTTTAATTACATGCGATAATCTTGATGACAAGTTTTTTAGGCCACTTGAAATCAACTCGAAGAGAAAAGATATCATGAACATCCATGCCCGAGACACTAAATGTAATATTGTAATAATCTAAATTTGAAATTGACATGACTCGATTGCTAGACTTAAGACCTCACCACTGAGCCACGATAGCTGATGTATAATAATGATAATGAATTTGCATGAATATCAAAATACAAAAAATTTACTCTTGGATGCTTTTCAACACAAAGTTCACTCTCAGACCTGTAAAATTGTATTGCAAAAAAGTTGTGTGAGACATATCGAAAAGCCTTTTCAGTTGATAATGACTTAAATGTATCCAAATGCTTTCAATGGATTCGGCGGTAATTCGAAAATGCCGCCCGGGGAGGTCCGCCCCTGCCGCAACCCCCTTGCTACGCTACTGGACAAACGGGCATTGTGTTTGCAAATGAGTTTTAATAACTCCTAGCCGGCAGCAATAGCATAACATACATTGTATAGTAAGGTGCTAGATCACGCTTGTCAAATATATATATAAATAAGTATACAGCATATTTCTGACAAATGTTCAATGCTGTTGGTCATGCCGACTTGGTTCCATCTAAAGCAAATTGTAGGGCATTTAAAGAATTCTCCGCGTCTTTTTGAAAAAGAGTTGAGTTAAATAGATAAAATCTAATATTCTCAACTGCACTTAATTATTTATTGACTTTTAATTTCTGCACACTGTAGTGCATGCAATCAAGTCTTGAGGAATTTCTTCTCGGGATATTTCTGGCAAAATTTTGAACATGACTAACGTTGTTACGCTACGGAATACACCCTGTACGACGAGTGTGAAGCCATAGCGGATGGTGGTGGGTACAATGTTAAGTACCCTAGGGAATTAATTAGGGAATGTTCAATGCAAAAAATAAATCCAACTTACAGTCGATAGGCAAATGTTGACACTGCCAAAAAAGAAATCAAATTAACTCTAATCGACAGTCGCGCATACTTTTTTCAGCTATATTTTAGTTGCGCGTGAAAACACTTTTTATTGACATGCCTTTCATCATTTTTTTTATTAATAGTACACAATGGTTGTCTCAGACCCAGTAAAGATGTCAATTATTAAATTCATCTATCTTGTCTGCGAAGCAGTTTCAATAATTTCATTAATGATTGTTTGTAATTCAATTTAAAATATTATTTTATTATTTAGCCAACCTTAAACAAATTTTCTAATTGAAAGTTCAAGATCTGTTCAAGTATTGTTCATCACGCTGCGCTTGATGTAACGGTATAAAGAATTATTGCTTGAAAATTTTCACTGTACAAAGAAGATCTGATTTACAAACTTCAAATTTGTAGGAAATATATACCTAATTGACAAGTTATAAATTATAAAATTGAAATAAATAACTTTTCTATTCCACCGCCTGTGTGACGAGGTGCAACACGTGTTACACTTCTTTGAAAAGCATCTTCAGACTGACGGTCTTTCACATCCAATTACCCGGCCAGTGGAATAACACATGTTAAAAATAAAAATATATTATAATAAACTTCTATATGATGATAAATAAAATGATATGATATTTTTGTTTTAATCTCAAATGATTGCTGATCTCTTTGCTTGAGTAACTGTCTCAAAATGTTGACCGCTGTTGTAATTTTGACACGATTGATTTTATACTTGATTATTGCACATATACATACATATACTTAAAACATTGAATAATGGAAGCAAATTGATATATAGAAATTGCATAATTTTTCTATATTAATCCTTTTATCGTGATGCATTAAAAGCGTCTGACAAATTTGTACATGGTACATCTTAAAAGCCTGAAGATATCAAAGAACAAAATGTGTAATCTTGAACTGTCTGATTAAATTTTAAGTTATCATGTTTTATTTTTTCAAAGGAATTATTTTGGAAAGACTGTTATTACCGGCCGTAATCATACAAAGGGTTATTGAACGTGAAGTGACTTCCGCCAATGGTGTCAGTCATCCCAAAATGGTGATTTACATTCAGTACTTTGTTGTGTATTATTATTATCATTTAAATTGTCGACATAGTATTAAGAATATAGACTGTACAAGTTAAATATTTTTTACAAATAAAAAAATTTAAATAAGTAACTTTCATTTTCTTCCTCGTTAGAGATTAATCACAGCTAAGAAGTAAGAAAAGACAAACGGTGCTGCTTAAATTGATTTAGTCTCGCCGATGCAATCTTAACCTTTTGTTTCTGTCAAAAATTATAGAGAAAAATACTGCATTATTTTGATTAGTTGCTTCTTTATATAAAGAATATATTTTCAAATAACTAAATATCTCTGTTAGAACCGTTGACATCTTTTAAAAAATAGCAATTCCTGTAGCTGGCTAGCGTTTCAAATAAGCGTTCTTACAACAGATGAAATAGGACACTCAAAGTGTTCACGATTGAATAGAACTCATCCGCGGGGAATGGGTTAAATAAAGTTTATTTATAAAATAAAGAAAGAATATTTCGATACTAGATTGTTAAACATTGATTTTATACAAATGAAAAAGTGAAAAATTGAAATGTAAAAAATCATGCCTAAACGAAGGATGCTTATATTGTCGCACAAGTGAATATGCCCATCAGGAACTAATTACTGCACGAGCAAGAGCATCCTTACATAATTTTTGTTTTACAAGAAGCCTGCCTCATCCTCATGTGTATAAATCGACTTTATTTTCAACATGTCTGTGATCAGAAGTGCCCCAATGTACAACATAAATTGATTTCAAAGACAGGAAACCAAATGCAAATATTGGAAATCTCTTTTCTCTCTCTCTCTCCTCTCTCACTTATTTGGAAAAGTATTTATACAGAAACCAAAAATGATAATACGTATAAATATTACACAGCTTTATAATTAAAATATACAATACGTTTTCATTCCTCAGTTGTTACGTTGGCACAAAGCTAAATTCATATTGTATAAAATTATTTCGCATGGTGATTTTGAATAAAGCTCTGCTATAGATGAATATCTGAAAACATAGTTAATTGTGAGCACTATGATAATGAAAACATTGGCATCATCATTTTATTTCCGGTCAATAGAAGAAGAATAGAATATCTTTTTTCGCTATATTTATATATTATGCCCACTTTTCAAACTCTACATTAGAAATCAAATATTTAAGTTAGGATGATTGATGATTAATTCTGACTAAAATTAAAGTTGTCATTTAATGAACCTAAAAAGTAAAATGTTTAAGCCCGTGTAGTTTTCCATCCTTAAAATATTGATAACTGATTTCTACATACCCGATAACCAAATTTTCTGGGGAACTGTAAGAAAAGATGCATGCGGAAGGAAAACGCACTGCTAGAAAATATACATTTTTCGATTTTGAAGAAAATGCCACCGAACATCCGTAAGTTGAAGACCACATCAGAGTTAAAGAAGAGTCTCTGGACACTGATTGCTCTAAAATAATTCTGAAACAAAAAATATTTATGAAATGCAATGCTACCCTGAAAACTTTTTTATTTGAAGAATATTAAACATAAAAAATGATATTTCTTCTATTTCGTAATAATGAAACTGACAATGTAAAAGTCTTGTGTTCAACGGTTTGATTTATCTTTAGTATCTCAAATGACCTATTCATATATTTCGATAATATTTAGTCAAAATCTGCAAGATATCTGTCTCCATAAATCTAAAATGCGGTTTCCTCTGCTTTATTAAAAAGTATGTTATAATTGTGTATATTTTGCAATTATTAAAATGTAAATGTCAGGTCCACGGACGCGTGGCAATGCAGTCGACATCAATCGCAGTGCTCAGGGGTTCGAATCCCAGTATGGACCCATTCGTAAATTGATTTATAAATTTCTGCTATGACACCGACATGATGTTTAAAATTCCTTTCTCCCACCCGTCCAATATCAAAGAATGGGTTGTAGCGAAAGCAATTGGCTGATCACTAGTCCTATCATTTGTTTCTATCTCTACCTTCTTTGAAAAAGAGAGGTTGAACAACTGAGAAACGAGCAGTTCACAAAGAATTACTTCTTTTGAGATACTCATGGTCATGGCTAACAAAAAATGTTTCCCTACGTAGCATTAATTCATGATACGACAGAAAGAATATGAGGAATATATGTAAAGCTGGAGGTCATGTTCTATAAAGAAAAATCAGAATTTTATCGTTTTTAAACTTACTGAAATTCACTAACGGAGTTTTGATCACGTACATCAGCGGTCATCAAAAGTTGTAAATCAAAGTGAATACATATCTTGCCAATGGAAATGTCTTTGACAACCTGTCAAACAAATGCAAAAATGCAAACATTTTATTTTATTTTATAGAATTCTTTTGTTATAATAGAATTCTTTCATTGTCATTTCTCTCCCAAATGATCATAGTTGCTTCGGGAGGTTGAGATATCACAACATTATGATCAGAGATTTAAATTAATTATTGTGTCTTGATTCTCGAGAATATTTTTGTGATTCTTGTTAAGTACTTACTTCAGAAATTGTTTCTAAAAATATCGAGATTCAATAATATTTCAATTTAAAAATATAAACATTACTTTGAAGAGTGAGGTTTCTAATTTGTCTTATTCTAAATTGAATCACTGTATTAATGTATCGTTTCATTATATTTGAAAGTATTTTTTTTCTGCTCTGATGAATTACAAATGCGCTAGGTATGAGAATGAAGAAGAGGTGGCGTAGAAATTATGTACCTTTAAATAGTTACATAATTTCTTTTGTTTATCTATTGTTACATAAAAAGGCTCTCTAAGTTTCTTGGTTAGGAACCGTTAAATAAATTGACATGGCATTGCATGTTTTTTGTTGACCTGTTCTGGCATCAAAATATTTTTGCACTCTGTTCCCTGTCTTTCGATAGACCCATTTCTGATTTCGAGTGCGATTGCGCTGGCATCGTCCATCGTTTCCGAGTCCCATAATAGAACATCAATCTGCATTATGCGGGTCATGATAAGAATTGCAACACACCAGGCTGACGACAATTGCAGACAAGTCAATCTTAATCTTGAAACAAAAATAATAAAACCCTTAACCTTTTAGCTGCCGTAGATAATTAATAGTAATTACCTAGCACGCCGCCTATAATTTGCAACTATTAATTTAATTAGTTATTGACGAGATAACTCGTTTCTGGCGAGCACAAAATTTTTTAAAAGATATCTCATCTGTGGCAGCCATCGAGTTAAACCATAAAGTGGTAATTTGAATTCTTGAATTCTGATTCACTACAGTTTCTTTAATTGTGTCTACTTCAGTAACATATTGCTCAATGAACAGCTATATGTCAAAAACCCGCTAGTAAAATGATTTGGGTTACAACATATTGCTGTTTGTCGTGTGATATGCTATCAGCAGGAAGAGAAAATATTTCACGAACACTTACGCCCAAAATGTTAGATTGAAAAATCTAAGTTATAAAGTGAGCTTGCTGATGTTTGAACTTAGAATATCTAATCGTTAAGATCGCTAAGCTAATACTACTGGACCGCAGAGAAAGAAAAATACTTTGGAAAAGTTACATGAAAAGTTTTGTATGTCCAGCTTTTTTCGTTTCTCAAAATTCCAGCGAGCGAGAAATAAAGATGATTTTTATGTATCGGTTACCATATTATCTCTCAATATTCTTTGACGATTTTTTATTTCATTAAATCGTAAATAAGCATAATGAAAAGATTAAAATTTCAAATTACCTTCTTGTGGTTGTAGTCGGCCATAGAATAGCTTTTCCTCCGCCAGGATAAACGTAAGCTTTTGTCAATCTTTTTTCATAGACAGCAGACAAGGCCTGAATTTTTTTTCTTTCTTTTCTTTTATTTGCCTGTCTATTTGAATGAGTATCTTCTTTTTCTGACACTGTTCCTATATCTGCCGGTAAATCATTTTCTATCTTGTCAATTAGCTGGACTCCTGATATGATGAATCTATTAAGAAGAGAAAAAGTATTATACACCATTGACATCCGTTCGTAGCGATCCTAGTGTCTGGGGATTTGTTATATCGCGATCTTTTTTAAGTTACCTGTGGATTGAATTTGTAATTAATTTTTTTAATCATCTCATAAATTGTTAGTGCTCTGCATAACAATATGTTTGCTATAAAATAAGTGTATCACAATCAATATTCCCTCTAAAGCAAGAGGTTAGCTGCGCGGAAAATTCAAAGGCTGGGCAGACCGATCAAATATTAATTGAACAACTGTAGTGCCCGCCTACCCAGAATGAGTTCGCGGGGGGTTCGCAACTACTGCGCGGCCGCGCACGTGCGCAGCTTAGAGGGAATGTTGATCACAATTTACGATTTTATTGTATTCTTAAAGAATCACCTAAATCAAATCAAAATCGTGACAACGTTGCATACCTGTGTGATCCTACACCGATTTTGTCAATTGTTTTAACAAAAAACTCTTCAAATTTTTTTGTGGAATCGAAGCAGACGACGACAGGTACACGTGATGTCTCTGTACTCTTTCCAAAACTGATTCCTCGCGGATCCCATAAAAATATCAAGCAATTATTCCCATCAAAATTGTCAAAAACGGTACCAATGGTATCAGTGACAGTTTCAATTGCAGAGGTGCTATTTTTAACTTCTGCGAGATCATCAGCTTCAGCATTCAGATCTTCTTCAACATCTGAAATTATTTCTTGTTCTGCGGTTACTGTCTTTTCTTCTGCTGTTTTTTTACTTTTTCCTCTTTTGCCTTTTTTGCCTTTTTTTCTTCCTACGAGCCCCTTTTTCTTTTTACCCTTTCCTCCTTTATTTTTATTGTTTCCTTTTTTCTTTTTACCTGTTCCCTTTCTCTTGTTACTGAGTTTCTTTTTACCTTTCGCTTTTTTGTTTTTATTAATTTTTCTTTTAGACGCCGAGTCAATGTCAATGTTAGCTTTTGACTTCTTTTCATCGTCATCAATTTTTTCAATAAGATCCACATCACTCCCTATATGAGTATAATACTCATCGATAATATTTTCACGATCGCATTTTTGTTCCTTAGTTTTCTCTTCTGTGACATTTTTTTCAGACTCTTTGATCATAATATGAAGAATACAGCTCTCATTTGAATTTGTGATTTCTGATACAGAATTTTGATCATTTTCCAGCTCTTGTAATTTTCTATCGTGAGTATTGTTTGGATTGTCTGCGAGGTCAAGTTTCCATATGCCAAAAGTGTGACCTCTAGACTTAAGTAAGCCATAACTCCATCCCGACTGTCAAAAGATTCAATTGTAATTTTACACCAGTCAGATGTAATTCATTAATATCAATAATTGATAAAAAATCAAGGACTCAATCAAATATATATGCAAATTATATAATAAGTGGTTCATAACCTATGCGTCAACACTCAAAATCGGTTTGATTGGCATATTCAGCGGGTGGTGAAATATTCTTAATAAAACAATATTCTTGAGGTATTAATATTATTCAATATACTCCAAATATTTAATTTAATGTGTAACAAATAAATTTGACTTTTGTTTGCATATATCAGGTCACAGCTTAAAAAGGTTTAGTCTTTGTCAGTAAAATGCCATCAATTAAGACTGCATTCTAAAATTTTTTCTGTATTATACTAATTTATGCTAAACATACTTTCCCAAAAAACGTATTTAGGCCTTTTGATATGCTGAGTACATCCATGTTATCACTCGTCGCTTTGTTGTCCCCAATTATTTGGTTTCCCACAATCTTTCCTTCCATCTAGACAGAAAAATATTTTACAAAAGCTACATTGATAGCTGTGTATGTTCACTATTAGCAGGCTGCACACCGGGGCCCAGTCATGCGCGATTAGGTGACGTGTGTTCCTTATGTCCTCTGTACATGAGGAACACATACCATATCGTTCATAACTGCGCCCCGGTGTCAAGCCTACTATTGCTTAAAATATCGCAATTGAAAGAAGTAATGAGATTCAATATGTTCAAGTGTATGTATGGTATCCCGGAGAAAATGTGATTTTGAGTCATCTCCATTTAAATTCATGAAGAAGATATCACTATCAAACAGTATCTAAGATATAATATTTATTAATATCAAAAAACATTGTAGTAAAATTAAAAGGTTTTGAGGCCCCCTAATGACAGTTCTTTCTTCTCACACCCCCCTGTGTATATATTCAACATTCTGCTATAAGTCCCACCCACCCACAGAAACAATAATACTTTTTTTGAAAGGCAGATTTTTGGTCAACAACAAACTCATGTCAGTGTCAGCAGTAAAATATCTGCTACGAGATAATTAAGTTACAGGATCAAGTAACAGCAAGAGCATAAAATTTTCACACAGCAAAATTTTAAAAAAATGGCTTAGTCGTTTGATTTGGCAATTTTTTTTTTATCAATGTTCGCACCCAATGTGGAGCATATGGACTCAGAATGAAGGTATCTCAACAGAGGTTTTTCTACGAGAACTGTTTATTACTCAGTCGATTAACCTCACTTTTTTTCAGAGTGAGTAGTAGGGAAAGAAGGATAAGGCTAGAACAGGACTAGTGGTTGACTAATGTTACACCCAGTTATTAAAGGATCAGAAGGATGGGAGAAGAGGAAATAGTGTGAATTGACGTTAAAAACACCCGGTGTTCGAGCACAACTTTGAATTGAATAGTTCTCAAATTTACTGTGATCTTACTGGGAATCGAACCCAGACCTGCGTGATCGGTAGAGCAAGCTCTAACCAACTGGGCCACAGTAGGCGACAGAGCTGGCAATTGCAAATATTTAATTGTCTAAAATACGATCAATTCATTGCCATGTTTTAGATTGCTCTTTGGCTTTGAAAAACTTGTCTTAAATAGAATACACCAAACCCTTTTATCTCCACAGAAGAAGGCGTCATTACAAGGGCTGTAGGTGATATTCATATTTCTGGTCAAATTCGCCATTCCATTCAGGCAGTGTTGTGTCCAAAGTGTCGATTGCTTGAAGTGTTGACTCACTAGACCGGCCAATGCTTCATCGGTTTCCTAAAATCAGGAATTGTCTTCACTATCTTTCGGGGTGTAAAATTTTTATACAATGAATATAATAATAATGAAAATAGTCATGAATGATAAAACGGTTTACTTTTACACCTCTGATGCAGGCACTAGAACAAAATATAAGAAGAAATACCCCAAATTTTATGTCTTTCGTAAGGAAACAAAAATTACGAATGGGACGGCCGAATAATCATTAAAAGGGTGTCGGAACAGATCCTGCTTTTCATGATATATACAAAACATAATACAGTAATACCCCGCTTTACGCGAGGGATACGTTCCGAAAAAAATCGCGTTAACTGAAATTCGCGTATATCGAGGTTTATGATTAAACATAGTCAAAATTTAATACAAAAAAATACAAATCATTTTAATCAAACACTTTAATTCTAAGAACACTTTATGCAATACATACTCTTATTTTTTACGGAAAAATACATCTATTGTCTTTTGGGTAGCGTTTTGTTTACGTTCTTGTAAAATACGTTCATAACACCCAACACTGTTTTTAATTGTTTGACACACGGTCAAGACACGGTCATCATTATTGTCTATACTCTGCAATATGTCCAAACCTGAATAAATTTTTGAAAGTGCATTTTGTATTTCCCCTGAAGATAAAACTTTCTCTTCTACTTGTTCTTCTACTTCTACTAGTTAATGACTAAATATGTTTATACGCACTCTTTCGCGTAATGCGAGGCATTTGAGCGCGAAATTTGAAATTCGCGTTATAGTGAAACCGCGCTTAACGGGGTCGCGCTAAGCGGGGTATTACTGTAGTACAAAACCAATATCTCATAATGATTTTTATATTCACATCATTGATAAAAGATGACATCGCAGTTCCAGTCAGTGCCCAAACTCCTCGTGCAATTTTACGGTAGTGTTTCCCGATTAGTTTCTCATTTTCTTCATAGTCATCGTCTAAATATAAAAATATCAAAACAATTAACAAACTCAAAAGAAAATTTTAATAAAGTCATCCGAGATAACTTGTGGAGTAAAGATATCTTAAACACCGATTAGGAAAAGATTTCTAATGTTTAAGTTGAAAAAATAAATACTGGCGTTGTGAGAACTTGAATTCAAAACCTTCTGATCGACGCTAGAGTACTCACGTCATGAATAGCTAGTGGCGGATTACACTATAAGTAAATGAGGCGCGTGCATGGGACGTCCGAATCGTAGTAGCCTCAAAAATAGCTTATTTTGTATAACACATTGTTTTTGTTCAGATTTTTAAATGTTTTTACTATTTTACTTGGAAAATAGGGCTTTCCGTAAAACAGGGCCTCCAAATTTTATTGTGCTTGGGGACTTTCATGTGCTTAATCCGCCATTGTAAATAGGTAATGATTTCGAACATACAGAGAAACGTTATTTATTTATCGAGATCAATTATTTGTCAATAAACCGCAAAACTAAATGCTATGTATGTTATATCTGATTCGATCGCAAAGAAAAAATAAATAATGACAGACCTAGATAATATTATACATATTTTTTATTGTTGCAAACCTTGAGCAAAAATATTTGTCAATCCATATTGAAAAATAATGGACTGGCATGGTAGATGCATTGTAATTCGTAGTGCAGAAATGTGAATTTCAGAGAAATTGTGTCTTTCTGACAATGTGACAACTGAAAAAGAAACAAATTATCAATGATTTATTTTTAATATCAGAGAAAAGATTTATTATAAACATTTTTTTTAAAACGATTATTTATGTAAACGTTATGAGTTCTTCTATGAGTTTATTATATAATGTCACTTTTTTGTGTGTCAATGTGCGAAGGAATTCTTCAATATTTCTTTTCTAATTCTCCTAATACTTGCCAGAGCGCATGCTTTGCACCTGACGGAAAATACTCTCATTTTACTCATCCATGTATATGTAGCTGGCCCCGAACCAATTTGAGTGCTTTATTTAGCAAATTCTATGTAATTATGAAAAGAAATGATCGGAGCCCTTTTCCAACATAGTATTTGGCTTACCAACAGTTTTTTCTACATTCAATAAAGTTAAAAAATTTACAAAGAAGTTTACTACATTTAAACCTACTAAAAATTATAAACGTCAACGATTTGTTTCTGAGCCCTCTCATGTCTATCTTTAATATTATATTATTATAATAAGAAACGCTTACACAGATTCGTGGCCAACTGTTGCAGGGTAGAAAAAAGTAAAAGACAATTAGTATCACAGCCGTTTCTCATTTCTTTTCTAGATTCGTCTGATTCTCCAGTATTAGGAAAATGCACAGTGGATTCATTTTGATCTGCACACATTTGAAAAGAGGGTTACATATCAATAAAACATATGGAAAATATTTACTTTGATGATTCTTTACTGAGTCGCGAATCTTCGGTTATTAAATATTATCGTAAATTTCACGAAGAAAACAATATACTTCAACCTTTAGATGTTTTTTTCTGATACGGTAGACACAGAAATACAGCCATCGGTCCGAAAGGGCTCGCTCTCCATATAGCGGCAGATTCAACGTCACCGAATGATAGAAGCAAACTCTGCACTCGATTTTTTACAAAGGCTTTCCGGAGTGCTTTTTCTAATTTCGCTACATTGTGGACTTTGCTCAAGTCTATTTTCTGTGAATTGAATTCATTTGTACATATATCTATTAATTATTTGGTAACCTGTCATCATGAGCCAGCTGAAGACAGTATAAAATATAAATTTCGAGAGATATTTCGTTTCATTACAATAATATCCAGAGCAACAAATAAAATTTCACAAAATTACTATAGTCAAAATTTTAATTTATATGTCATTTTTTAGAATAATCTGTTTGTCATTAGCTCGGGTAAGCTGCAGACACGAAGATGTTTTCAAGAAAGATTTTTTTGGTCAATAGCTTATTACTTTTTGTATGGTTGAACAAATCACATTAACTTCTATCCTTGAATGAATGAATGCAAATTTAGAAATCAATTGAAAAATTGATATATTTTTTAACCGGAAATTCAAACACCAGGCCACAGAGTAACTGCTTAAAGCCTGGCTAATTTCAACGGCTGTCTGTTTAAATTAGTTATTTATTCTTGCTATATTTTATTGTATTGAAAATTATGATAAGTACATTTAAAGAGGAAAGTAAACTGAATCGTTTCAAAACAATTAATGCAATGGCTTTTCTGTAACATCAATATTCAAGAATGCTAAATTGTATCTGAAACCCAAAGACGACCAATAGACTTTTTTAGAACATTTATGACCATTGAGTACAATAAAATAATATATATTGTAATAACTTCATCTTTGCCACGTTTTTCCAACTCAACAATGACTGCTTGCTCCATTTCTATTGTGAAGACGTGAACTCCCAAATTGACTTTCCTTTTCAGCAAAACATTATCCAAGTTATCTGAATCGCCACTCAAAAGTTCTGTATAGAGACTTTTACTGAACTTAGGTGTTGCATCTAGTGAAATGAAACAATATTTACTTGTAGTACATAAAGCTGAAACTTAAAAATAATATGAAGTTGTTCTGATCGTTGAAAATGTACGAAAAGTACAATTTTTATTTGATCAATCGCTGTCAAAAAAACTAGTGCTTCGGAAGCAGAACTATGTGCAAACTATTTACTTTCTCGATACCAATTTTCTTCTTTCTTGCTATTTCTTCAGTATAAAGATTATGACTTTCGTTTTAAGTAATTATTGGCTTAAAAAACTAAGTAACTGCCAATTGAACATATTTGATTTTTATCAACTTTTTTGTCCGCTTCCAATGTGGAGTATATGGCCTCCTAATGGAGGTATCTCAACAGAAGTTTTTCTACGTGAACTGTTTGTTACTCAGTCAATCAACCGTCACTTTTTCAAAGTGATTAGTAGGGACAGAAGGATAAGGCTAGAACAGGACTAGTGGTTGGCTAATCGCTATTGCTACACCCAGTTATTAAAGGATCAGAAGGTTGGGAGGAGAGGAAATTATGTGAATTGACATCACAAACACTCAGTCTTCGATCACAACTTTAAATTGAATAATTCTCAAATTCACTGTGATCTGACCGGGAATCAAACCCAGACCTGCGTGATCGGTAGAGCAAACTTTAACCAACTGGGCCACAGCAGGCGAAAATGATTTTTATTAATAAATATAATGTATTCAAAATATAATTAAGTAGATCAAAAACAATATCATTAATTTGTTATTGCGAGATTAACTAGTTTTAAAAGAGAAAGAAAAGTATAAAAATATGTTATCACCTGCAATGCAATCTAGATGATGAGTGGTGAATCTCATCGGTGGAATAAGTCTGCAAGCGCAAGAAAACAAAATTGCAGCCGGAAGTCTTTCCTTGTTGCCTGGGGTGAGACATTTTCTTCCATACAAAATCGCTAATTCATCTTCCATTATCCAAGATAAATTATTCTGAAATGCCAACTAAATATTAGGAAATTACAAAAATAGTTCTGTACATAGCGTAGATTGAAACCCGCCAAAATCGTCTATTATAAAAAAAACCCACAACAATAGGCCTAAAAAGATGGCCTGCTTACACAATATTTCGTCAGTATATGTGGTCAAGCAGTAAGAGCTTTACCCTGACGATCGGGTGGGTCTGGGTTCAATTCCCAGCACGATCAACATCAAATTCAGATGTTTCATTATACATTTGAGATCTTGAACGTGGGTGTTTGTAAAGCCCTTTCTCGTCGAGTTGATCTCGAGTGACTTGAAAAACAATTATATGTTTTGGTATTACTCAATATTCTTTGTATAACCAGACAAACACAAAAAAAGTTTAAACAAATGAGAAAAAACATTCATAGTTGCTTACTTGCACATTGATCGGAAATGTTTTGTTATCTGGTAAAAGTTTTATGAGGTCGATTATAACAGCGTTGATAACGAAACGGTTTTTGAACGAGGGAAGAAGATCTTCTTCGATCTGATTTGCGAGGCTAGACTCGTTTGCAAAATGCCCCACGCAGTACTTCATATCAGGATCTTAATTAAATAAGAAAATATTATTAGTATACATTACTGTTGATACTTGCTGAAATGACTTTAATAGTTACAATAAAAATATGCATGTGACATGTATATCTCATTTTGTTAAGACATCAGGACAAGTTTCTCTTTTTATCATCATTTTTCAAGTGATTGTCAATACGAAGGATGAATACGTTTCCGAAGGATGTTCAAGTCTCCAAGCCATTCAATGCCTTCATCAGAAGTATATAAATATTTTTGATAATTATAGATGGTTATCCTTGTGAGTACATTTCTAATGAACAAAAATAAAGCATCTCTTTTTGTGAAATCTCTGAGACTGATGAAAAATCAGAACCGACCTTCAATCCAGTCGTGTCCGCAGTCCATACAATAAATATTTTCATCGGAACTCTTCCAAATGGCGAATTTCTTTCCGCGCACTGAAATAACTCCATGCCGGTATTCTTTGAAGAAATTTGTGATACCTTCGACCAAACTACAAGCCCCTCGAGATTTTTTGTGATTAAATAGATAACCTAAAATAATTATTCAAACACTTAGTACGTTTCCTGATCTATTATTAAAATAATTTTACAAATATTTTATTTTTTATTTAATTGAATTATGAAGGATGTTAAAAATAAATTAGTTCAGATACTGTTGAGTTTGGTGTCTACTGTATTTCTAAATCAAAAAGTTCATTGTTACCCATTCCGACTTGAAATATTTGAGTTTCAGCAAATTCCTCATTAGAAATGGAGAATCTTGAAAGAATAGACCTCAACGATACGAGAATACACTTATTGAAATCATGCTTCTGCATGCATAATGTCTTTTGCTGAAGCCTTTCTCCACATTTAACAATCTGCAAATTATCAAAAAATATTAATTAAATTAAAAAATAAAACTGTATATAATAAAAATGAATGCATCACCTAAAATACATAACGTGGTGACACCACAAAATCACGCAGGCTGTAAAACGCAGAACGTTTAATTTACTTTCAATTAAATATTCACAATTCATTTTAATATTTCATGTTATCATATCATAGTCGTGAAAAATTAAAAAAAAAAAACAAATAATTGGAGACAGAAATTGTAAATAATGTATCGTTGTTAGTTTTCAACAAACATGTTTCTCAATTTTTATCAGTTTGAATTTTTTGATGTTATGAATTCAGAATTTCAATACACACATTTTCATCCGAAAATTTATTTTGTTTCATGCTTTATTTAATCAAATACAAAAATGTTGGGAAATAATATGGTCATGTGTCATGTTTGGCATGAAAGAGAGGGTAGCATGAATGGAAACGGCATTTTTTTTTTAAATAAAAAAGGACACTGATCTGTGAGACTTCCATTTAGGGATGAAATATACTTTTTGATATACTAAATATTTCTTTTATCTTTTGTGGCTACACTGCTGCCATTACCTATCTCGAATAAGTATCAAAATTACCAGACTAACCTTTTCCAAATGCTCTGTTGTCCATGTGTAAGCAGGGGTAGAATGTTCAAATACCAAAGTGACAATGGAAATAGCACTCGGCATTCCACACTGAGCATCCGCTCGATTTCTTCTGTAAGGAACTTGTGCACCGCAAACAACCCATTCTGAATCTATTGGATATGATATCAAATTACTATTACAGTATCAAGGTTTATTGGAAGGATGATTAAATGATCTAGAAATCGAAAATTTACGATAAGTATATGTATGTTTTACACATCAAAATAAAAAAAAGGTATACCTAAAATCAACGAAGGAAAGTTTAAATTTAAAATAAAATATCACCAGACAATCCCGAAGGCGCGTCATGATTCTCATCCAAAAAGTCCACTTTATACACAATGAAATCTGCTGAAACCAGTTCCTGATTCAGGCTATGCTTTAGATATTCCTGCAATCGATCCTGTGTTGGCATGCATATAAGCCGAGCTGGGCTTGTTTCCTCTTCCTCATTCTACTCAATCAGATAGAAAAATAAATCATGTAGCAATTCAATTAATAAACTGAATTAAGGTGAATGTTCAACTACATCTGAAGGTTTTTATAATGTCAGAAATGAATGTATTGAAAATATTAACACATTTGCTGATACAAACCTAGACTTTCTTTTAAATCAAATCTTTTCATGTTGAATAGATGGTAAAACTCTGGCATCATTTCTTTACAACGGATATCTTATTTAGGCTCAGACGTGCAAATACAATAAACCGGCAATGGTCAAATGAATTAAGTTTCTTAAATTGATTGAAATATTAATTTATGTTCATTTTCATTCGGACTTGAAACCTTCATTGCAAAACAACGTTGGTATAGAAAGCTCGGAGCAAGGGTCTCCAAGCTACAGCAAAGTTTTTCGATATTGTTTCTCAGGCTCGACTTGTTTTTTAGATATTATAAAATAATAATCCAACTAGGGAATCTTTGACCATTCATGGCAATTTCTAAAACCCAGAAATTTGCAGATTTCCCTAAATTACCAGTGTGGGACCTTTTTTTTCAGGTCTTCCAAGGATTTTGACATCAAAAATCTCAAGAATTTACGGATTTACAAAAATTTACAGAATTACAGAATAGGCCAGAAGGCCACACCAGAGTAGCCAAAAGACCGCAGGTTCCCCACACCTGAACTAAACCATAGCCAGTCCGTTTAAGTATAATTACATTACTTTGCAGAATAATAATAGAAGCCATCAGTCTAAAAATTTGGGGATCTCCAATTTGTAAGCCATCAACAAAATTTTATTTAAAAAATATTGAATCAAATGTAACATTCTTTTCATCTCATTGCAGCACTTACTTTTTTCAAATGTGAAGAAGATTGAAATAAAAAATAATGGGATTCTTCTCGCCATACAGCGATTTCTAACTTCTGAGGTATCTAGAAAGTAAGATTTTTGATTTTATATTATATTAGATAAAACATAATAAATATTATGAAATAGATTATAGGCAATACTTATAATAGATATTCTACATTAATTAATTGAATATAACTATCATAATTTTTATCAAATGTCTGAAACAAAATAAAATGAAAGCATTTAATTAAATACCTATAACAGGAAATAACACGGTAAATTGTCAATTTTATCATTGAAACAGTCAACGAAAAATGCTCACAAGTTGAATATTACCGGACTTGTTTTTTAAATGAAAGCTATAGAGTAGGTGTATAGTTTTCATCGTCTTTACACTCATGATAAATTGTTGACAAAATTAATGTTAACGATTGTCTATTGATTCACAATTTTACCTGCAGAATTCCTTTGTCTCCCAAATCAAATAGATCGTCTAGCAGATTTGCAATATCATTGATTCTTCCCCAACCTATTGAATGCGCTCGGCACTGCTGGTACATATCAGCATTCTGCGTGACCGGTGCCGAGCTCTGGTCCAGAATGTTGCTAACTGTTGGCCGTTGGCCGTGCACCAAAGCAGTGCTACAATATGCCTGTAAAGAAAAAGATTACTCAGTAGCTCAACGACAATCATTACCATGGCAGTACTAGTATATAAATTCAATTTATTCTGAATACGTAAGAGCTCAGCTCAAAACCGAATAAAATATTGTGTTCACAATTAAAATAATTGATAAATGAGCAACGATAATGAAAGTCAATAAAACAATTATTTTTACACAGGTTACTAATGGAGAATATAGTGGTGTACACTGTACACCTTACACCTTGTGATATTTCATTAAAACCTTTAATTAATTCAAAATATTTTATCAGCGGTTTTAATCTTAAACTTACAATCACTAGCTGTAAGCCTGTTGCCCAACGGGAAGATTTTTTTGCATTATAAAAAAAATCAGAAATTTTCTGACATGAACAATAAAATGCATACGTATCAAATAAATCACAATGAATTAACTCGACTAATTCTGCAAATGGAACATGTTTTTAGGAATATATATATTGATTTTAAAATTGATTATACGTACATAACGTTATTTTATTATGCATATTTAAACTATGAAGTGATGTGATTGCTTTCACCAACAACTATACCACGATGAAAGCCCCGGTTATCGTCTGATCACCAAAGCTTAGAAGCCAATTTTTTTTTTTGTTTTCTTTCAGTTTTAATGTTGATAATTATGATTACTATTAAATATAGCATTTTTAAGATCATAAACACATTTTTTAATCATTTTCACTAACAAAAATACACTGCACAAAAAATAAATTGTGTCACTTTGAATAAATAGTTTCCACTAAAAATTAATACTTCGCATATTGATATAATATCTGCATATTCAGCTGTTATATATGGCTTAATGAACAAATGAAAACAAATTACAAATTGTAAATTATTCGTATTTAGATAACATTTTGAGAATATCTGATGGTTTTTAAAAAAACTAAGGCAGACAACATTTTCAATGGAGTCGATGGTAACTGTGTGGAAATTCATACTCTTTAAAAAGAAATCAAAATGTAAAAAGACGTAAAAAGAAAAAATGTAAAATGGTGAAAATATTGTCATACCAAATAGTCATTGTGTCCTTGAGCTAAACAATCATCTACCGTGTAAGCGTCCCAGTGTTTTGCTTTTTTACATTCCAGCATTTTCAATGCATTAAAAGCAACATGCATCCCTTGACTTCTCAAACTTTGACGAAATCTAAAAAAGGGGAAAATGTGGTATACATTTTAAGGAACAGGAGTGATTTCATTGAGCATTTAAAAATGTCATATTTTTATAAATATAATGGCTTTCTTCCAAGAATTGACAGTTACCACCGTTAAATTGATTTGAAACCAACTCTACGTACTTCTATCGCCCTTTTCAGATACTAATAATTTGTTATGAATGGGGTGGTTCGATAATATAATTGCTATTTATATTACCCGAGGACTGTCAAGGTTGACTACGTATGCAATCACAAAATTAAGATTGCAGTATTACGTATGGCTACTTACTTTCACTTATTTTATAAAAAAAATATTTGAAATAAATAAATAGGTTTTTAAAAATAAACATATTTTTGGTATTATTTAAAGCTTTCCGCATTTTTCATTTTTTTTATTAAGGCCCCTTGAAAAATGTAGAATCGGGGTTTCATTGTATAGTATTACCTTTCACTATTGAGGTGTGAAGTTCCAATCAGTACTAAGCCATCTCTGTCATCAACTCTTGTGAAGGATTTAAAATCATTATCAGGATTTTTATGTTTAGCGTTCAACTTATCCCATGTCATCAAACTGAAATTAAAACTATGTATTGTAGAATAATCTTTTGCTCATTTAGCAATATTTACCACCAGACTTAATTTCGGATTTTATAAGGGAGGAATTATGCTTAATAAAGAACATGGCTGTCACCTAGTAAATTATTAAGGCTATTACCTTACTTTACCTTCAATATGTCGATGATGCTGTCACATTCAATAAATCAGTAAAGGGCCTCCAGGAGACTATTGACGGTCTAGAAACTAAATCAGGTTTTATTGATCTGAATATAAGCACAAGTAAGACCAATATGGTGTGTAACCAAACCTGTTGTGACTCTGATAAAACACTGACCAGCGCCAAACAGATCATTTGGATGGTCGACAGTTTCCAGTACCTGGATGTACATATTCTGGAAGACGATAGGACAAAGAAAGAGCTAGCTATTTGTTTGGGAATAGCTAGATTCAACTCAATGCAGATTGTCTGAGACAAAAAGTTGTACATGATCAAAACCAAATGCCATATACTCAATGCTTGCATTCTACCAGCCAGTGAATCATGACAACTGACGAAGGCTCTGAAGAACGATATACTATCCTTGGAGAATAGATGCTTGTATTGGATATTAAGGCTGAAGTAGTTTAATTTCACCAGGAACACAGATAAAAGGAAAAGTACAAGGCAGCACAATGTTATGGCATTAGTATTGGCTCAATCTTGCTTGCTTCTATTTACGACTGTTAGGAGTTCAGCGTCCTGTATGACCATCGAGTACTATCTATAACATGTACTCGGTGAAACTGAAGGATGTTGATATGTCATGGGAAGAAGCAAAGCAATGGGCGGGAAAAAGGTAAACATGGAGGTGCCGCGTGTCGGCCATATACTCTATATAGCCAACAAATATTGCCAAGGGAGAAGAAGGTCATAGGAAATGTTAAAAACATCTCTATTAACATGGGCATCATTATTTGACTATTGGAACTCTGCTTGTTAGATTATCTTGTTAAAAATTCTACATTAGCAAGGAGCCTTTCTAAGTCTCTGAACCTCTATACGGAAATCCTTGTTGATATTCAAAAGGAATACACTTTATATTATAATATATTCATAAACCTGTCATTATCCCGATGATTGTTCTTGGCTGGCTGAAACTGAAGGTTTTCTGTTATCCTACTGCAAGCATCCTTGAAGCCAGTGGTATTCTATCAAATAAAAATTCAAAGAAAATAATAAAAACAAAAAAAATGTGTAAAACATGATAGTATAGAAGGTAAGCCCTATATCCCAACAGAAGCGACCAAAAAATGTATATACATATGATTTAATATAAATTTTTGTTACCTTTTTATCTGTTACAAGTTGACTCATCTCATCGCAATGCTGTTTGATGTATTTTAACTCAATGTTATACTTTGGATAACGTTCCTATGGAAAAGTAGTATGGTAAATAAACAGTTTCATTTTTTAATAGATTCATTTTACTTTTGTAAACAAATGCCTCATTACTTAATTACTTTGAAGTACATATTTCTAAATCACGGACAGTCACACACTATGGCAGTTTATAAAGTATAATATGTATTATTTCATACATTTTTTTATCCATGTCCGCTCCCAATGTGGAGCATATGGCCTCCTAATGGAGGTATCTCATCAGAAGTTTTTTTTCTACGAGAACTGTTTGTTACTCAGTCGCTCAACCACACTTTTTTTCAAAGTGAGTAGCAGGGAAAGAAGGATAAGACTAGAACAGGAATAGTGGTTGACTAATCGCTATTGCTACACCCAGTTATTAAAAGATCAGAAGGATGGAATAATGTGAATTGACATCATAAACACCCAATCTTCGATCACAACTTTGAATTGAATAATGTCGCTTGCTGTGGCTCAGTTGGTTAGAGCTTGCTCTACCGATTACGCAGGTCTGGGTTAAATTCCCAATAAGATCACAGTGACTTTGAGAATCATCATTTTATATTACCCTATAATATCGTTATATTTGACATTTTTTTCTATTCAAATCCTCAATAATTGTTTGTCACCATCCCAGTGATATCTTCAGAGAGAAGAACGAATCATTAACATAGCACAATATATTAGTTGTTACGTGTAATAACCGCATAATTTTTATCATCAGATTATTATCTTTTATGTTGTTAATAATGTTTTTTCTTCTTATAAAGTTGACTCATATCCTGATGTTCATGGATTTATAAAGGATAATAATTCATGTAGTTATTGCATACCAATCTTGCTTTGTGTACTATATTCAGTTTGACAATGGAGAATTTCTTCTTCTTCTTAATTGATCCCAAAATGTTCATGAAAAAGTCATCAATTAAGTGGTTTTCTGATGCGTACTTCAAAAGACATGCAGGTAACTCCCTGGACAATGATAAAAAAATTAGAATTATTTTCATAATGTAATAAAATAAATGTTTGCCACGTTACAGTCAATAAAAAACATATATTTTATACAGGTTAATTATGAAATTAGCTTACATCGCAGGTATGTAAAGGTAAGTGCCATCTGCCGACCAAATGCTGTAACATTTTTTCCCTACAGTTACAATATAACTTTCAGTAGTTGACAAAGCTTCTTGAAGACAACTAGAAGAAATATGATTACATATTAAAATGCTTGTGAAAAATTTACTTAATGATAGAAATAAATTAACCCCCTAACAGTGTAGAGTGAATATATGATATGAACAGGAAGAGTTGTGTTTCAAATTAATAGCTGTGTAACTTGATGTTTACTGTAATCAAGGTTGCTGAAATGAACTAACAAAACAAAGTCCTATTGTTTTAGGAAGAATATAATTATTTATTTATTTATTTGTGATTTGGAACATAGGTCAACATCCATCAGCAGTATTCTTATCCTATTGAAGACGATTAAATTTTTACAAAGCTTTGCCGGGCACATTGAGAAAAAACATATTTCTGTCATAGTTACAGTGCACTGGGCTAGATTTTTTTTATTAAGGGTGACTAAAGTGCCATTTTGGTAAATATTGAGATACTTTTCTCCTAAACATCACATCCTATCCATATATATGAAATTAAAAAAAAAAACAAAAAGATCAGTCACCTCTTAAAATATTTGTCTTCACTTTCATTCTCTCTTGATACTTCTTCCAATTCAATTGCATATTTGAAGTCACCGATGAAGAATGTCGAAATAAGTGATTCAATTCCAATATAACTTCCGGCTATGTTAAGACCATCAAATTATCAGATTAGCATTTAGATTTAATCATGTATTCTATTAAATTAGAAGATTGATAACCAAAGATACATTATTATTCAATACCGTTGATCACAGAATTTGATACATAGTGTTTCTCTTGGCAGTTGAATCAGATTTATAGGTTTTAATTATCAGTTATACATCGAGTATAATATTATTTATGTGTACATTTTTATATTAAAAAAATACAAGTTCTAACCTGCAAGGCATAGTGATCTAAGACTTCTTTTATAATAGGTAATTCCAATTTGATATATTTTATCTAAAGTCTTTGGGTTCCAGTGACTAACTTTAGTCTCCTGACGAATACAACAACATATGACACAGCATCCTGCTGACGTTGCATCTGAAAGAAATATACAATAACATAGTAGTTTTTTTTAAATGCATTTTTAAAATTCAAAATTAGAATAATCATTGTATCAAGACTCCGATGGACAGCCAAACTTCAGTTGCTAGATTCGATCAATATAAAATCCATCGCAGCTTGAACAATTAACTGGTGAGCGTTGTCATAGAAAAAAAAAATGATAGACATTCTTGAGATGAGACTGGAACTTAACTTAGGTTACCAACAATGATGAAAGTGCTGATTCATATAAAAAAATATACTTATTAAATAAACTTTCAATGGGTTTGTTTTATTAATTTTTTAAACTGTAATGTAAACTAGGGGATATCTTAATTTTCTATGTATTTAAATGTATTCTAAAATTTCTATTTCCTATGTATTCTAAAATTTTCTGTTATATTTAAACTGAATAATATTCATATTAAAAATATCTATTCTTCTACAAATCTCACACCAATCTTATACCTTATACTGGTACACCTTATATATCAAAGCTATCTTAAGATTTTTTTGTCTATTAAATAGAGATATGTGTCCTCCATGTTTTGGTAGATGTGTTTGGTTAATGAGCTCATGGTAAAACAATTTAAAAAAATCATTATATCATTATCGTGATACTATTCACTTACTTTTAGTTTCGTATTGCATTCTCCATCGGTGTATGTGAGAATCTGCCGTTAAAAACATTTTATTCTTTCCACAACGTAAAAATCCCTGCCACGACTGAAATTAAATCTTGTTAAGATTGAAATGAAATGTTGGTGTTAAATAATAATTATTGAAAACATGTGAATAAACAATCGAGTCCTGAAAGATTATCAAAACACTTAACTTTTTAGCATAAAATTAAGAGGGGTGAAAAACACTTCTCGCATTTCTCATAAAAAAATATTCATTATTTTAATTAATATCTGAATATACATGCTTGGTCTTAAAATAGTTATCAATATTAAATTTATTCAAAACCGACTGCAAATATTATCACTAAAATGTTACTGTTAATTTTAGGCGAAAAGGTATAGCGATCATAGGTTGATAATTCTCATAAAATTAGTACGCAAAGTGTTTGATTTTTTAAATGAAAATGCTGCTTAAACATAATTTAATGGCTCTGTCAGTTAAAGAATATCAATGAAAATTAGTTGAGGTATACTCATTCTATGTTTGACGCTGCAAAGTCATTAAATTGACTATATTGAATTTGGCCGTGTAGCTGACAACTAGTCCAATCATAGATCAGGCTAAATTGAATAATTGTTATTTTTTTCCATTCCTACCAATAAGTTACATTTGGAATAAAAATAATTAGCTATGTACACATATATACTAAATATATTACCAATCTGGTATTTTTCCATTTGGAGCAATTTTCTGTATTATTTAAGGTTTGCATTTTTTTTCTTTGAAAAACTCTTTTATCTATTTAAAATTTCATGCCATGACATCAAAATTTGAAAATGAAAGACACAATCATTGCAAATTTTAACCGAAAGATATTGGCTCCGTGTTGATGTTATCAACTGAAGATTGAAACAAAAGAAATTTACTAAAAAAAACAATGACAATTTGAATTATCTTAATATCAATTGAAAATGATATATTTTTTCTGTAAGCATAAATTTAAAAAAAAAAAACAATGAAGTGAAAAAAATTAAGTATTGTAGTTATGCTAAAACTATAATTATATTAGGTTTATATTTAACAAATTACTAACACAAATAACTAAATAAACAGCACATTTCTTATTTTATGCTAAGAACTAGTTTCCTGAGCATTTGCCCCTACGCAGGCACAAATTTCAGAATGGATCCTATTTGTCATCTATTTATGGATTTTTATGGATCACATTCTCCATTTAGAGTCCATTCGCAATGAGACTTGGGAGTATACATGGTTACATAATTTATAGAATACAATAAATATTTTTATTTAATTTTGTGTAACCTGTAAACTTACCATTACAAAAAACTTATAAATGAGTGATTAAATTTATCGTTTTACTAATTTAGTTTCTGCTACCTAGTATAAGTAAATATATTTTATATCAAACACAGCTAAAGCAATAAATTTTATAGATCATGTTTGTTTGTGTAATGATTTTGCTTTATATTTTTAAGACATGTCAAACTAAAATATAAATACTTTTCATTCAAGAATAATAAATTATTGTAATATATTAAGCATTGAAAAATTCTATTATAACTGACTTGTATTTGCATGTGTAAAACCGTCATTATAGCAGACTTTAAAGCAGCGATGCACAAACCGCGGCCTTTTTTGAATTTTGTGGCGGCCCTCAAATCTTTTTCTCAAACATATTTTTTTCATGTAAAACATTTATTTAATAAATGTAAGCAAGATTTTTCTTCAATGAAAGAGAACAAATCGGTTCATAGAAACAGGTTTACAAATATTATGTCAAATTAAAAAAAAAAATAGCTAAAATTAACCAAGAACGCATTATTAACTTATGAATTGCAAATGAAACATAAATATTTCACAATGAAACGATTTTCAATAAGTAAGTACTCATAATATTTTTTTTGTATGGCTTATTTATTTTCGAAATAACACGGTCAAAATAATATAATGGAACCTATTACTCATTTATCTAAATTCACTTATAATCTTTTTTACACGGTTTTAAGGCTGTTTTACATGGAACGTACATATGTTCTGAATAAAAAAAGGATTGGGCGTACTTTAAATCATTTTTTTCTTTGCGGCCCGAGCCCACGATAATTTGTTTTATGCGGCCTGCTAGAAGGTTAAGGTTGTGCATCACTGCTCTAAAGCAACAGTAGAACTTACTACCTCTCCCCTATAATTTTGTCTTACAATTAACATTGCTTTTATTATTCAATTTTAATTTTGTTTAATGTTTCTGGTCATGCTGCGTTTATGCATAAATCCGGCACTGGTGGTGTGATTAGTACATTTTCTATGTCACCGGTGGATTCAGAAAATATACCAAGGAATGGTCATTCGACTTAGAAATATAGTTCCTACACACTGGTGTGCTGCAATGGGTTCGTACCGGCTCGGCCGAGCCGGTTCCTAAAATAATTTTGGTTCGGAGAGCCGGTTCCTAAAATACTAAAATAATTTACCATTCCTTAAATCATGCATCAGAAGTTGATGTTTTAAGTATATCCGTAAATTCGTGTGATTTTGAATCTGAAAATTTTTGGAAAAGCTAAAAAAGCTCCCGTGCCGGTAATTTGGGCAAATCGGTAAATTCTTGGGATTTTGGATTCGAAAATTTTTGCAAGAGCTAAAAAAAAAAAAAACGTTCCGCATAGAGAATTTCTGGGTTTTTGAAATTGTTTGAAAATCCCAAAATCGCCGATCAAGGTAAGAGCCGGTTGATACAATTTTAGCAGCACACCACCGATCCTACACAATAAAATGAGAATATTTAGTAGAAACAAATAATTTCTCATGTACCAGTTTTATTTAAACAAGATGGTTGCTTCATCAATGCATGTAAAAATTTTGAAATAAAAAATATTTTAACCAAGATCACGGGGTCTTTGAAGATTTAACAGTTTTATAGTTTTACCGAGTACAAAGATTTCAATAATGTATTGTTAGCTAAATCGGGACATCGCTACTATTTATGTTAAGTCCATAGACAATACACAGCACATAAACTCTAGTCACGAAAAGTCAAATACGATCATAAATAATATACCAAATACACCGGAGTGTGTTTTGTTTCAACTGTGGTGTTTAAATTTGTATTAACGAAAATGGGTGACAAACCTAAAGTTGACCTCGGCCTTTTGGAGGAAGATGATGAGTTCGAAGAATTCCCCGCAGAAAGTAATTATTAAAACGGTCTAAATACAAAAAAGTAAATTTGTCGTGTCATTGTCTTTTTCGAGATCTCGAATTGGATTGAAGAATAATGATGCGCACTTTTAATTTATACACACTGTCTACATTTAAAAATCAATTTATCGTCGTTTCCCACCATATTAGTTACTCCTAAGTTTTACATTAAAATATAATTCTTTACATTAACATAACCTATAACATCTACTGCCTCATAATCCTCATTAATATTTTTATCAGTATATCGTCGAAATTAGCTCTATCAGTCACTGCGTCAGTGGCGGTTCTACGTACTGGGCTAGGTGGGCTTAGCCCAACCTGAATTGTTCACCCAAAATGTGTAGAAAAAAAAACTTTGGATGGCTGAATAAAAATGAACAGCAATTCGGCCGTTGAACAAAATAAATACATTTCTAAACGTAACTAACCTTTCCCAAATTAATACAATATCTTTGTCTCGATTTTCCTTTGTCAATATAAGACAATGCTATGTCTACCTACAATAATACTCTCGATTGTGTTTTGTACTACAATTTTAAGCCGAGCCGGCATAAAAAAAGCAATAACCCTATACATACTTCATACAGAACAGGCAACGTGACGTCAGTCTGGCAATACCTATGTATTAATAATAATAACAAAGGCTCGGGCTAATTATAATATAGTCAGAGTACTTTGTTTACACTGGGGCGCAACCAAGCACGATTAGATTTTTTTTGTATTTTATTTACATTGGCCAACGGAAACGTCATCTAAACTTACACGACTGCGCTTCAAAGTTTCAGGTTTCTTTTAGACGTCAGGGGCTACATTAGATTAGCCCATACATACAAACAAATACCAATCTCGTTGTGTTGTATGACAGTTGATGAAAGTTCCTTCGTATGGCTTTTTGCACATGCTAGTTCACTTTGAAGGAGACGAATTTGAGATCCAGTTTTTACTATTCTATGTATTGATTTGGCATTTACTTGGTAGAACTCCATTTTAACAGGGTAAAATATCAAGGTATTTCAGTTCTACAGTTTTTTAAAAAGTTAAAGGTTGATAGCTATTTCAGCTTACGCCATCATCAGAACTATGCTTTAAACATACATTTACTCAGCTATATATACTGTCTAAGAAGAGATACACAATGAATCATATTATTCACTCTAACATACTAATTCAAATTCTAAAATTCTAATAATAATTCAAAATAAAATAAAATCGAAACACAAATCTTCGCAGTCCATAGGTTGAAGAACACTGATGTAAACTATCAATAAGGTTTAAAGAAGTTAACAATATTAGCTTCTTTTAAGATTTTATATGAAAAATCTCAGTATGTCATATTATCGAGTCTTCTCTTTAGCTTCTGTTCTTAAAGTATTTTATTCCACATTATATGAAAAACATTGTGATATTCCATAACAACATTTGTTAGGCGATCTGCATAGACATCTTATTGTTTTGTTCCTTTGTTCATTGTACCGTTACCCAGTTTTACATAATCACTTTCTTCCATTTTGTTTAGATTGGGGCACTGAGGACGGTGATGATGAAGATGTTTCTGTTTGGGAAGACAATTGGGAAGATGACAACATCCAGGATGATTTTAATCAACAATTGAAGTGAGCACAATCTGCCTGTATTGTAAATTGAATAAATTTGTTTCATTTTTTTTTTAGTTTCATGTTCTGAAAAAAAATAGTTTATTATCTACCCAATTCATACTTTCGCTTGTATATACAAAATTGCATATCTTTTTCTTTCAGGGCCCAGCTTATCAAACAAAAAGCCAGCATATGAAGTGAAGTTCTACAATATTTTTTGCAATTTTAAGTTTGTTTTAATTTCTTTTCAATAAATCTATGTTCTAAGTAATCATGCGTTATAATTTTGTAGTATTACCTATCCTTTTCTAGTTATGAAACATAAAATCCTGAAATATACGAGAGATTAGTGTATCATGAACTCCCCTATAAATCTCACAAGCTGGAAATTTAAAATAAGTTTAACACAGACCATCACAGCTCATTAAAATAAAATACGTCAACATTTATGATGTTACGAAATTCTGATGTCTTACCTTGCCTTCTTACGCTGATATACAAATTAACATAAAAATGATTGCAAAAAATGCATCAAAATAAAAATGGTCGATATATTTTTATCAAATAACCAATGCTTAAAAACAAATAATTATTTTACATTAAACTAGCTTGGCGATCAATTTGTTAAGTATAACTATTCGGAGAAGTGTTCGTACCATAAACGGTGTGACCGTGTTTAGTGAAACACTGGGCTTGCAGTCAATACGTTTTTTTCTGGTTTTAGTTACCTTATGTTAGGGAGACAATTTCATCCACTCTATAATCATTCATAGCAAATAAAAATGCAATTTCAGACAATGGAAATAAGAATTTATTTTTCTGTTTCGTAAACATTGTATAGGTAAATACATTAATATTCTGCAAATACTTTTTGGACAGCATTATATCAATAATGTAGTAGTATACTGTATTGTTTCACTTAAATATTAACAGTTTATACTTAAAAACAATTCTATCATTCACACGTCCTTGGTTATATACTGCAAAAAAGAAAATACTAACAGAATACGAAATGTAGAGAATGCAATAGCTGTATATTAAGTGTGGAACTATTCCCTGTTTGTGTTTTAATATAACTAAGTAAAGAAACAACAAATAACAGACATTGATAGTGTCTGGCTGGATTAAGGAAGTCGTGTAATTTTAATATTTAGTTCTACATCAGGTTGTGATTTTATAAGACGCAATAATTATTTGATTAAAGATATTGTTTTACATAGATACATACCAAAAACATGTGAACGAGTGAGGTACAAATATGGCTGCCTAAAATATCTCAAGTATTATTGCTTCATAAAAAATCTGCATTAGCAGAAATCATCCGTACATAATCACAATTAAAATTACTATTTACAATAATGGTATACATTTAGTTTTATGATGTTGCGGGCTTGACGCAATAATTCAGTGGTGCTAGATTGAATTAAAATTAGCACAGAAGCTTGATAAAATCAAAATAATGACTATTCTGAATCAAATTTGGCTGCCTAGAACTATCAAAATATTAAAATACCATGGAATAAATTAATTTTAAAATGTGCTGGATAAATCACCGCATGCGGTGTCAAAAAATATTTGTGGAAGTTGAAGATTCTTATATGTATTATATTTTATTTATTGTTATAGATATATTTTTCCGGGCAACACTGAATTATTAGGACAGTCCGCGTAGAAAGAACATTAAATGTTAGCCTTGAAAATTGCACATTATTCTCAAAGATTTATTCGTATACATTTCAATTTTACAATATTCGTAATAAATACAATCATAGATACACATAAAAAATACAAGATAAAAATGGATAAGTTTTTCGATATAAAGAAGCGTATTTTTACTATTACTACTAAGAATACTTTTGTTTTCATGCAGTTTAATTTGGAAGCTACTTTTAAAAAATTACATATATGCTATCTTCGGAGAATACAGCATTTACATGCAGTAGCGTAGCGCAAAACGTATGTCACAAAACAGCAGATTTACATTCAACACAATAAGCAAAGCCACACCGCCACAATCGAGACAATATCGACCATAATTTGCACACATGGTAGAAATATTGGTTCTTTTAATGTCATTTGATAATAATTATTGGCTCTGGAGTTACAATGGTGTGACTACTGTTAAAATATGAATTCTGTATAAGCAAATCAAAAGAACATTTATTGTAATTTGATCTATAAGTAGGGTTGATGATTGATAAATTTACTGCCAGACAATCAAAAATTATGTAGTTCAATTGTAGCCATATACAACTGTAATAATGAAATTAAAAATTTTCACTGATCAAGGCATAGAATTGAATTTATTTTGCACTGCGGTAACACATCTTCATCTATTAAATTGAGATAAGTATGATAAGAAAACATTCAAGCGAGATAATTATAATATTCATGCGTCATATAAAAATCTGTGCAATTTTATAGGTTACCAATAGGAAGAGAGCATTCGAAAGGAAGTTTTCATACTGGTATTTTCCCAATTTTATATACACAAGAAAATTAATAATTCATCTGAATATAAAATTAGCAATATGTTTAGGTGTAATCGTACTTTATAGGATTGACACTATAAAAAGAAACAAGATTAAAAATCTTACGTTTTTAGGTAAAGTAGAGCAGTCCGTTAAGGTTATAGTTATTAGGTGACTGATAATTAAATGTTTACTGGTATTTTTCTGCTACCTTTTGTATTCATCAATTTAAAGCTTACTGCATATACCTAAATTTGCAGCTGGAAACGTTTGGTAGTAATCAGACAAAATTAAAATATATTTTTTGACAATATTCCAGTTTAAATTAAATAAATCGTCTAAATAAGTAGAAAAAGTTTGCAAGCCGTTTAGACAAAAATGAAGCTATACATCTCAAAATGAGAAGTTTCACGTTGTCAATATCATATTACGATAAGTCGTATGCATGAATACAGCAATAATATTGGAAAATACACCAGCAACAAAAAGAAATCAACAAGGATTTGACTTGAATCGAAAATATGTAACAAAATATTACCAACTATTTTTAGAATGAGAATTTAACCAATTAACTTAGCACCTATCGTAATAATACATTTTTTCGTATCAAAATTAAATGTATCAACGCGTAAAAGCCGAATAATTTCAACCCAAACATCAATTTATTAATTGTAAAATGGCCGCGCCGCGTCTCTCAATGACTAAAAACACATAGGCCCTAGAAAAAGCGTTTCAAAGTTTTGACTCCCCCGAATGAAGGTATATTTATTTATAATGACTAGACTTTTCGAGTTTTTAATGTGAAACAAAATTGGAAATTTTACTAACCGTTTCCCCGCCAAGTTGATGCAGTAGTTCGGACCAAAAATGTCTTATTTTTTTATTTAAAATGTTTATTTATTCATATTATATTAATCAATGTGAAGGACATTTGTATATTTCTATATAACCTGGAAAAGATTCAATATCTTTCTGTATATTTCTCATGTTGATGCGAACATTTTTTGTCTATGAAAACTAAGATTCTGCTATGATTCGGTTTTAATGCTATTTTTGTTAGTTGTGATTAACACTGCATTATTAATTTCTTATTGTCGTTCACTTTTAATTGAAAGCATTTGTTATTTATTACATTCATGATGAAATTCAATATATTTATCACACTGACTAGTTTATTGTTAATTTAAAGAAAGGGATATCACTCGACGATGAAACATTTAGATGGTTGGTAACTTATTATCTGAAATGTTAAAGATCCAGAACGAGTCCAGTCAAAATTCTTTCGGTAAATCTAGCGGGAGAGTCATTTTACAAGTAAGCAGGCTCATCTTTCACTTACACATTATGATAAAAAAACTAAAACAATACGTCAACATACGTACATACAAGAGCTAGCTTTACATCTAACCACATCATACAAGTTGCCTATCACAGATGCAGAATTTTATATCAAATTCAATCAAAAAATATCAAAAGTACGCAGGATAGTAATATTATTTTTTGTACATAAAAAAAAAAGCAAGGCCAAAGCAGACTGACTTTTTGATTGAAGGCGCTTTTTATCGTAATTTGCGAGACTAAAATAATGTATCTATTTTTTTTTAAACCGGTTGACGGGTGTCGGCGTAGGCCGCTTTGCTATTCATTCAATACCGTTGAGCGATTCCGGACAATTTGAAAATTGGTAATCGAATCCTGCGTAAATTTGTTGACTCCGTTGAGTGTTATTTCTTTTAAAATAATTTTAAAAGGCCATCAGTCGCCGGACGAATGACTGAAAGAAAACACAGTACTAAGCTTAAACTCTACAATTAAAAAATAAAAGAATACAAATTGAAAATTTCTGTAACAATTCGACTTGCTTAAGGCCAGGTAGACGTTTCCCTCGTTGGAATTTCTTTTTATGCCATTCAAATTACAATCAAAACAGTGATAATTTGTTTGCATATATATATCAAATTGAATCATGACGAATATTAGCTATTTCCGTTTAGAAATTTCGACATCATGTAGGTTATGTATATCTGTGATTCGATTTTGATGCAGATAAATACCCAAAATGTTGCAATAATTACAATAGCGCGTCTACTTACAGTTATCGGCCTGCATTGTTGTACTATTTAAATCAAATTAAAAGCAAACTAAGAACATAATCCCGTAATATAGTAATAATAATCACTAAAACAGCGGCTTTTTATTTTACACTGAGAAGACTGTGGATAACTTACGCTTCTAGAAAATTCCTAAAAATATAATTACAACTTCACATTAATCTTACAACTCGTACAACTCCTACAGTTGTCTCCTAAACGTAATTATTATTTAATATTATGACACATTGGCAACAGACTCTTAAGTCTGCTTTTGACTTGCGCTTTATGGAAATTCTGGACATAGTACTTCTTTAAAGCCCTATTGTAAGTAAGAATTTTACATCTGACTTTACTGTACAAATGAAAGCAGCCAAAATCTCTCAGAGAGGAATGCAAGGATTACTTTCTTCCGCAAACACTTGAACGCTTCATATTGATTTAATGTATAGCTCCCGTAAGCGGTAAGTTTGTATATATTGTTAGTCGGAACGGTGACAATCTGTTAATTGAAATTCGGAGAAAATATTTGCCTATGATGCAATATCCCTGATTACAATGGCAGCCAAAGTGTAAAATATACCAGAAAGTCACATCTGAAAGCACCGTTACCGGATTTTCTAGACTCTAACCTCACATAGCCCACAAAATATCTGGTACATTCTCATAAAATGGCCGACGTGGCAGGCACCCGAGACGGCTGCCGAAATGCAATGCGACCGATACGATAACCTAAGAATACGAAAAGAAATAAACAATATTACAATAGACTGATAATTATTATTATTTAGGAGAGTATAGTCAGAATTGATTTTATCCACAGTTATTGAAGCCTACGGTATAATCTTACAAACTAGAAAAAAATATAATTCGAAAAACTATTTTACATAGAAAATTACTGATTATTCTGTCTCATGCTTTACGTATTTTCGTTTCTTATATATAGGATAATTATATAAGATATATTTTTAATTTTAAAAATAAATACATCCACTTATATCATCTTCCTCTCGCCTTGCACGTTTCACACGGGTTTAACTCTCGACACGCTAAACAAAACATATTTCCTCATAATTAATTGTCAAGAGTATAGATATTAAAAAATTGACAGTGTCAAATCATGATGAAGTGATTATCAAAAGAAATAAAATAAAACATTTTTTTTTCGATGAAGATACCATTGTGCATTTGTTTGACTTGTAATCGAGAGTCAAACATTAGTGAAATTATCTACAATTTAAGGGAGTTTTATCATTTAACGACAATTCCCCCTTTTCATTTGAACAGTTAAATACAGCAATCGTCACATTCTCATTTTCAATTAATTAGTATACAGTCTTCCAAATGAAAAAATCATTCTTCTATCGTAAGTATACACTATGGACTAAAATGTACTACATAAACGAATAATATACTGAAGACTTTGAAGTAAGTTAAGAACAAAATTGTAAGCAAACAACAATATGTTGCAATCAGTGGATTGCGAGTGTTATGACATATTGCAGTTTGCCAGCAAAATGATTCTACATTGCAAACAAGTGTGAAATAATATGCTAAAAAAAAGTGTTTCTGTAACATTCAACAGACTGTCTCAAAAAACCTTTGCTAATTGTTGATAATATTCAACAGCTTAAAATCAGTCAAGATCAAGTTTTATTTTGACATTTATGTCACTCACGATTTATTTGAACAAGTAAAAACTTCATGTACACTCAAATTGAAAAAAAATAAAAAATCAATATTTAATATTGACCTTGCCAGAACTTCTATATGAATAATTCTAAGTCAAGAAAGCTGACAAAGTCGAGCATTCAAAAGTAGAAACTTTAGTGAATATATTATAAACTTGGAACGAGTATATAGTTTGTCATAGGAAAATCCATCGTAATTTACTATATAACCGTTTCTTTCAAAAGATTTTATGGTTTAACTTACATTATATTACTTAAGAATGTAGCCCATTCTTTTGTAGAGGCAGAACTTTGATATTTGAGAATTTTCTGAATATCAAACAAATAATTGCAACTAACGATACGGTGACGGTTTCGGCCTGTTTCATAATGATAAATTTATATACTCAAGAATGCAGCACAAAACAATATAATATGGTAAAAAATGCAATACACTTTTATATAGTCTTCAGTACAATAAAACAATCATTAATTTACAGCATTATGGTTTCAATAAATCAGCTATTTTACTAAGAGTCAAAAATAACCTACTGAATTCAAATTCTGGTATACAATGATAAAACGCATGTTTAAAATCACAAATGGTAAATCGTGGACAAGTACGTATACATTTAAAGATTAATAGATGAATGTGTGTATAGTATAATATTAGCTACCGTATACATACAATCGTATTTGAAATTGGTAGGGTTTGAAAAATTTATTGGAGCTGTCGAGATATAGAGCGACGACAAATCAGTTATTCAGAAATATATTGATAATTTCACAAATCAGAATTTTTTCAATTTCCTGGTGCATGTAAAAGGTAAATAAAAATTGATATATAAATTTAGTTGAAGAAGTGTGTAATTATATTTTATTTACAGTTGGGTAAGCGTTCAATGTAATTTTTCAAACCTCGCCCCTTTGTATTTTGATTTTTTTTATAATTGTGAACATCGTATAAAAAAAAACACTAAGTTTATAATTAGAAATCAGAATAATATAATACAAATTGAATCAATGTTTATTGGTTTATTGAGTCATGAGACGCTATTTGATATACTTAATCGAATATTAGTCAAGTACAATGAGAGAGATTCTTTAAGTGGTGATAATTGGATAAAATTGAATAGAAAAAAAAAAATAGCTGGAGTTCTAAAATTTCTACTTAGTATTTTAAAAAAAATATGGTTTTTTAATATCATTATAATGTGTCATTATCAATTAAAATATTGAGGTATCATTTACGTATACATGTTTCTTGCTTTAAAATTTCTGAATACGAAACACTGCGAATATTTCAGAAGACTTACATCATCTTTGATCATTATTAGGAGACTTACAATGTGGGAATTAATATCTGTCTTAACATTTAAGATAAAGTTACTTCTTTCAATGATAGTTCAATAATAGCACAGGTTTTTTTTTTAATTCAATGTGGTGCGTATGGCCTCCGTACAACCAACGGAACTTTATCTACAAGACCTGTTTGTTACTCAGTTGCTTAACCACCCTTTTTTCAAAGAGTGTAATAGCGATAGAAAGTATAGAGAAGAGCAGGACTAGTGGTTGGCTAATCACACTTCCTACACCATGTTATTGTAGGATTGGTGGAGTGGAATTTTTAGACATCACAAACGTCCATGCCTTTGAGCAGAAATCTATTGAAAAAATGCTATTCATACTGGGATTCGAATTTGAGGTACGGCATGGAAGCCAACAACGTTGACCACTGTGCCATGTTTGCCTAGCATTAAATACATTCAGTATAAAAAACGGAGAAAAACAATGAAGAAAGTAGTAGCTAGCAGTGATATTTTAAATAATTAAAGAAAGCAAAAGTTTTGTTGCCACATTTTAAAATACACCCCTTTTACCACTGTCGTAAATTTGTCACATTATATATGGGGTGTGACATCATGGATAATTTATATTTTATTACTGTCAAAGTCTCTTTTACATATATTTAGTAGTAAAATCATTGATTTTCTATGAATATTCGCAGTATATCGTAACATAGGTAAATATTTTGTATATATATATTTGTTTTAGTTATATCGTAATTAGTTACTATGTAGTACAGGAGAGATGAAGGAAAAATATTACAACTATATTTTGCTGTTTTACTCGGCATCAATGTTTGTCCAGATTTTTTGATATCAAACTTTTCCATCATTCGATGGAGCCCATTTTTCAATATTCCCATTTTCTTATGTTAATAATAGTATACACAGTTTATAAAATATGGCTGGAGAGTTTTTTTTTCAATAAAAATATGCAAACATTATTTCTCAGACGAGACAGAGAATATATAATATAAAACGTTTTCAATGGAAGACGATAAGAATTTTATTAATGAAACAAAACATCATTATTTCTATACCAAAATAAAATGCAGCTTATAATTGAATTAATAACAATATGTACAAAAAAATAATTTACAAATAAAATATAAATTTTCGGTGAGATTAGATAATTGAGGAAATACCGCACGAGAAGTATTTTTTCTGTGAAAATTAAATAACTGTAAAAACCTTTTTTGTGATAAAAAAAAGTGACTGCATTTAATAATATTTTACAGGAATCTACGAATTCGTATGAAGGAATGAAACAAAACCACATCAAATAAAATAGCAGACCATTCAAGGTGCACAGAATAACATACTGAATCTGGTATTCTAAGCATCATAAAACTGTGCCAAAGGACATACAGGTATGAAAAGTTTTCGGTATATATGTTTGTGAAAAACCATATTAAAGCCCAAATTTTGCAGAGCCATGTATGGCCAATGAGAACTCGAATACGTTCCTTGAATTAAAAACTATGTATTGAATCATTATATCAAAAATACATCATTTTTCATATGAAAATCATTGTTTCACACGTATTTCAAGGAATGTTGGTGTTTTTAAGATGTTAACTGTTCTCTTAATTCTCAGTTGAAAAGCTTTATATTTAAAACAGGTTCCAGCTGATGAAATACGGAATATGTTGAAGCACTGAAATGCACTAAGAAACTCATTGAATCTATGTTCGAGGCTTCGTGGGCACAATGCTTAGCTGTAATTGTCAAAATATATTTATGGCTCTTGATAAAGTTCTTGATCGTTTTACGACTCATTGCTTTTGGACTAAAAGTTTAAGACGTTTTGGAATATAAATTAGATATACATACACCCATTTGTTACAGAGTCTTATGGCATCATAAGCGCTTCTAATATCACTTTAAATATCAATAAACTAGTAAATTTTCTGTCTCGCCCTTACAAAAAGAGAAAAGCTAAATAATTAATTTCTTACAATCACAAGCAGTCAACCTCATGAAATATTTCGATCATTTAAAATCTCCACGACTCACCCGTTCAAACGTGTGCTTTGTTGTAATGTCTTGAAAAGCACCGCCCGACACTGCGCTTAGTGAATAAAAATAAGTATTTACATTCTCTTGAAATATAACCAATAGATATTTCAAAAACATACGTAAATTCACTAAGCGCGTTGATAAAAACTCAAAAACTTAAGAATTATCGTATAATGTATAATAATAGATAATTAATATATATATATCTCATTAACAATCGTATACGTCGCGTATACTTATCAATCATGTTTTAATTATTTTGGCGTACGTCATTGATTTTTGCTTCGTTAAAGATTTTCATCGATGATAAGTCATGTTTCACAATGTATATATATTGTGATATGATTTAAAATAATTCTTTAAGTGAAATTACTGTATACTGAGTTTCAATTCCTGATTTCTCACACCGTTAAGTGTTATATTATAGTAGTATACAATTCCATGGTAAAGATACGCAGTCAGCTGATGTAGTAGCTCAAGATATCCGAAAACTCAAAGAGTTGATAGATCAAAATATAATACTATGACAATATAAAACTATTTAAGTTTAATTAATATTGTAGAAATACGTTTACCTTTGCAAAATGTAAAAAAGAGTTGTCAACAAGTAAGTTTTAGAATTTGATTTTAAATTAAGTATATTCACTTTGCAAAATGTATTCTGAATTCTTGCTGTTTCTACTCAGGAGAAGTAACTTTTTATGTACTAACAAGCTTTGTGTATTTTAAGTAAAAATATTTAAAAACTATAACTTTACCTAATTTGATTTTTCATAAAAATTTTAAATAGGGCTGTCAATTTCGAGCTGATATGCCTCAGTGGATTAATTTGATGGATTTTTCAAGAAAAACATGATAATATGATATTTCATTTTTCTGGAATTCATTATTGGACTTATTTCTTGACAACTGAAATTTCAAAATATTTTTTTCATATCTCAGCAGTGAATGAATAAGAAGATACAGATAACCATGAAGTGATATTATTATGCAAGAATATTTAAATGTTTTTATTTTAAGTAAAATTTTTTTGATCAATCGGTCATTTAATAGTATATCAGTGAGTTTTCGGATTTACGATAATATGTGATTATTCAATGTCTACAGTTCCTACGTCACCGGAACGTTGTTTTTTTTTTTTTTTTAGTTGTGTTCTGTCGCGTGAAACTGAACAACGTCAGGCTCTGAACTGATGATGTTGTTTCTGTTTATGGCTGTTTCCGTTTGCTGATCGATCACTAATTCCTGCTCCGAGTCGGATTCTTCGATATCTTCTTCTCCTTCGTCTTCGGATGATGAAAGCAAACCTGTCAAGGGAAAAGAAATACTGATTTAAAAACAAACTCGGAAAACTTAGACGGCAATGTGAGCAAATCAATTAAAAGGTATATTTTTTTATAAATAAGACCACTGAAAAAACTAATGTTAAATATTCTTATTAGTATTATCTTGCTATTTTAATATAATTTACATAGTTTTGTGAAATTTGTTTAATAAGGGCCGCATTTGCTTTACAGTACTATGTAAACTACCACTCTAGTTACAGATTCGATTTTAATTCTTCCAACATGTATGTGTTGATGCCTTATTTCTTTAAAAAAAATAATGCGGAATTGCTAGCTCTACACGATGACATATCAAACTCATTATCGATAACATAGGAAGCCTGTCAACATTGTTTCCAAAATCTTTAAATATACATTGATTAAAATTATTCTAAATTTCACAAACATCAAAAAGTTGTAGCAAAATATGTAAGACCTACTACCTGGCTCAAGTTTTCTAATTTTTCTGCAGTGTAATTTAGTAATAAACGGAGTAAAAACAGGCAGCAAAACAAATAATAAATGTTAATGTTTTTTACTAATTTGGGAAAAATATAAAGCCTTCTTATTGATGAATATTCTATAAAATTACCTGTAGACAGTTGAGGTTGTAGCGCAGATAAGGAATCCGGCCAAAATCTTTTGCTTGCTTGACCGCCACTTTGTTTTCTTTTAGTTTGTCCACCAGCTGCAATTAAAGCAGACATTTAATATGAAGGAAATATTGTTCATGTTATTCTTATGCTATAACATTAAACATATTATGTAATTGAAGTTTTCGACTGAAGGTGCTTGGTGGAAATCAAATTTAAGCATATTATGTTCGTCAATGATTGAATAACTCTCACCGTTGTCCTTTCCGTCCAGCATTGGTTGCAAAATTCTTCGCCTGGCGTTGATAAACCAATTGTTAACTTGAAGGAGAGTGAGTCTGGTCTGGGCGGCGAGGCACCTCTTTTCCTCTTCAGTGGGATAAGGATGGACTAAGTGCTGAAAGAGCCACGCTCGCATAGCCTGCGTTGCACTCCGCGGCAAGACTCCTCGTTTCACCCCCTTTCCACCTCCGACACCTCCGTCATCGTCTCCTTCGACCGAGTCATCACCCCCTGCCATATTGTCTAAATCGTCTCCGAGGCTAGGAGAAACTGAGCCGCAGGAACCGTTGCCTAAAATATATGAAAATAAAATATATAGCAAGTAATATCAGCTCTCGTCATCTTTATGTTTGCTGAGAGCAATATGATAATTTCTAATACTTGTTTAAGTATATTAATCTGGATTGTTCAGATTGCTCGACAAGTAAATATTTGCACTGACCTGTATAGCTATTATCACTGGACGGATGACTAGAAAGGTTAGCTCCGATCTGACCGATGGGAGTGGATCCCAATACTACAAGACCGGGATTACAGGTACCTGAAACTAAATATGGCAATAATGAAGACGTTAGTAGAAAAAAAAGATTTGTACAATTAATTAATTGCAAAACTATAAACTGTGTTCATTACTTAACGTGTCCACACAATGCATTCATAATATTGGTGACATGAACAACTTTACGAAAAGTATAAAATAAAAAAGTGACAGCACCCAGATTGAAAATGAGGCATTTGCTTTTGTTAGTATAGATTAAATTGTGTGAGTATGGGATTAATTTTAACAGACGTTGCCAGGGTTCACCGATCTTTGTATGCGACATATGCGAATCACATATGGAAGTATCATAATATTTATTCGGTGCATATAATATTGACTAAAAATAAATATTCATTGTGTTGTGACAACCGTGAATAAAAAAATGGACTAAGCCCATGAATGATCCTGCAGTACAGCATGTGGTAGACATACCTAAACATCTTAAGAATATGAATTATGTAAGACAAATATTTTTTTATATAATTTCAAATGGTTCTAAAACCGCCGGCATGGTAGGCCTAGATCGAATATTTCGCCATGGTAGTAAAAGGGTTAAGCAAACAACTGGTGCATTTTTACCTTGATGCTGATGATATATGGCTGCTTTTTGCTCGTAGGTCTGGGTCTGTTGACAAGCGGCTGCTATCTGATCGGCCAGGAAGGAAGACGGTGCCACGGCGCCAGGATTGACATTCGTCGCCGGCACACCAATATTGTTGGAAACCGGACCGAGGGGGATATCAGAGTTTGGCCCTAAGTATTGCTGTGTTGTCACAGTTTGGCCGCTCGTTTGGATAGGTTGCTGGGACATTGACTGAAATAGAAAAAGTTAGACATTCTGAATTAGATTTTTTAATGAAGTCACTATTAATAATATAATTTCTGTAATACAAATCACGATAGGAAACTATTGGTACAAAAGAAGAAAAAATACAATATTGAACGTTTACTACCAAAATGTTAAGACTAGATATAATATAATATCCTAAAATTTAGAGAATTGTGATAATATTTAATGATTAGGTTCACAAATTTAATAATTTCTTAGTTACAAAGGTACGGAAATCACTATTTGTTTATCAGGATCAGTTGTGCTTTATCTTAGAAATATCTAAATAGATATATGATAGATAAATGTGTAATGGAATTGTAGAAGATTTATGTATTACATAGTAATGTTTTGTTTCCTACAGATAGAATTAATTCGACATATAATACAACAAAAAAATTGGGAATGCGTCTAATATATATATTATGTAATGGAATTACTTGACAAAAGAACTCAAGTGTTCAAAAACTAAAAATAAAGCATAATTTGTACCTGGATACTAGACTATTGGGTTGTGAACCCTTAGCACCTGTTGATTACTGTTTAAAATTAAGCAAATGGTGAGGTTTTCAGGTTCATTACATCAGAAAAATTATAGAAAACAAAACAGACCTGGTATTGTGGCGAGTTCGACGTACTGGAATGTTCTTCTGAGATGCTTCCACTCATCGGTTGATTATTGTTACTTTCAGCACCGCCAGGAAAAGCTTCTCCTGAAGATTAATTAAAAAAAAAATACATTAAAAATAATCACATTATGAAACAGGATATTCTATAGATAAAACAAATGAGGTAAATTCATTTACATATATATGTATTTTTTTAAAATAATTTAATTACTATGGGTACATACATACCTATCTGTTTATTTTATATCTACAGTTATTTTTGGTATCTTTCATAATACGGATACTTGATTAAGCAATTAATTTACCTATAATGAATGCTAAAGATAAATAGTATTTTTTATATGAGAGATTGAGGTCTGCTTTGAGTTTTCAATTCTGCAGTAATAGATTGATATCAATCCATAAAATTCAATTTGCGCACATGCTATCATATGATGGCTACCACGAGATTCTCTGTCCACCGTCAGCCTCATTGCTTCTTTTCAAAGTAATCTCAGTGTCTTGTGACTCCGCTGAGTACATTCTAGGATTGTCATCAGCAACAAGGTTCCTGCTGGGGCATAGTCATTATATTTACGAACTATTATAAAACAGTGCTTCAAATGGAGTCTTACCTGATGCATAATCAGTTCTAAGTAGGTTTTCACTTTGCATTTTTGATTTAAGACACGCGATATATCTACTGCAGAAGTCCCGACACAGCTCTTGAACTTTCTCCAACTCCAAAAGGTGGATCCTCAGCACTTGAATTGATTTGATCATCTGCAAAAATAATTATAAGATCAAGATACAAAATATAGATTTTTTTAACGTTACAAATAGCTCCCAGCACATTTTTAACGAGATACATTGGTTCCAAAAATTGACCCGTATAAAAAAAATTGCATAAAAAAATAAATATTATCTGACTCGTTATTAGCGGTAACAATTTGTATTGTAAGTTCTCGTTGTTAAGCATTTGGTTGATTCGGATCTTGTCATTATCTTCACGTGTAGCATTTTCGAAGTCTTCACCATTAGTGTCGGTACGGACAAATCTCTGGAGTGCTTAGTAGATTTAAAACATATTTAACTCTTTGTTTTTGGATAAAATTAATATTATGATCATTGTTTTTTGAAGAGCGCCATAACAATGACCCTAGCCAATTGTCTTAATAAACAATTGCAAATGATAACTTCATTATTTCACTGGTTGTGTAATTTTCAAAACTTGTGTTTCGCCACTTTGAGAAGCATTTGATTTTATTTTTATACATCTAATGTAAACATTTATTTTGTAATAACGCTGAAAAAATAAAAGTGGGATATTTTTTTTGGAAAACGTGAAGATACTACCAAATACAAGACTAATTACATGCGTGTGATAAATAAATTTAAAATACTTTTCTACCAATCATTGCTCACTCAGTCTCTAATATAAATTATTTAACAAGTGCGCCATTGATACTCACCAATCCATCTATCTCAGGGTCGTCAACAAGGAAAGGTTTACGGTCTCTCTGTTGGTGTTGAACAAACGCTCGGAGGTCAGCAGCGAATGCGTCACAGCCACCGGGCGACTCGGAGCCGCCAGTGGCCGCTTCGCATCTCTCCAGAAGCAGCGCCAGTAGGGGGAACAGCGGGTGTCTGTTGGAAGAAATACCAAAGTCAGCTATATTTTCAAAAACGTAGTTCTCTACTAACGTCTGTTCTATAGTTACTTTTATTACTCTTTTCGCCGTACAACATGTCATCTTTTTTAGAATTTTTTTCACGTATCAAAAGTATCGCAGCTACACTTCAACAGAAAATGCCACCAATAAACACTTAAATGTTGTTTATAAAACACAATTTGGAAAGCTCATTCTAATATATGACTTTATTTTATATCTTAAATTGATAAGGACGGACAGGTTTTTTCTGTCAAAAATTCACAAACTTTGAAATACTAAAAAAACTTGAAATTGAATGTGTCCGGCTGAAAGCCCACCATAGGAGCGATTATGTTTTTAGGGTGCCCGGTGAACAATCAAAACATGACCCTATAATGCTAGGCTATAATCTCGTCTAAGATGATTGCTACATGGTTGATTCTTGAATGGCCGACAGTGAAAAAATTAAACTAAACAATTCTAGACATGCAGGGAGTTTGTAGTGTTGAGATTTATTAAGAAAATAAATAGTATTCACTTGTAGACGGCTCGCTTGTCAGCCTCGAACTGTGCCTGGTCATGGGCAGCATTGGCGGAATTGACGGCATTGGCGGGCTGCTGCGACTGCGGACTCTGGTTCTGATTCTGAAGGTCGGCTGCTGGCCGCTCCGCGACTCCCGCGCAGCCCTGCATCACCACCCGCCAATCTTCACCACACCTGATGGGCGCAAAAGCGAATGTTCATAAGAAACTGCTGGAGTTTACATATATTTTTTTCTATCAGATAAATTAATTTAGAAGCAACTGTATTGATGTAATAAAATCTACATTCATCCAGGGATTTATTTGTGTTTTTTCATTATTTTTCCAAAATAAGCTATAAATTTTAATTTGGGATGGACTGTGTGAAATTGTTGTTAAAAAATATGTTTTTTTACAGGATATTTGGGAGATGATTTTGTAGCAATCTATTTTCTTAACTTTTCCGGTTCTAAGCTCAAGAAATGCGACCCCAATACCCACATTTTCTTAAATATCTATTTTAATATGGGTGATACAATGTTTATAATTAAGGTATTCTTATATCATAGTTTTTTGGACCTTTTGTAGTTTATATAAATACGATAAGATAAGAGATAAGCACCCGCTTATCAGCGATCGTTCGTAAGATAATAGGCTGAACGCCGCTAAGCAAAGCGCGCCAGTAGCACATTGATATTTGCACTGAATCAACGTATATTTTACGCGCAACTTAAAATATGATTATTTATCAAAAAACCACGGATTTTTATAAAAAAATGTATGAGGAATGATGCAGAGAGATATTTTAAAGCCCTTAGACTATTTATTTTTTTGAAATTCATAAGAATAAGGCCAATAATGAGGAAACCACTGGGGTCCCTAAAAGACCCCCATCGGCCGAGAAGTATTTTTCTAGTCTCCGAGCCGCGAGAGTTAATAGAATCAAAATTGATTGTAATTAAAGTAGAACTCCGATATAACTAAGTATCTGCTCAAATGTAAAAAAGAATCAAAGCATCATCTGATTGTTAAACATGTTCACCGGTTGTAAACAATATTCTGCACATGATAACCACATTATAGCTGTAGCACTTTAATTCGAGTCACTGTACTACTGTCCTGCTCGTAGACTAACGCAGCACTGACATTTGCAACGCTGGCCGCTAGGTTACACAGCTGTACAGCAGTTGATTTTATATACTCAAAGTGAATGAATTGCATTTATTACTCCATCAATAACTAAAAGCCATACCAAAGTTAGAGTGTGGAGTTTCTGTCTCTCATATATGTAAGCGAAATGACATAAAAGAGAAAATTTTAATGTAACCGACTTTCGGCTTTAATTGACACCTTCATCTGCATTTGTCCGTTATATCACGATTCTACTGTACCAGTTATAAAGTTGTCATGATTATTATGTTTGTATTGACCGATAAAAGTAATTTTACTCAAATAAAATCAGGGAAGTAGGAACTTCACTGGAAACAAGGCACGGGAAAAGATTGTGAGCTAAATAATTTTTGAATTTATTTTTACTATTTTTAAGATAAATATTGAAATTTCAAAATCATTAAAAGTACATACTATCAGTGCTTTTCGAATGCGGTGGAACGGCGTTCCGGCGCCTTTTTTCTCGGCATTTTTAATGTTTGAAATCAATATTAACAACAACAAAAAATATATATTCTGCTTTGAACACTTTTGATTTTCTTGATGTGTTACACTTTGTGAGAATTGCTAGAACAAAGTTTAAGCCTACAAGATCTGAACTGTGATATCAATTTGAACCATTATATTACAAATCAATAAATAAATAAAGTTTTTGAAGAGAGGAAACATAATTTGGACCCTTTTATAAATGTGGTGCAGCTGCTGTATTTAAACTGGTTTTCGTGGAGTTAAACTTCAGGACATAAAACGATAGAGCTACTAAATAACAAGCAGTTCTCATTTAAAAAAAAACCCACTGTTAAATACCTCCATTAGGAACCTACATGCACCACATAAGGATCGTACATGGATTAGAAATAAAATCTTGACAAGAAGTGAGTTCCGGCACCTTTTATTTAAAAAAAAAAAACCACTGCATACTATACATAAATAAATAACTGTCAGGTTTTTGTATGTTAATAATAAGTTTAAGCACAATTAATATTATGATTCATAAGTATATTCAAATAAAATCCGAATCCGACCGATATCCAAATAAAAAGTTTTTAAAAAATATATAACAAATGGATATTTCGGAGTCATTTTCGAGTATATATCAAAGAAGTCATAGCAACCAGTAATAAAGTAAAGTCGAAAATAAATCGATATTTTTTTCATTTTATTAGTTAAATATTACGCTTTTAACGAAATATATATTTTTACTGAATAAAAACCAAAAATATAAAAATAGAAATGCAAGCCTAGGAATGCCAATTAAAATGCAAATATATATTTTTTAAATATATGCATATTTTTGTATATTTCTTATTATATAATCAACGACGCTTAATTCGAGAAAAATAATATTCATGAGTTCTTGAAAAGTAACGATTACGTTTCGGAAGGCGCGAAACAGAATTTTCTTTATTTGGCCAATAAAGCGATCCACTCGAGTTAAATAAATCAGAAATCTCCACGAGGATTCAAGTGGGAAGCAAAATACAGAAACGTGTCTGAGTACCGACTGCCGAAACGTTTTTTAGTACTCACATTCAGAAGCCCTATTTTTTTAGACTACGTGGGTTTAAAGTAAGATCTCAGGTAAGTATAAAAATATTTTTATTCAATTATATTTACTTTTAACATTCATTCAAACTGATAAAATTTTTGTTCATTTGAATCAGTACTCCAATATTATATCTAAAATTTTCTCAAAACTGGATTTGGGCGTGTTTGGTCCCAATCCCAAGCATCTCATATACATTTATTTTAAGAATAAAATTAAACCGATAAATATAATTGAAGATTAAGGTATAATTAAAATTTTACGACTTTTTCATAATTGGTTTCGATTTCAAAAGCAAAATATTTATTTCAAGGTGCTTCAATACTTTTAAATTATTTTTTTGGATAATATAATCGAAATAATTTCATACCTAGACCACTCTTTGAAGGCAAATATTTGCAGTAGGCCGCCGCTAGGGTTTCTCCTTAATAGTAACAAGGTTTATATTAGATAGCATGTTATAATAGAATTTTTTTATTTCTAATTTTATCGCAATACATAAACAATCCGTGGCATTCAAATAATATAAATCAAAATGCATTTATTATTTAGTGGTATTTGAAAAAATCGGATAATATCTGAATCGTTCCCTACCTGAGTAACTTTTTTGATAAACGATTAATCTGAAAAATAATGTGAAAGCGAAACCAACAACGAGCGGCTAAAAAGGAAATTATTTATTTTTATACGATGAACACCCCAAATAGTAAAAAAAAACAATTATTTATGGTCACCCTAGTCGGGGTGAAAATGTAGCAGGGAATTCAACCAAAAAATTAAGCCTATAATGAATTTTAAATCATGAACGATGCCAATTTCAAATCGACTGTAACAAGTACTTCCCCCAAGTACAGATTATCTGGTCATTTATTTTATGAATCATATTTATTATCGCCGCGCTGGAGTTAAAATAGAGTCAAATTAATTTAGCTTCTGTGTTGCAACGTCGAAGGATAGTAATAATAAAATGATCATGTCGCAAAATTCGATTAAAGTCGTTATACGCAGGGTATAAAAAGAACGAGAAATATTCGATCTAAGTCGAATATTTTTTCAATTAGTGGTTTACGCGAATCATGCAGAGAAACTGGTTTCACGATCTTGGTGTGCGATAGATAGAAAATTCATATATTTTTGTGAAAAACTAAATACGACATAAGACGCAAATATATGTGTATTGAATACAATATCGGTAAAGCTAATTTGTCATGTATGAGATCGAGGCGCTGCAGATATGTAGTTTTATTCGAAAAAAGCCTATACTATTCAAAACTACAAAAGAAAGTTCTCACCGTATCGCTAACACAACTTAAGATTGATTTCCGACATTTTAAGTTATCTAAGTCGATATTGACGAGGTACCAGATATCCGCCTTTTCTTAATTAAAATTAATTAGGTGCGAGACCCGGAGATTGGAGTTCATATTCTGGCGCAGAAGAATACGCCGTTTTATCTATGAATCTACGACGACTGAGGGGAGAATTATCCCAACACCTTTTGCCGGCAAATTGCAAAATCTTTCCAATCTCAACAGCAGGGTTGACACTATACAACTTAAATATTAATAATAAAATATGATCAAATTAAATTCGTAAACAATAAATACTATACAACAGAGTTCGTCGTGGTTCACGGACCACTAAACTAAAAACTTTTAATTTCCCGGACTATATATATTATTTAATTACTCAATATATGTAATATGTTATAAACGTATTACACAAAAAAATAACACGTTGGGAACCCGTGTCCTAAGTGAATAGCTGATGAATAATTTAAAAATATCTTCAACGGAATCTATTCGTACTGCCAACGGAGTAATTAACAATATTATGTTTACATATATCGGTTATTAACCAGTCTGTCAACCTTGTTAAAAACGACAGGCGCAGAACAGTGATTGTTTCCAAAAAATGATTGCATTGCAGCGTTTCGCGGACCACCGTTTGAATAACGTCGCGATAAAAAATTGAGTTTATGTGAAAAACGGTATATGTTAAGCCAATTTTAATGTCGACAAATTTGTTAGCAGTTATGTAAATCAACACTACTCGGCAACAGCGTCCTTGATGAAAAATGATTCAAACAAGACTTTTTTTAGAAATGAGTTTGTAAAATATGTACAATGAAGGTTATCGTCATTGACTATACATGTGATGAATTTATACAGAATTTCCACATCACATAATCGCATAAGATAAAAATAAAACTAATTTGAAATCAACCACTACGTCAGAGAATCAAATTTTCGCAATCCGGCCGGATATTGCGCACACCCCTAACAATGAGCTCAGGAATGATTTTCTGAATTTGTCTATGCGGCCGCCCCTAACAGGAAAATGGGAAAACATCCCCATGCAAGGGTTCTTAACTTGTTGCTTTTTTATGACCGCACATACGGAATTATATTGGGCCAAATTTATTGAAAAGGCGATCATATTTCACGAAACTACATATTTACTTCGCTGACTGACTTGTAATTTCATTTTATTTAAACGCTAACTAAAATTCATTTGAGAGCTTTGTGTTTACTACTTATGAAAAATGTTCAGGAGAGTTTTTTTTTGTGTAATTTATTTTAACCATCAAGCCGAAGAATTTCATAAATATACTTTGTTACTATTATATTTTTGTACTAATTATACAATTTTATCAAATGATCTGGACCGGTTTCGATCATATGCGTTTGTATACCACATTCACAAATTGATAAAAATAATGTAAAAAGGCCAAGAAGCTTAGCCAGTCGGTTGTCGTTTCACTTACCTAAATGATCTGTAATGCTGTTCCCGCGCGCAGAGCACTTATTTTAGATGGCCTGAAATACTCAACGCGTGATTGTGTATTTTAGACCGTCAAAAATAAATGCTATTCACGCAGGAAAAACAATATTAGATTAGAGACGTATCTTCGGCCATCCATTGTTGTGTGGGTTTGTTTGTCCAATACATACCGACGAGACTGGCAGGGTGGAATGAATCAAAGGAAATTTTGAAAACTCTATAATTTTTATGACATAAAAACAACGACATATCGAATCTTTGTAATCGCGAAGGCTTCAATTTAAATACAGAAACATAACATTATTTAATTTAAAAAAGGTAGCAGCTGTGTTGTAAAAGGTTATGCGCGAACAAAATTTGATATTTTGAGAATCTCGTAGTGGCGTACCCCTGCCTCCCTCAGGGGCACTTGCTCTCTCTAATGACATTTTGATCAGAGGGGAAAGTCAAGAGGGGAGCACTCGAGTTAATGTTACGTACTTACTTACCTACTGGAAAAAGAAACAAAACAAATCGCGCGGAAAATGGCAGCACCATTTACTCTGGCAAAGGACATGCAAAAAAACAATTTTGTCAAAGTTATTAATAACTGATAGATTTCGTAGAAATGCTTAAATAAATTATTTTTCACAACTACGTGATATAATTATGCAGAACTTTTTCAACATTAAAATTTGCTTATATGTACTATATATATACATTTTGGCGAGCCCAATAATGATATCTATAACTAGTGGAATACATTTATTTATTTACTTGGTAGAACTCCATTATAATAGGGTAAAAATAGCAACGTATTTAGTTCTACATTTTTTATATTTATTTCTTTCGGTTTAGTTCTGCTTTAGTTCTGACGACGGCGAAAGCCGAAATAGCTATCAACAAATAAATATAAAAACTGTAGAACTAAATACGTTGCTATTTTTAACCTATTCTTAGTGGAATACACCTGTTTTTGCACGGTTTTTACACGAATTCGAGATAGTATGGTCATTTTTTTTTATATATCGAGTCATAATCGGCAAAAGAACTTAAGCGACACAATTCGGTAAACTGCGCTTTAAGCCAATTATTGTTCAATATCAACTAAGGCGTCAGTGACAAAAATATTAGAACTTTGTCTCATTCGCCTGATCCTTTTTAGGGCCTGTGCAATTTAGTTTTTTTTATTGTTATCGTTTGTTCCACGTGGACCCCGGTTCGGAAACGCTGATCTAGATAACTGAAATTAGTCAAACAATTTTATTATAATATCAGGATAGGCATTGGCCATATATTACTATTTACTAACTGAACTTAAAACAAAAAAAACCTTTTCCTGAAAAATTATGAATTGTCGGTTATGATTTTTTGGCTATTACGGGTCGATATGTCCGCTTTCAATGTAGAGCATAGGGCCTCCTAATGGAGTTATATCAAGAAAAGTTTTTCTACGAGAACCGCTTGTTACTCAGTTGCCCAATCAGTATTTTTTTCGAAAACATTAATGATAGAAAGGATAGGGGTTAGGATAGGACTAGTGTTTAGCTAAACGCTCTCGTTGCGCCCCGTTCTTTTAGAATTGGAAGGGATTTTTAAGAATGGATCACAAATATGCAACCATTGAAATAATTCCGTCTAGCACGGTCTATACTACCGGATAATAAATAACCTATAATAAACTGATTCATTGAACAGAAATATAAATTCCATTTGAATTAAAAATCATGTAAATTTATTGTGTCACTTACATGTAACTGATATATTATCATTCATAAATAAAAAATACATTTTTTCTTAGAAATAGTAATTATGTTGTTTAAGTCATGGATCCTTCCACTCGTGATACCACGCACATTTGATTTGTTTTTCGAGACGGTGGTCCGTCGATCGTATCCCTCGAACAAAAATAGAATCGGACGTATATGTATGCATATAATTTTCATAGAACTAGTTCGGACTAGGGCCTCCAATCCCGGTATCCGGGATCCCGTCCAATTTTCTGAAACCCAAAATGAAGCGTCGGGAAGAGCCGGGATTGGATGCCCTGGTTCAGACATTTCACTGACTAATGCGGGCCAAGGGGTATCTCTGAAACCGAAAGTACGTTATGCAAATTGGTATTCTCATGCCATTGTTGGTATTAAGGGAATTAATCACTTAGCATTTTCACGTTGAATATACAATAATACTTGCATTAATACACGGAAGTACGCTGTTTGGTAGAATAGAGTTTTGTGTGTAATCTTTTTTCTCCGTTCTGCAGATAAGCATTTTTCCATTCAAGTAAAATCACAACTGTCGATGGTATTTTTGCATGCAAAAATATATACGGTCAACCCTCCTATAGCGAGAAATTGGTACTACGCTATAGGAATACTACGTTAGAGGGGACAAGGCACCCATACAAAATTTGAGTTTAGGTTTTTTTCAATTGTACTTTGAATTTAACGAAATCAGTAATCAAACATTTTTCCTATTTTTATAAATATTAAATGGCCTTGTATTTTTTTTTTTTTTTAACAAGTTATTGAAAAATATTTTTTTAATGCACGTACATATATAAAATATGTATTTATGAAATAATATATTCATAAAAATTTTATTTTTTTCTTAAAAATGTATCGTTTTGTAACAAAAAAACTACGCTATAGAGGAGATCGCTATGCGAGGGACTGCCGCATACGCTATATGAAACTTTTCTATTGAGAGGAACGCTATAGGGGGGTTAACTGTATTTACAAATTGAACATAGTAAAATATACGATACATTGGAGTGATATGAAAGGTCTAAAAAATCAAAAGCCGATATGTCCACATTTCAATGTCAGAAGTGACGTTTAAAATGATTTGTTTGAACGATAGCTTATTTTTTAATCGTAATAAAGAACTGTAGGCAAAGTTTAATCAGCCAGTGCACCGCTTATTGAAATAAATATAAGCGAAATAAATTTAGCCATACTGTCATTTGCTTGTAACTGTTAAATTTATCGGTTTTGCAAGCCACTTTGAGTTTAAACAAGTCGACGTATTAAACGCATACTCTTGTCGGGTTTTGCAAGTTATTAACTAAAACATATTATGTAAAATGACTTATAGTATAATTACGTATCTTTAAAATCTATTTCGACCAAATGTGAACTTTTTGTGGATATGTTTCTGCTTTTAGAAATGTTTTGATGTAATAATATAAGTAATATGATATAATATGATATTCCTCATCAATGTAATATGACATACCGAATAGATCACGTGTTGTTCACATTAAGAATTAACGCTACCTGTGTCAGACTCGCTAGTTTATTACTAACTAGATGGAATGATATTCTTATTTTACTTTTTCGTCAAAAGTTATAAAATCTTCCTTCGTATCGTATAAATAATAAAATAGCACCAGAAGAACGTATGTAGGCACCAGCTCCGTCATAATATAAAACAAAAAAAAAATGAACACCCCGAAGAGCTAGACCAGAGGTGGACAACCAATTTGTCAACACATATATGTGTCGAGCGAGCATTTAATACTCGCCACACTAAAAAATGAGACTAGATAACAAAGTCGAATCGAATAATTCTAATGGGCTCACTGAATAAATAAGTATTAAAAACATGTAAATACTGACGATCCTTTCCATTCGAAAACTTGAAGAAACATGGATCAACAAAATAAATATTGTTAATAGTTACTTTTTGATAAAATTCATACAATAATACATTGTCCCTTAACACCTCCATGCCCATGACGCAATCGTAAATAGTTGAGCCATTAAATCATTCAATATTTCTCTTAATATTGTCAATAAGTATTTATCATACTAGGTATTATAGCATAAATACACTTTTAAAATTATTTTTTAGCTTCTAACTTAGGTTTAAAGACTGTCAATAAACAGTGAAACTGAGATGCCATCATGTCAGGGAACGTGATTTTTTAGGATGGCATGATACGGGTTAAGCAGGGTCAATTTTCAAACGATAATGCGTATTAGCGTAGCTAAGCCTATACGTACTATACATAATTAATTCATTTATTTTCATATTTATATGACATTTCAGTTCAAGAGTCATATATTGCAATAAAGGTCACTCAAGCTCAACACCAGGAGAAAAGACATCATTGACACTTCGTTACCTTACTTTGAAAAGGTTATATTTGCACTTTACCATGTTTTGAGATACGAGCGTTTGAATAGTTGACTGATCATACGGATGTTGTTTATAAATCGATTATAAAAAGTCCTATTGTTTCTTAGAAGCTTGTAAAATTACTGTATGAAAGAAAGTGTAGAGAGAACTCTTGAATCATGCTAACTTCTTTATTTAAAAATGCATGACTCTGAAATTAATATACATGTTAGATTGTGGTAAATACAACATTTTCCGACCAAAAGGGCATTTTATGCCAAAATGTCAGTTAGAACCTTTTCAAAGTAAGGTAACGACCTGTTTATGGAAAACACTTCTGGTAGATTGGTTCATCACTTTGGGAAAATAAAGTTATTCATGTTTAAATATATTATTATTCAAATAATCATTTTCAAGAATGGCAAGAGTTGTCATTGGTATCGTTTAAGCCAAACAATTAAATATTCTTTGGGCCTCTGCAACGTCTAAGCGTGGGTAAGCTTTATATAAAATTTTGGGTAGAATCCATACAATAACATATATTTTGAAGACATTCCATCATTAGAGGAATATATTTTAAGCATTTTGTTGTTTAAAAACAATCTTCGAATTGTATATTGTTGAAAATTCAAATCCGCCACACATTGGCAAGTTAACAAAGCGCTGCAATAGGCGACTGGGTTGCTTACTCCTGTCTTTGAGAGCGTGGATGTTGAGAAGAAAAGAACGTAAGACGAGAATATAGAAGGAATGAAAGAGATGAAAGAAAATCCGGCAGCCGCAGAAAAACAAATTTGTCTCGATATTAAAATGTGAGAGTATATTTGAAAACTCCCTGCGAAGAAAATACAACTTGTAGTTTTTCCTTTTGTCGTGTCACACTACAACAATAGATAGGTAGGACCACACAGTTTGCGGCAGTGTTAAGGTGTGTTTGTATACCACCACGGCTGTGGTGACGGAGTCAAATCAGCGGGGAGGGGACATTCTCAAATGTATCAGAATCTAGACACAAAATAAAGGGCTCTCTAATTCTTAACATGATTTTTGTATTTGATTCTATGTTTGGTAAATGTAATAATTTCATCTATGTCCTCTGTTATAATCAGGGGTGTGGAGTCGGAGTCTTTAAAAATGAGTGGCTCGATTTTTTTGTTTGAAAAATATATTTGATGTGTATTTAAACAAAATAGTCGAGATCTAAAGATGATCTGATGGTATACATAAATATAATTTAAAATGAAATTATTGAAAAATTTCCTCGGAGTCGTCTTTTTTTCACGCGACTCCACAGCCCTGGTTATAATAGTCGATCTGTCAAACGAAAAAGATTAACCGAATTTTGTTTTTTATGTCTGGTAATTTAATCATGTAAACTTGCTTTGGAGTGATAAAACAATATAAAGTTATTTTTTACAATTATCTAGAATGACGAGCTTGCATTTATTTTGACAGTTTGTTTCAAAGTAACCTCTTTCGAAATATTAAAGTTATACCAACCGTAAAAACCAAATATAAAAACCATGCTAAGCTGGAAATGTAGGAAGTTGTCGACACAAAATGTCATACCACAGTAGAAGATGGAGGAGTGGATAATACAACCTGTTCGAAAATTGCCCTAGTTTTTAAAATAATATTGACATCATTTGCATTTAATTACATCAACAGTATCTGAGAAATAATACATACATTAGATTGTTTATTTCATCACTTAAATTCAATATAATATTTAGACTTATCTCTTAAAATTCCATTGAAAATATTTTTTCAACCCGCGGAATCTTTCTAATTAAGAAACGGTAGTTTGCAATGAATAATTTAATAAAACTATCAAAACTATAGCGATAAAGTCAAATGCTGAAATTTTTGCAATTATAATCAATTATTTTCATCCATACGTTAGTATTGTAAATAAAACGTATATATAATATATACTGTCGTATTAAACGCAATCATTAACCGCGATTGAATACAATGACAGAACGAGAAATGAACCAAAAATGTTTTGACCATCCACTTCAACTGTAGTATGTTTTAAGTCAATATTACTCATTCCCAACTGCATGAAGGATACATCAATGGAAACATTTTAGCAGCACCATGGATATTAAGAGCCATTCTAAATGCCGTTCAGCTCATTAAAAATCATTTAATGACGATTGATAGAAATATTGATAGCGTTTTGGATTCTTTATCAATAGTAAGATATTTAATTCATTTAAAAAACAATATTCCTAGATCACATGCAGAGTGAGAACACTTGATTTTAATTACACGGTATTTTCATGTCAAGCAATTCAGTGTTGTTTGAGTTATTGCGGGTAAAAACAAGTTAAAATTATACGCAGATCATTTACAAAAGGGCAATATATAATAATATATAAACTAATCGGCATTACTTAAAAAGCAGCGAAACAGTCATAAACCAAATGGCTCAATAAAACAATATCGAAGCAAATACCTGAGTATAAAGAAAAGTCGAATCACCTATTTAGTTACGCGTTTATGGCCGTGAAATAAGTAAACGATTTTATTTAACGCAGCAGAAAGGAGACAGCAATTCGGCGGTTTTATACACATTCTTGAGCAAAACATAATATTTATTTACACATACTGAAAAAAAAAATACAAAATATTGGCAGAGAACAGCTGGCTTGCAACAGTCGAAAACAACATTTTCATGTGATAATTTTTGAGTTCACAGCCAGTTTTTTTTGTTGCCGCTTTTCGATTTCTCTGACAAAAATTGAAATGTTTGTAACTGTATAAATAAGAGATTCAAATAAAAATTTAAAGATTTTTTCTTACATATTCACATATTCTTATTATTGTGTATTAACTGAGGGTACTTCACTTCTACGATACTTTAAAACGAGTAGAATATTAAAACGCATCTAACTTATTTTTTTCTAAAATACCACTTGGCTCACTTCACCTCTAATAGGCCCATATGATATGTTACTTATATAATTGCCTTTTTACGTCTTACTAAATTTACGTAGTTTTTGGAGTTAGAAGCATTACGTTTTTTTATATAATTATATTATAAATGAGGGTCGATTTATGTGTGATGAAATGCACATTTTCAGTTTTAATGATAACATTGTCTATATATTAGTTATCCGGTGAATATATATTGTGAATATTTTACTTAGTTGTTAATAATAATTAATTTCGTTCAGTTCAGTTCATAATTCATCAATTCTACTAAAATTTCTTAAATCAAAAAGTTAGTGGGCTCATTGTCGCTCGCCATTCATACCAAATGAGTTCAATTTAAAAACAACAATATTGGAATTATAATAAAAAAAAACACATGAGTATATACATACCTGTTGAATTTAATATTTCTAAAAAATAAGTTTAGTAAACACACATCGATTAAGTCAAACATGTTTGACTTGCCAAATTTTGCACGGCGGTCAATATTTCACCGCCACACTCTCCCAAAAGAAGAAGAATATTATTAGGGAAGAATTTATAGGCGTTCTTTATTTGCGTTTTTATGTGTGGACGTGATCCGCAGACTTGTACCAAAGACGCAAGCAAGCGGGGTGTCCCCAAACCAGACACGGATCAAGGGCGTACTCTGCCAACGGAGAGGGCATCATCCGTCATTATTTAAAAACGTAATATCGTTGATAATTATTATTTGTCTCTCACATATTGTTGTATAATCAACGTATGACTTAATAGAGGGTGGGAAAACCCGAAGATTAAAAAATATAGTTGGTAAAATACTCTTTTTAATTGTTTTGAAGTGCATCTTGAGAAAATGAAATAAGTATTTGAAAAAAAAAATCTTAAAAATATTAGTGTATTTATCTTATTTCCGGTGATTTAGAAAAGGAAAGTATAATTCTGCATGTAATTGCGTATTTTTACAGGGCTGTGGAGTCGGAGTCGGAAAAATCAGGGAAAAATAATTTAAAGATATTGAAAAAATATTAGTCTATTCACCATATTGATTGGTGAAATGTAGTAGAATTATTTTAGTGACTACAATGATCTGACCGTATACAGATATGTAAGTAAAACGAAAACGATGTACTCCATAGCCCTCCTGTGTTTTTGTCATTTAAACATCTCAACAAAATACAAACTATTCAAGATATTTTTTTCGGAATAAATTTTTTAATATTTTTACAAGCCTTTGACTTTTTTATAAATTAAAAATAAACACTGAATTTCTGTATTCTGAAAAATATTCAATTAAAAAATTGTCTACCAACATCTTTAAATAATAGTTATATTTATAATATATTCAAACTGCCCTTGGTGGAAAGAAAATTTACGATATAAACAAATATTCATCATTCATACATTTCAAACGTATTAAAAAAAATCAGAACCAGTTGACTCAGATTTTGAATATTTGAAACTAATCAATTTAGCTATTTTGTATCCTTATTTGAAATACTATTAGAGATACTAATAAAAAAAATATATTAATTAGTTGACGGACGTGATAACTAGTTAAACGATAAAAAGATAACCATTAATAGTCATGTTGATATTCAATGAACTATATTGAAAAGTCGTCGCTTTAAAAAAATATCACGTATTAAATACTCCTGACTACGCCACTGCGCCCTACGATCCTCTACGCCGAGCCGTAGCGGGCATAAGTTCCTGCGTTTTGCATGTTTATTTATCAATTTATTAGAATATTATTTTTGTTTCTGGTTTATTTAGTGGCTGTGTCGCGCGACGAATTTCTGCTGCGGCGAACTAACTTAGAGCTTTAGCATGTTTGTAATATCATATCGATACCCATCCACGTAGAAATAAAAAAATAATATTAGAAAAATATTTATAAGCTGAATTGAAGTTATTATTATTTATGTTTGCCAATCATGCCCGTTCCCAATGTGTAACAAATGGAATCATAAAGAAATTTATATGAACGTGTATATATATTTTCTACAAAAACTATGTGTTACTAAGTTGCTCGACATCTCGTTTTCGCATAGAGTGAGGGATAGGACTACGGTTAGCTAGTTAGTCCCTCTCCCTGCGCCACGTTTTTAGTATTGGGATAAAAGGAAATATTAACCCATATTTTCCCGGTGCCTACATTATCTAATATAAATTAAGATTGTAACAGTCAATAGCTAGCAATCATCGGGAGTGTCCGATACAATCTTTATGGAGTGAGCAATGTTTTGTTATCAGAATTCTTTACGATCACCAGGACATTTTATCAGACAGAATTCGGGCAAAAATGTGTTTATCAGTATAGACTTATTCAATTTTAAAATTCAATTTATGAGACTTTCCGTACTGGGCTGGGATTCGAACCCATGAGCACTACAGCCGAAGTCAACGAGGTTGACACCCTACCAAGGACCCAGCAGAAGTCAATATGGAGTGTAGATTGCCATTCCGTTACCGTGAATTGGGAAACCAATTTTAAATAAAAATGGTAAGAAGTTCTTTACAATGTAATTCTGAACCATCAGTATATCTTTTCATTTAGTGATTTAATAAATACATATTTGTTTCCGAACGTTTTTATTAAAAAAATGCTTCTTGCGGTACAAACCCACGATATATTCGCTTTGTTTTGATACAAATCGACTGCGTCAATAACAACAGACAATTCTAAAATTTATTAAGACCTAGAAACTAATTATAAGAGGTCTCTAATATTCAAATGATTTTGTATTTAGTATTACGGTTGGTATAATTAAAATGAAATAATTGCAGCTATATTCAATGTTTTTATATCGAATTGTCAAACGCTAATCAGAAATTGTCAAGAAAACATGACAGTAAATTCATCAAAGAGCCATAAATATGCAAATAATATATATGGATGTTTAGTATAAAAAAAAGGCGATAAGTCCAAAAGCTGAAGAGCTACAAAAACTTATGCAACTTATTATAATATATTGATTTAACTATTGATGAATATGATTACTTTTATGGTGTTTACTGTCAATACTTGGTGGAATGGCATTATAATAAAAATAATAAAACATTTTTAGTACTTTTTTCCACATAAAATGTTTTATTATTTTTATTGATGAATATGGTTAGTTTTTACTGCAGGTAAATAGCTGTAGCTGTAAATCATAAACAAAGGTGATCTTGTTTTGTTAATTAATGCCTAAATGAGAGAATTTCTTACATTAATTACGGAATAAACCGTGAATTACACGATTAACATATCTCAAAACAGCTGTTTCGGTCGAAGTGAGATTAAACTGTTTCAATGAGCGAAAAAATCAAAATTAAGTTTTATGTACCTGAACACTTATTTAAATATACCGAAATAAATTATTTTTCGTTGAATGTTTTCCTTATTAGGTAAAAAATATTTTTATCAAAGTGAAAGTGCAATTTTATTAATCAACGCCCAAAAGATATTAAATTCTCGTAACGGTAAATCACATAAAATATGTAAAAATGGAAATTTGGTACATAATAACAATTGGCAGTGCGCCGATTTACTAAATAATACAAATTAAAAAAAAAACGATATAAATAATGTACAAATAGGTTAACTAATAAGACATTATCTTTATCATTCCTACTTTCGTGCGATTTTCATCTTATATAACTATTAATAAATATTTTGCCATGTAAATTTTTTAAACAAATAGTAATGCGATATTAACACGAAAGGCTGTTAATCAATTTCATACATTTTGAAATTATAAAATAAACATCTTATATCATGTTATCAAGTCTACCTATTTTTTTTAAATACTTGCACGAAAAACATTCGAAGCACACGACAATTTATTATTCCACGTGGCAGTCGAGTGTATTTCTTATTCTCGTATTGCATGTTTTTCATTATCCTTTAACACTACTGTTTATAAATATTTTTTGTTATAATCTCTATAGAAACATTGATACTAAATAAAAAAAATAGTTGGACAAATATAAATTCTGAACATGTTAAAAGTATAGCGAAAAAGAAAACGTTTGTTGACTGACAAAGCAGTATTTTTATTTAAATGATTTTGTAGCCTTAAGACCTTGCCGCCTGCGTGGTCGAGTGGTCAACGTCGTTGGCTTTGGTTACGGGTTCGAATTCCGGTACGGACAGTTTTATAAATTGATTTTTCAATCGATTTATGAATTTTTGTTCGAAGGCATGGATGTATGTGATGTCTTGAATTCCCCCCTCCCACCCATCCTATCCTATGAGCGGGGCATATCGAGAGCGATTAGCTAACCACTAGTCCTGTCCTAGCCCTATCCTTATATTCCTACTCTCTTTGGAAAAAGAGAGGTTGAGCAACTGAGTAACAAGCAGTTCTCGTAGAAACACATATGTTGAGATAAACTCCATTAGGAGTCCATATGTTCCACATTGGGAGCGGGCATGGTTAAAAAAAAAAAAGACTTTCTACTCATTCTTTTACATTTTCTTTATTTCTAAGGAATACACAATCGGTTTTCGTCGTCCTGTAATAATAACTGTATGTTTCTCAGTTGGGTTTATGTTCCGGGAATGTCAATATTGCATTAATTGGATTTTCAATATATTATTTGAGATCTTGGGACGAAGGTGTTTTTGTGACGTCATAATTCCTCAATTTGATCTCGAGTGACTTGAAAAAAGTTCACACCGAATTCATTGTTTGTGATTTAAAATATTTGGGACAATGGATGTGATTAGTTGCGATTCCAAATATTTAGATAGAAAAATTGTAAATTTGTATAAAAAAAATACGATTTATATTTTTTTGCAATAGAGCAATAGCAGTGAACGATTCCGTCATATTCAAATAACGTTTGAATAATATTTATATATTTTTTAATGCAATTTCGTTGCTTATTAACACCTCCATGCCCATGATGAAATCGTAAATAGTTGAGCCATTAAATTATTCAATATTTCTCTTAATATTGTCAATAAGTATTTATCATATTAAGTATTCTAGCATATATACATTTTTAAAATTATTTTTTAGCTTCTAACTTAGGTTTAAATACTGTCAATAAACAGTGAAACTGAGATGCCATCATGGCAGGGAACGTGATTTTTTAGGATGGCATGTTACGGGTTAAAGAACCAGTTATTCGTGTGATGCAGAATAAATTATTGAAAAGCAAATAAGTGCGGTTTGATTTCATTACCTTTCACATCCTAAAAATGGGGTGTAGCGAAGCGATTAGCTAACCACCATAACTTCTAGCCTTACTCTCTTCTAAAAATATTGGCTGAGCAACTGAGTAGAACAACAGTTTTCGTAGAAACCTTATATTGAGATAAACTTCATTATGAATCCTTTAGAAGCGGACATGGTTAAAACCAGTGGCGGCCGGTCAATGTGGCATTGGATCAATACACCTCTTGTATATGCAGGGAAGGTTATATTTCATGAACTAATATTCAAACGTAACATTTATATCATTCACTCATTTTAAATTCTTCATGTTTTTATTGTCTAAAAAATAAAATAAAATAAAATGTTCTTAAATATTTATTAAAGACAATAAATAAATGAAGAATTTAAAATGAGTAATATAACCGCCCCTGCATATACAAGGGGTGCATTCATTCAATGCTACATTGACCGGCCGCCACTGGTTAAAAAAAATGCAAACTGTGAAATAAACGTGCAACACATTTCTACCATGAACAAGCCAACGCAGCAATTTTGTTTTTAGACCTAAATGAAAAAAAAAATAGCATTTTTTTTAAAATGCAAGCATCCAATAATAAATTTGAATTAAGATAAAATAAAAAAAAATAAAAATATCATAATATTTGTGGAGATGGAAAAGATGGCGAGTTTGACAACCACAGTCTTGCGGTAGTAAATATTTATAAATCTGATTATTTTTATTTAGAGATGCGGTGGTGTACAGCTACGGCGCGTGAAGTTTTCCTTCCTGGCCGAAGGAAAAAGGAAAAACTATTTATTTGTCACACGCGGCGCAGGAGAATTCAGCACTTTATATCGACTACGTGAAAATAACGCCAACACCAGAAACGCGAGCGGTATATTAAATAACGTTATGGTGATCGAAAAGCCTGGGGACGTTACTTATTTCAGTTGGCTTTCCTTTAAAAAATATATTTATTTAATTTGCGACGAAATGATATAAATTAACATTTTCTTTAAAGTTTAGAGAACTCCACTTTACTGTTAAAAGTTTTGGAATTGACCTACGGGTGGTTAAATTCTTATTTTTAATAATTATAAATTGAAAATACGAGTGGATGAAGGTATAATGAACTAATCTTCCATACGAGAGAGACATTTTAAAATATCAATGTTCTATCATTGTGGTAATAGATGAAAAGGTTATATCGATTTATTTCATATTTGAAAAAGGTATTAGGCACAGTTCATGCTTTCATAATAATAAACACAAAAATAGTTTTCTGTTTTTAAAGTTGTATGATCTTTAGTTACCCACTTAAAGCAAGCACTCCACTTGTAAAATTGTCTTTAATTAACTGAAGAAAATACGCCAAAAAAAACATTGACCTTAATTTAACTCAAATCTTTGATTTTGTTACATAACTCCTTCATCCACTTGTGACTTCAGTTGTATTTGAGCTCTAGCGAATGAATATTTTTTACATTCAAAATTTTACTCTCCGAGTTAACTTTGAGCTATTCTCTAAAGAGCTTCTGGAGAATGATAATGTCAAATGTGTCAATTGTCAATTTCCAGTGGCGTTAAGCACAGTAATCGTGTCGGCATTTTAGAAAATTTTAAGAAAAAAACAAAAAATATACATTGACGAACAGTGAAATCATGATTCTACGTTTTTCAAATGACCCTAATAAAAAAACGCGGGAAACCGATAATGGCGGAAAGCTTCAAATAATACCAAAAATGTATTTCTTTTTCAAAAAAATATTTATTTATTTCACCTATTTGTAATTTACTACATATTTTTTTATTTGAAAGTTCTTAGTAATAAGTTATCCATTTTAAGTTATTTCAATTTTATCAAAGACTTAAAACGCGCGTACTTTTCTAAGTCAACATTTTTGCTATGTTGAATCGTTTTTTCTTTTTTTTCTAATTTCCTTTGTCAATGCATTTAAGTTTTGAGTTAGAAAAATTGGCGAATCGAGGTGCGAGTCAAGAACGAATTTATTATCGAAATGGTAAATATTCAACAACAAAAAAAAAACGCTCAATCGGTGTAATGTTTGTGATGGGACCCATAATATATAGATAAAAGATCGAGGAAATCGGTAAATATGAGAAAGCTTAATGCGGGATTATTTAAAATGTTATGAATGTGAAATGGAACCAGTGGCGGATCCAGAAATTGTCCCAGGAGGGGGCCATTCAATTTGAAAATAAGCATGATACATAAATAATACATTAAAAAATAGATGAAAGCCTTTTTTTATGTCATTTTTTTTTTGCGCGATTTTGAAATTACGCGATTTTTTTGGACGGCACCGTAAAAAAATATTTTTTGCGCTAATTTGAGGAACAATTTTTTTTTCATACATTTTTGATACTTTTTTACGCGATATTTTGATTTTTGGAACCGATTTATCAAATCATATGAAAGTGAGGTTTTTTTACGCGCCACCTTCCTCCTATGCATCGCGTAAAAAAAGATTTGGTGTATATAAAAATAGTCAATACATAATTCAGTTAGTATGTATTCTATAAAACATAGTAAACTAAACAATTAAAGAGCCCATTTCAAAATAAAGTTTTAATACATTATAAAAATGGAAAATAAATTCTCCCAAGGAGGGGGCCATGGCCCCCATGGCCCCCCCTTGGATCCGCCAATGAATGGAACTATGTAAAATAAAAGATCCATGCGGGAAAACGAAGAATGCGAGAAAGATAAATCGGGGTTCCACAGTACTCGTTTCGAACTGCATTAAAGACAGGTTTTCTAGATAAAATTTTGATGTATTTTTAGCAGCTTTAATAATTACCATTATCAGTTTACAAAAGTAAAGTAATCAATTTTAATTGGCTGTTTTTATATTCTTCCGCAAACTAGATTGAATATTGCAACTATTTCACGTGCTCGTATTCAAAACATCGCTTAATCTAATGGAGAATCTTTCATGGTAGATTCTCAGTACGCTATTGCATCCCAAAGACCGAGTATAGTAAGATAAGCTTACGACCAATCCTTCCATACCCTCAACATATCTTCTCCAAAAGGAGACAGAAAAGTTTTTAAAAATCAGATGAAAAATATGACCATTATTTACACGACCAGTTAGTGATCTAATAAAAAATAATCAATTGAAAAACAGCACCGTTTATTTAGAATAAAAGCATTTTTAAATAAGGATAAAAATATTCAAAGAAAATGCTTCCACGCGCTATGACATTCGCCGTCTTTGAAAGCGGACCATAAATGTCAGTTATTTTTAATCCGCCACATTTTCGATTCATCAGTTCAGTATCCAATTTTGAATGAAATGATTAAAAGCCGTCTGCGAAATAATAAATACATTTTTTAGAAAAACCGAGTGATTTATATTTTTTTGTTTAAATATCTTTTAATGTTTGGAATAAGAATAGAATAAAGTAGATTTGTACTATTATAGGATTCATTTATTTTAAGCATTCAATCGCTTAGATATTATTTGGCCATCATTCGAGGCCGTTTGTACGACAGGTCCCCCCTTCAGCATATCGCCGTAGTCGAGTAGTAAGTTTACCGATTTTTCCCAAATAAAAAATTCCAAGCATGCTTTTTTTTAGAAAATTCGTGGGTTTTGTTCGAAATGATAAACGTATGCATTTATATTAAAAACCATTCCAAAATAAGTTTAAGCCACAGGCTTAAAGCTAGTTTTCGTTAACCCCTGCTTAATATTGGAAGCGGAAAGGATTAAAAAAAATGATGAATCTTGATATTATATCTTTCACTTTGCGGTTTATGTTAAGATACTAAAACAGCTAATACACTTTTGCAATCTAATCTAAAGATGTATTCAGAGGAAATATGCATTAAAAAGTGTGCATCGGAATAAATAATTATCAAAGATAATTTTTTTAAAAATCTGCATCGGGTGGACTCAATTGCCGATTGATATTATATTAAATGTCAAAGGATGTGACACTTTGATACGATAAGTTCAACAAAAAAATAACCAACACAATATTATGCAAAATCGATTCATCTCTGTTTCCCAAAACCCGTCATTGTTGATAATCAAACAATATTGCGGTAATACGGTCTAAAGTGTTCTCATTTTATTATTAACTTGTGATGTATAAATTTATTCACAATATTTTTTGTACTACAGTCTAGATTAGTTATTGTCTTGCAGTTGTGAAGCAACTCGCTTAGTGTACTTTAGTATTTTATAGTGACCGTTGTAGAAAAAAGGTGGCCGATAAATTAAAGTTTGCACAATATGTATATGAGGCGGACAGACCACAAAAGCTTTATTATTGGATATATTTAAGCGTTAAATTTAGACACCATGGCTAATGCCTTTTTAAAAAAAATACTTCTAATACCTTCATACAAAACTGTGCAGGTTGGTCTTGTATCGTTTTTTGACAAAATGTATGTCAAATACTTGACGATCAATCACAAATATACAAATATAAAATCAATAACTAAATGAAAATAAGGCTAGTTGTGATATCAACAAAAAAATGACACGTAGTAAATTTTAAGAGAATTTTAAGTAGAAGACTGTTAACCGAGAATGTGAGTTCTTTTGAGGGTATGTTTAAAACTGATTGGGAATGAATTTCTGTCGGTTAATGCAGTATGTATTTATGTTATTAAATACAATAATTAAAATTTTGTCGCTAAATAAAAGTATTTGTTGTCATGTAATTATAAAAACAACACTGCGCCAAATATATAGAAAATAATCAACTTCTTCAATCGAATACTATAAGATAAAATAGTATATTATTTTGATACTTTTTATACATTTCCAAATATGTACCGATATTCGCAAACGCGACAGTCAAATGTGTAATTTTTTTTTTAATATTGTTCAAAATCAATATTTGTTCTAGAACTGTTGCAGTTTAAACTGTAACAAAATGTACGTTTGAATTAGCTTTACTATTAACTATTACATGCGCCACGGAAAGCGGCCGCGAAATTAACACAAAACATCGATGCTGCAGTGAGTTTCCGAGTTAGAATGCCAAACAAAAATGTTGGCCACAATAAGAATTATACACTCGAAAGAGCGAAATGAAAAGAGTTGCCTTTTCCGGGCGCGAGCTGCAATCCGCCAGTAGGTGCGACCCCCTCATTCCACGTGCAGCCAGTCGAGCTACACTATGCCGCCCCGTAGCACCCGCTCCAGCCCCCGACTAACCCAAACCCTGATGCAGGAGCCAGCCCGTGACGAGACAAGAAATGGCAACATTAAAATTTCAACGCAGACAACAAGCTCAGCGCTTTCTCAACCGTAAATTGGCTACGGCGAAAGGAGGTGTGTTCAATTGTTGTTCAAATTAAATATCTATACGCAGTACTTTTATCCGTCAAACAGGTTTCATAAAAATGTAATTAATTGATAGTGAATTATCAACACGATAAAACATAACAAATAGCAGTACGAAAATAGGTCAGTGAGAAACAAACGTCGCTATCTCCATTGAATGTCAACGATACACTTTTTGATAATATTATAAATTAACAAAAAAATATCTGCTATGAACGAAGTATGTTGATGTGTGTGCTCTCTAAATTGATTCGAATTGAGCCGACTGCAATGTCCCGCTCCCGGCGTGGAGCATATATACTCGAAATGGAACAGCTTAATTGAAGTTATCTATCAAGAATATGGTTTGTATCCAGTCCCTTAACCTCTATTTTTCGGAGATAGAGAGATGAACACTCTAGCTACGCCGCGATTTTAGATTACAGGGTTTGATTGTAAACATCACATAAGAATCCTTTGAACTTTGATCTATAAAAAAAATTACAAAATCAACAAATAAATCAGGAAGACATCACCCTTTAGGATAATGAAAAATAATTTGAATAATTTTCACCTGTTTAAAAATAAGTCACGGATTACTGGAGAAACCTGTTTTTTGGATCTCCTAAAAATGAGAGAAAATTGAGATACGTTTTTTGCTCTAAAGGGCCGAAATGTAGCTTATATCAACAGAAGTTTTCTACAAAAACTGTTTGTTACTTAGTTGCTCAACCTCAAAGCTAATCGCTCTCACTATGCCCTATTATTTAGGATCGGATAGGTGGTAGAGAATTTTAGACACTATATATATTAATGTGTTTCTATTAGAAAATTAATTGATAAAAATTGTCCGTACGTAAGCACCGTAACCGTTGCCATAACGTTAACGACTCTGGTAAACATTAAGAAGGGGAGTGTATAAAAAATGAAACAATAAATGAATTAAACCTACGCCTAATTATCTTTTCACACGGTTTCGAAACTGCACGTTCCAATGTAATCGAACATATCTAGAGTTCATCTATGTTCAGGTCATCATTTTTACACGGCCGATTTGCACGGAACGTATATCCCGTGTAAAAAAGAGGAAAAAGAGCAGGAGTATTTAGCATAGTAAAGATTTAATGTATCGGGCGACAAAAATAACAAAATATATAATTTGAACGGAGGCAATTTCATTTCACAAATTTCAATAGCATTGTCGGTGGATTCGACGGTAACTTTGTAAAAATCATTTTTAATATCTTTCCTAGTCAATCGGTGTAATAACAGAGTTATCAAATTGTATATTGTTATAGTATTTATGAAACGTTTAAATTCTAAAATACAATTGATAAAATACATACATATTTATACTGCGTTGACAATCGCTTGGCAGCATTAAGTTCGCAGTATACTTAAAGACGGGATAAAAGTCGGGATGTGATGTGCGTTGAGAAAAAGCTTTTCGACAGTTCCAACGATTTATTTCAAACACTCTTTATTGTATGTGCACTTATGCAATATCTCGTTATTCTAAGGACAATGCGAGGCGCAGACAGATTCGAGATGAGAACAATACAAAAATAAACATAAAGAATAATGTAGATGTTAATCGACAACATTAAGTGAAGTATTATTAGCCTTAATGGAGTCAATGCTATTAAAAGCAATACAAATACAATATTTAATTCAAAATGTTAAAACTGATTTATTTTTAATGTCATTTGTTTTCAGTTAACGTAGGCACACACAAAAATATATCATTGAAGCCCGAATTCGCTACAAGTCCAATTTTATACACACAGTGTTATATTATTGGACTTAATAAAAGATTTTTAGTACTTTTTCCACATACAATTTTATTTCGCTCATCGCGAGCATTATCAGCTGATAAGAAAAATATATAAACAGTGCTATTTATACAAGTTAAATTGAAATAAAAGTAAAGCAAGTCCAATAATATAACACTGTGTGTATAAAAATAACACTTGATTTATGGTGACCAATTGAATATTGCGTAAAACAATATCTCAAAACAGGTAATTTGAAGCTGCCAGAGTAATGAACTGGACGATCTAAAAAAATATATAATTTATAATTTTTGTCCGATCCGATGATTCTTTGATTATTTTACAATAACAGTACATTTTTAATTAGTTATGATGTTTTTTTTAATTCTTATAGGTTTAATCTTATCTAGAATGTAAACATAAGTTAGTGTTGTTTTATTATTTACGCGATTGACATATCCTTCTTCTCCTTCATCTGCTCTTCTCATCATGGTGATCATCACAAAAACTTTAAAGATATTAACACCACTGATGTAATGAAATCCCGAATAATTTGAACCATATTTCAACCACTTATCTGGGGTTTCTACTCTATGAAGACATTATAAATTCGTTATCACTCATCATTCTACATATTGAACTTCTCTAAGGTTGTTATCGAAACGAGAAAATATCATCGTAGATAATATTGTATATGGAAAATTTTTGATCCGAGATCGAACGAGTTTTCAGGCTTTACATTGTACTAAATTTGTGCACGGATAATCGGGAGATTACTGTAAAATATCTGTAATACGACCAGTATCACCTAAATCAGGGATGTCAAACTGAAATCACTTGGTGGACCAAATAAAATAGGAAAGATGAAAACCTCGAAAGGGCCACACGAAACCTTCAATTCGGCCACATGTGCCCCGTGGGCCAAGGTTTGGGCATGCCTGAACTAAATAGTAAACTAACACAAAAACCAATCACACCAGGATAGTTATATTTACTGGTTGACACGTCATATACATATATTATAATATTGGTAAGAGAGCAATTTCAAGTTGACGATACATATTGGTAATTCAGAGGAATTGAGAGAAGTTAGAAAATTATACTGCCAAATGCAGTCGCTCGCTACTGCAGAGTGCTACCAACACTGAGAAAGCATGCACCACCAAAAAGAGGGCACTAAAAAGCTGTATATACCAGACAAACGATTACCATTGTATTCCAAAATTACACTATTAATTAGCACCTTATTTATTTCAAAAAAATGTCACACAAAAGTAAATGTTATTAGTTTCGTTATTAATAAATATATCCGATTATTTTATTCGATAGCTTAGTAATCATTTAGTCCATTTTGGTTGATTCAGGCAAGTGAAACGGACACATAGATTTATATTATTTATCTTCGTGGTTCTACGTACATATAATAACTTGAAATCGTTTCCTTCTACGAAGACTCTCGGTGTAAAGAAATTCGAAAGGTAATGAGTATTTTTTTATTTTTGACAGCCGATAAGACAGTGACTAATTCGATATCGAGCGAAATTGCAAACATAGAAAATGTGTTCTTGATCTACATAAAATACCCATTGTGGCACGAGTATACGAATTTTATTGCGATTTTAAATTGCCTTCTATCGACAATTAACGGAATTAATTAACAATCTTATGTTGTTTATTGTTACTTTCACTCAATCGCTTATTTTACTCGGTAAATGAAAATTTGTATACTTTTTCAATACATGTTGGCGCCATGACGGTAAAGCATCGCAAATGGTGAGAAATAATTAACGATAATTGCAATGACTGGAGGTAAAAAAAAATGATGCCAGACAAACCGAGTTATTGGTAAAATATTAAATATGTACAAGTTGTAAGGTGGTTGAAAATTTTAAAAGCTAACACAATTTTCATTGCGAGATTCACACTTTGAATCTAATTAATGGTCGTTTCTTTTGATAACATTCAGGTGAATGTAACACACAAAATACTATCGTGATATTGAGGGTATAAGAATGTTAATTTTATCTTACGAATATTGCTTAAAAATAATCAATGAAACACGTATTTCCAAGTAATTTGTGTTACCTCAACGCGATAGAAAAGAAATTCTTGCAATTCCTACGTATATTCTAATAATTTACCCAAGACTTCTAATAAAACTGGAAACGATCGAAGAATGAAAGAAAATATGCGATACTATTTTCTAGGATTGAAATTCGTTTAACAAAGTCTTCGGCCTGTAGCTATTGATGAAACATCAATTTATTGGTTTAAATTTAGTACTTTTTTTCAATAAAATATTCGGTCGAAACTACGACAATATATAATTATTTGTGAAAAATACGTTTTTATGCGTGTAAAATATTTAATTTTAAGCCATCTACTTATTTGATGGTCTTTTCTAAAAATGAATTTTCTTATCGAATATTAGGCACCTACTTCTCGCAATAGTTATATGAACTTTTAAGTTAATTCCGATAGACATGTATGTATTAGGGCATCCAATCTCGGACCCTTTTTGTGATCCCGGGATTTAGGAATTGGCATTTTTTCCAATTGGATCGATTTCATTCATTCATTAACATTCAACAAAAAATCATGTATAAATTCGGAATTCGGGATCACAAATTGGACGGGATCCGAAATCCCGGTATCGGAGGCCATAGTATGTATATCAAAACTCTTGCGAAAATAATTTTAAAAAGTTATGTAATAATTTTGTTTTACAATACATATATACGTGTTTAGTATTTGACAGGTTGGGTGGCATCGATAGAATGATATGTCGTTTTATAAATAATAAGCTAAAATATTATATCATTCTCTCTCTGCAGTGGTTTTTGAGCACCAGATTATTGCAACTAGGGTTTGCGGTACTAGGCTCTGGAATCCCGGGCAATTAGGCAATCCCGGGATTGACAAAATATCAATACCAGGATTTCAGGATACACTGTAAAACGTTTACAATAAAACATTTAACTTTCGATTCTTCCTAATATAATCGCCTCTTCACAGATGATAGTTTTCAGAAATAATAAAAAAAGTCAACATTATAAACAAGCAGCAATCTGTGAATACATTTTGGTAGAAAAATATGGACAGTTAAGTAAGTGTAAAAAAGTATAATAATGAATCAACAATTTAAATTTGAAAAATTTTGCTAGAAATAATTATTTTTAATTTAAAATATAATACCCCGATATTATTTTATATTTTATTTAATGTTAATTAATATATTTGAAGTAGTTATAATTTAAGCAAAATTTTAATATTTACGTGTAAATATGTATATATTCTACTAGATAAGTAGTTGAATTCTTAAATTTCTGAATGCAAAATATTTGTATTAACAACTAAAACTAATTTTATATAATTAAAAAAAATGAGAAATAATATTTGATAAACTATAAAACTCTTGAATATTATCGTAATATGTTTTTAAGACGTAATACATGTATGTAAATTTTTATGTTATCAAATTTAGACGTGTTTAATTACACTTCGACATTTTCCATAAAAATCCAAGAAAATCTATTTTTTATTAAATTAATAATATTTGATGAATTTATTGAAAATAATTGTAACTTTAATTTTTAATTCTTGACTTATAGTTCTTCAATGACATATTCGCATTATCTATGTTATATTGAAGAAACTGTATTTTTTTTCATATATTATGTTTATATAAATCTAAATTTGTTTTATTGAACTCTTTCTTATTCCTAATAAATTGAACCAAAAGTCATTAAAATTACCAAAAATACATACAAAATAATATATTCATTCTATTTGCAGCAATAATTAACACAAATTAAATTTAAAATACTTACACGATTTAAAACATAAAATTATACTTCTTGATCAATCCCGGTGTTAAAAAAAGGGTTCGGGATTGGATGCCCTAATTGCCACCAATCATAACATGTTGTCTTCCCAAAATATGGCATAACATTATATTATTTTTTTATTCTTGTGTATTGTGGTAAGATATTTTTCCACGTAAAATAAATACATTATGTATGTACACAGAGTACTTTTTTTATACGCGAGTTGTTTGGACGGTACCGTTTCTTTTTTTAACGCGATTTACTCGTTGTTACGCGATTTTTTCCTTCCAAAAAATTGTTTACAGAAGAAACGGTGAACTTTTGCAAAATCTTGAATTGATGACTTTGTTCTGAATCTTGTTAAAATAGATTTCGTAAAATAGCACGTTTCGGCCATAAATTTTATCCAAACACAAATAAAATATGTATTAAATCTACTAAATAAATGCACCTATAAATTCCGTTCGTTATTGTAAAGAGAAATAATTAAACGTCAGATCATCAAAACAAATCCAATGTAATATTAATCGACTCAGATCAAGAATCTAGGAAAAACAGCATTTTATCAAACAAGTCAGAGGAAAATTCAATACAGAAATACGCGAACGTGATACATAAAAAAGTAACAAAAATTATGCATGTATACATATGTATATGTATTTAAATATTTAGTAAAGTAATTAATAGTTAATATGTAAAAAAAAAAAAACTTTTTTGCGCTAATTTCAAGAGCAAAATTTTAGTTTTTCATCCACTTTGGAACTAATTTATCAAATTATATTAAAAATGAGGTTTTTTACGCGTCATTTTCTGGAACCAATGTATCGCGTAAAAAAGGGATTGGGTGTATATATAAATGCATAATTATGTATTTATTTTACGTCACGGCAGATCGGCATGATATTTTCTCTGTGCTGTTTACAGATAGACTTTAAGCTTGTTTTTTTGCATTGTTCCGTCTTTCTTCAGGTAGTGTCAACAGATAAAAACTGAGCTTTTGGCCTAGTTTACTTTTGAGTAAGAATCTAACTAAAGCAGTTAAGATTGTATAAATTAACGTGGACAGGTAAATTCGGCAGCACTCGGGGAACTGCGTCGATCGACACTGGCCCACCTACCCCGGCGGTGGCTATGTGGTAGGTGCGCCCCGTCGGGTAAATAAAAGCAACACTGCAGGGTTCCCGGGGAAGTACCTATCTACATTCGCGCCAACAAGGACTGCGAAGTAGGATACAAAAGCAAGTACGCCATGCCGTACAGCGAGAGCTCGAATTACATGGAGAATAGACATTCACTGTTTGACGTCTGAATAATGTAATCTACAAAGCGGGCAAAGAATAGTTGAGAAGTGCTGTGTGGTTGGTTACACGACACTAAGAGATGTTGAATAAACAAAAATATTATGAAATATATAAATAACAGGTATTTTATATCGTTAATCGACACACTACCGGGCTTCTAGTGTGTAATTAAAAAATATTGAGTTTTTAATGAATTTCGATTCTAATAGTTTTTCCTCTATGTGTATTGCGAAGATTCTTGACCGTGAGGCCAATCCGCTTCGTCAATTGCATTCGTCAATGTTTCGAATAGCAAAATGAATAATAAGGTAAAAATATCTAAGTACTTATTAATACAAGAATCTATATATTAATAGTCGTTAATGTCCGTCCGTCCGTCCGTCTGTAAATTGTCCCCGATTTCCCCTTCCCCTCCTCCGCCCCAGCCACGCTGTCAACATTTTTTTATTCATACTAAAGAGATACTTTTTTCGTTTGTATATTATGGTCGCGATTTCGCCTTTTCGATGACGTCAAGAAAGACGGTCCCCCTCCCCCCCATCCTGCCCCGCTGTCGTCATTAATTCATTTCTTCATTTTTCTCTGACGTCATGAGTGAATTTTTGAAATCATGACATTTTTATTTTATTATGTGTAAAAACAATTAATTTTCAAAAAATATTCTGTCAAGCTGTGGGATTCGATACCATGCCCCAATTTTCATGCGCGACGTTCGGACACCTAACCCACTGCTCCACAAGTGCAGTTGATGGTTACGAAAAAAAAACTCTATTTAAAGTTTTAGTTAACTAATAATGACATCTGTGGGTGAAATCTTGCACTAAACGAATTTGACCGTTCTGCAGCGTTTTGAGAGGCTATATAAGGCTGCTCAATTAAATATAATAATTTAATATATAATAATTTGATTAACTATTTATTTATATATATACGAAAAATGGTTGTTAGCAAGCTTAAACATTATTCCAAATATTAAATAATTTACGAGGTCTATTTCTGCTAATAGGAAAAATAATTGTTAGCAAACTTAAACATTATTCCAAAAATTAAGTAATTAACAAGGACTATTTTTGCTACTATGAAAAATGGTTGTTAGCAAACTTAAACATTATTCCAAAAATTCAATAATTTACGAGGTCTATTTCTGCTAATACGAAAAATAATTGTTAGCAAACTTAAACATTATTCCAAAAATTAAGTAATTTACAAGGACTATTTTTGTTACTATGAAAAATGGTTGTTAGCAAACTTAAACATTATTCCAAAAATTAAATAATTTACGAGGTCTATTTTTGCTACTATGAAAAATGGTTGTTAGCAAACTTAAACATTATTCCAAAAATTCAATAATTTACGAGGTCTATTTCTGCTAATAGGAAAAATAATTGTTAGCAAACTTAAACATTATTCCAAAAATTGAGTAATTTACAAGGACTATTTTTGCTACTATGAAAAATGGTTGTTAGCAAACTTAAACATTATTTCAAAAAATCAATAATTTACGAGGTCTATTTCTGCTAATAGGAAAAATAATTGTTAGCAAACTTAAACATTATTCCAAAAATTAAGTAATTTACAAGGACTATTTTTGCTACTATGAAAAATGGTTGTTAGCAAACTTAAACATTATTCCAAAAATTAAATAATTTACGAGGTCTATTTCTGCTAATAGGAAAAATAATTGTTAGCAAACTTAAACATTATTCCAAAAATTAAGTAATTTACAAGGACTATTTTTGCTACTATGAAAAATGGTTGTTAGCAAACTTAAACATTATTCCAAAAATTCAATAATTTACGAGGTCTATTTCTGCTAATACGAAAAATAATTGTTAGCAAACTTAAACATTATTCCAAAAATTAAGTAATTTACAAGGACTATTTTTGTTACTATGAAAAATGGTTGTTAGCAAACTTAAACATTATTCCAAAAATTCAATAATTTACGAGGTCTATTTCTGCTTCTACGAAAAATGGTTGTTAGCAAACTTAAATATTATTTCAAAAATTAAGTAATTTACAAGGACTTTTTTTGTTACTACGAAAAATAGTTAACAAACTTAAACATTATTCCAAAAATTCAATAACTTACGAAATTTCTGCTATTACGAAAAATAGTTGTTGGCAAACTAGAACATGATTCCAAAAATAAATAATTTACAATTTAAATACTGCAGGGCAGGGCTGTCGATATACGCCCCCAGATATATTTCTTTTACTATCAGAATTTCTGGATTATTCAATAAATAGGTTAGTAATTTATTTTTGACGCCTGTAAATTTTCTGACTACTTAAAAATGCAACAAAAATCCCCCCGTTGAGGTCAACGGGCTTACAGCTAGTTATATTAATTGCTTGATAGCTATTTCGGTTATACGTCATCGTCAGAACTATGAATACTTTTTTTTATATTATACCTGAATGAATACTTTCATATGATGATTTTTGACTTTGCTTCCAAATGCAAGGGTTTCTGTGATAGAATTCAATGATTTATGTGTGCTTAAATTAATAAGATCGCAATCAATAAACTTTAGTTACATATCTGTATTTTAAGTTATTTTGTTAATGAATGAACACAATAATAGGGTAAAAATATCAACGTATTTGAGCTAAATACGTTTACTAAAATACGTTGATATTTTTACCCTATTATAATGGAGTTCTACCAAGTAAATGCCAAATCAATAAATAAAACGAAAACAACGAAAAGCGTAATTTAGTTTTAGTCAAAAGACATTCTTAGACAGCAAGTCCCCACCTCCAGTGTAAACTCTTCCAATCCCGCCTTCGATCGGATGATGCGTCTCCGTATACAAGAGGATTCGAGCCGCGTTAAAAACATGTTATCAACGTTGGCGAATTGACGTTTGTATGAGTTTAAAATATTAAAAGTATATATTACACAAAAATCAATTAAACATTTCCTTCAGTCGCCCACCGTGGTCTAGTTGGTTAGAGCTCGCTTTATCGATGAGGTGGGTCTGGGTTCGATTCCCGGTAAGGTTAATGTCAAATTGAAAATATATGATCTAAGCCGTGGGTGTTTGTGATGTCAATTCTCATGGAGTTAATCTCAAGTGACCCACAAAAAATATTCTCATCGAAGTTATCTCGTGTGATCTTTCAACTTAAAAATATTTGGCGCATAGCCATCACCTGTGATGCTAAAACTTAAAAAAAATATTTCAAATTCCCGTAACAAAATAAAAATGAAACGTAAGATATTTTAAAATAGCACTGTTGTTATTATTTTTTAAAAAAACTAGTAACATTAAAGCGCTAAATATTTTGAATTTGGAAAATCATACGAGATAAACTTGATGAGAATTTTAACGAGTCACTCAAGATGAATTCAATGAGAAATGACGTCACATAAACTCGTGTCCGATTTGAAGAAAAAAAAGATATTGACCTTGTCGGGAGTTGAGTCCAGGCCCACCTGATCGCCAGGGAAAGCCACAAGACCACTCATAGAGAATGACTAATTGAAACATGTCTTGTTTAAAAGTTAGCATACCGCTTAGAATAATAATAGCACCGACATTTAGTTGACAATATTTGCGTGGTATGCGAAACCGGCCGTCGCTTTTACACGTTATAAATGCGAAGTGTTTATTTCTATTATTTCATTGCAATCAACAAATATATATTCAGGCAAAAAAAACATGTGCGTAAACTTGTTCGTGCTGTGTATATGTTATTTGTGTATGCGTTTGTATAAGGTTCAGGTGATCCCTCCCTAATTCAGCCGTTTAAATGCAACGCGAGGAAATTCAAAGAAGACGAAGAAAACGAAGAAGAAGAAGAAGCGAAAAAGTAAATGTAATGTAAGACTAGGAGGCAGTGGCATATCTACACTAGATATATTTATTATACTCAACCATAAACAGTATTTTATATCGAATTACGGCCATTTTTAATATTACAAAAACCCATATATATCATTGAATACTCCGAAAAAAAGTCTAATCTAAGGTAAGCATATATTAAAAAAAAAAAACATAATCATCATCATAAACTCGTAAGGAACTTAACACAAAACACTTCAACATTTTTGACATATTAATTTAATCCTGCCTTCTCCCAGTGTAGATCATATTATCAGACAGTAATATTTAGTCCTCATAAAATATATTGAAAAATCGATTTATTCAAATATACACCTATGAAATGATGTAGAAGTATTTGATGTTTCGATATATTATATCGACCCGTAATGGGCAGAAAATCGTATCCGACAATTTGAAGGGTTTTTTTTTAAATTAAGTTCGAAAAAGAAATTCCTTAAGTGCGGTTAGTAAATTGTAATATATAGTCAATGCCTCTCCTGATATGATAATACAATTTTCCGACTACTTTCTGTTCTCTAGGTCAGCGTTTCTCAACCGGGGGTCGACGTGGAACAAACGGTAACAAGTCAAAACAATAAAATGCACAGGCAATGGTAAAACTTTTTTCTTGGATTTTTTAATACATCACGTTATTTGTTGTTTTGGTGGATTGCATATTTTTATTTTACGGATGTAACACTAGTGTAATGTGTATTAACTGAGGTTACTTCACTTTTACGATACTTTAAGACGTGCAGAATATTCCAACGCATCTAAAACCTTTGATACCATTTGGCTCATTTCGCCTCTAAGCCACGCATACTATTTGCAAACATGTGTTATGTTGAGTTGTCAATATTTTAAAGTGGATTTTATCAGAACGTGACTGGTTTATGGTGACTCTTTCGAAGCTGGCACAGAGAGAACGTTGGAAAAGAAGGAGCTAGTTGTTGGCTAATCGGACACTACAACCCAGTATCAGATTGAGTGGTGGAACGGATAAAATCTTACATATCATGCCTTTGGATAGAAACATTTCCAAACTTTGACCGCGTAATGTAATAGGACCAAAATCCACTCGGTCACGTCGTCCGACTCGAGAATGTGAGTAAAAATAATCTCAACGGAATTTCTGATTATGCATCTTATTAATTTGATAATCCTTCCGCCTGGTAAAGTAATGTTACGCGGTGGTACGCCGCCACTGGAGCGGGGAAGGGATTGAGAAAAGTGTCTGTGTGCCTTCTGCGGTTCATCCCTTATTTCAAATTTATCCCAACTGTGTAACTTACTCTATGAAAAAACGTGGGCTTCGTAGCCTGGTGAAAGCCCGCAGAATGTTTTATATCTCTAAGCCTTCCATCATATTATTACTATATACTCATATTACAGTGGTCTGATTTGGTCAGGATTACTTTCAATATACGTATCTACTAGGGATTCTAACTATTCGTCATTATCAACTATCCGACTGTAGAACTGAAACTATCCGGATGTATTCGGATATCCAGATAGTTTTAAGTATATACATACCTTATATGTTTATATTAACATATTAAATTAAATAGTACCTACATTAAAACGAGCTCATTTGTAATAAAAGTCATTTATTCAAATTTCAAAAATGCATATTTTTAAAAAAATAGGGCATTATATGTTTCATATTTTGAATTTGTTTTTAACTTAGTTTTTAATTGTTCCTGGTGTTGAAAATACACGTTTAGCAGCAGGCTTTATTGTTAAAAGTGTTTTAAACAACACGTCAAACTTTTCTGTTTTTTTTTTTAAATTAATCCAAATATATCATATACAAAATATTTTTTAAACTATGATTTAAAAAAAACATATTTTAATAAACAAGGAATAACCGGCTGTTTTTGCTAGTAGACAGTGGTCTCGATTTCTGAGTTTTTACTAAATAATCGTATAACTCGCACGCAAAAAGATATTGATAACACCCGAGTTGGTTGAAGGCGAAAACACCACTACCTGGGGAATTCATAATTATTCTTTAAGTGTGAAGAAATTGTGATGTGATCATTCGTAGATTTTGTAACATATTTCATTAAAAATTATTACGAATACTATTCAGATATTTCCCCAAATATCCGAATATCGAATAGTTGAAAAAGGGCCGAATATATCCTAATCTCTAGTATCTACATATTTTAATGAATATGATTCAAATAGCAATTAATAATTTTAGAACAAGGAAAAAATATCTCCTGGCCGCCTTATCACAAAGATGCAGTGCAGCGAGACTGATTAGCTAATTACGAGTCCTTCACCATCCTACTGTCCTTACTATAATCAAATCTAAAAAAGAGAGGTTGAATGACTAGATGACAAGCAGAATTACAGCTTTTGTTAAGATGGATATAGGAGTCTTCATTCATGCTCCATTTATGTGGTCAACAAGGATTAAATTTGTGTTAAAAGTAAATTTACATTATGCTCAGGTGTAGTTCCGTAAAGCGAGGACGGAAATGTCAACTGATAAGACAAATAACGTTCAATTGTATACACTTGGGCCTCGTATAACACGGTTATATGGTTCCAAAAAAACGTCGTGTAATACAAATCCGTGTTATACAAGGTTTGAAGTGCATAGAAAATTAGGGATTGCGTTCCATTTACATATCTATTGAAAAAAATAATAATAACATAATTAAGCATTCATTCATCATCGCTGTCACTTAGAATTCTACTTTTTTTACTCTTTTTCAAGATCGGTTGTAAGTTTTCATCATCATCGGAGGACTCTGGATTTCTTGTGGTTTTAGACTTCAAAAATTCGGTAATAAGCGATTGTCTGCTTTTAGCGTATAAATCTTTGCGTATTTTCTTGTAAGGTTCCAAAATTTGTTGTAATTCTCTCTTAAATTTCGAACTTCTTTCTATTATAGGATCCTTTTCAATATTTATTTTTTCTAATTTAATAGCCAATTCCAAGCCGTCATTTATTGTTTTTAATGTGAAACATGTAGCATCTTTGCTGCAACTGCTTTCTGAGTCATTAATTGTAGTAGGTTCATCCAACATTTCGATTATTTCTTCTTCGTTCAACGTACGATCCTCCAATATTTCATGGATGTCATGAATATCCGACGATATGACGTACAAATCAAACATGTTAATTATTATTTATTTATTTTTTAATTGAAGCCGTGTTATATAAAGCGTGTTGTATAAAAAAAATGCCACAATTTATACAACCGTGTTATACGAGGCCCAAGTGTACATATGTTTATTATAATATATAAAACAATTGATTTATGATTACGGATTAGATTTACAAGTTATAAAACTAACCATGAAGAAACGAAAGTAGTTTATCGATTAAAAATGAAGCCAACAACTTCTTTAAAGTAATTATGTGAATAATGGGCATCAAGATAAGCAGTTAATTAACACAAAACTAATAAACGATAATTAATACATATATGACAAATACAATGAGGTTATTTTATGTTTTTATTAATAACGTCTTTGCACCAAATTTGACAGGTAACAACACTATTCAAGTGACCTTAATAAAATATTTTTTTTATTTTTATCGAAAACATTTGATCAACGATTTGCATAATATTAAACATAGTGTATCAAGTTATTTTCAGAATGGATTTGTTTTTACTGTCTATAGAAATCTGTACATGGTACAAAAACAAACATAATATGAAATATTTAAATGAAAAAAATTAAAAAAACTTTTTTTTTTAATAATTTCGTGTTAAATGAATATATATGGCCCTCGAGAGGTGAAGTGAACTAACTAGTATAACTAAATAAACTTTTTTCTTGGACTTTTAAGTACAATCACATCTTTATTTGGTGTTTTGGTGGATTGCATATTTTTATTTTACGGACATAGCAATATTGCAAATGTGTATTAATTGAGGTTACTTCACTTTTACGATACTTTAAGACATAAATTTGAACCGTTCAAATAATGTACATTCACACAAGTTTTGTCACCAACGATCTGGGTTTTTTCTTTCGACATCTTCAGGTGTTCAAGTGCACGGATGAACTTGAACTGGCGCTTGATACTTTCAGACGTGTAAAATATTACAACGCATCTAACGTTTTTTTTTTCTAAAATACCACTTGGCTCACTTCACCTCTAATGAACCATATAACATATTGAATTCTTGTGTTTGGCAAGCGGCATCCTGATTTTTTTTGGTTGTATTGCAAGTCAGTTAATTCAAGCAGTTTCGTTATAGCATCTTAGAGACTCTTTGGTGACTCAGCAGAATCTGGTATGTTTTATTGTTCTTTTGAAATGAAAATAAATGTTTGCAAAAACATAGCATTTGTCGGCACTGAAATATCCTTTCATGTAAAACGGTTTCTACGGTACACAAAGCGCTACCAGGGTGGAAAATTATCTTCGTCGTATAAAAACACAACAGCTTTGCTAAAGCTAAAACAAGGTTTACCGTGTTATACCGTATTAAAGAACACTTAAAAACTCATATTATCGGAATACTTGAAAAAATGGGTTTCTATTTCCTGTTAAACTATTTTTTATGACAGGTTTGGCCAATTTATAAATCCAAAAACTCTCCGTATTTTTTCATGAATAAATATTTTAAGCGACAGTTTTTTGGTATTTAGCTTATTTAAAATGTAATACATACGTACTCATAATAAAATAGGAATAAGGAGAAGAGTGTTTTAGAAGAATATTTCAATGGCGAAGTGTGATAATCGAGATAACTGTTATACAGTCTGCGCAAGAATGTTTCGCGTACCGTACGAAAATTCAGTTTTAAATTTTTAAAATGTCTTTAAAGAACACAAATGAATTATATATCTTTATAAATATCATTACAAATATGTCTAAGCATTTATCCACATCCAAAATATAAATAGTTTTACTTTTGACACCATTTTAAACAGTTAATAATGAACTAATGATAATAAAACCCAGGTAGTAAAATTAACAATTTTTTGTATTCATTCAATATTTTTTAATTTGAGCAGACTGTATGTTGTTATAATTTAGAACCCAAATCTCAATTCACTCAATCTTCACTAAAATTAAAACACATACTATAAATAATTATATTCATTGAAATTATTATTGTATGTTCTCGTTGCTATGAGCCAATCGCCGTGGCCGGGTAGAGAGATCGAAGTTCCAACGATAAATATTCGAATACTAAAATGCAGACATTGATTTATGTACATAATACTGGTCAATAAATTAATTGAATTGTTTCAGTACTGCTGAGATTTCATAATCATATTTACTAGTGAAACACATCTATATCTCGTACGTATGTTATAACCGTTTATAAGATACGGTTGAGTATATCTGCAAATTAACTTCAGAGTATTATTTGCCTTAACCTTCTATCGGTACTAGTCAATTTTGGAAAAGAGATGTTGAGCGACTGAGTAACAAACAGTTCTCGCAGAAAAGGCTTAGTTGAGATGCCTCCATTAGGAGGCCATATGCTCCACATTGGGAGCGGACATGGATACAAAAATATTTTCCAACTCGGCTCGATCCAAAATGGTTAAAAATGAAACATTAATTTCGTTTTGTAAAACAATACGATATTTTCAGTTTTACATTATTTTCGAACGATATTTTGTATGTTACCAAACCAAGCCAGATATAAAATTTAAAATACCTTTGATTATTCCACGTATTGTGTAACTAACTGTGACACGTGTTTCGCCTCTTTCAGAGGCATCTTCAGACTTAATATCGCAAAATTTCCAATCCATATCCATCCGCAAAATATCCATTTTGTAATTTCATAATTAAAATCTTAGAATCAATCTTGCTTCATTACTTAAGCAAATTTTGCGATAGTAAGTCTGAAGATGCCTCTGAAAGAGGCGAAACACGTGTCACAGTTAGTTACACAATACGTGGAATAATCAAAGTTATTTTAAATTTTATATTAAAATGAACTTCCGCAAAGTTACCGCCGAAACCATCGAAAGTATGAAACCAAGCCAGGTTTGAGACTGCTTTTAAAAAAATCTTTTATAATGTGCTTATATTTACTAAAAAATATTCATAGTTCACGATTCAACAATTATAAACGTCAGAACCACAAAGGTTAATCACCTGCTACACTTTAGTAAACTTAAAATCATCTTTTTATAGATACGTCGTACTTGTGATCATAAGCCATTGATATGTCAGTGGCTTTTTGTATAATTAATTATGCATATTTACATAATTTAAAGTGTCTAAAAATGAGAATGTTAAAGCGGCTATGGTCGTGTCGAAAAGTATTGTAAATTAATTTTGAGCCAGATAGCATGGATATTGTTCTTTTATATATTATATTATATCACATTACAAAGCTTGTGGCGAATTAATTCAGAAACCGGCAGGATAAACTTTGCGATTGCCAAATTACTCGAGTCGAATTTCGGCGAATGTAGAAGCACAGGCACAGAAGCGGAGAGGGTGACCAAAAGGCATAGGGAAACAAGAGAAGGATTTTTATTACAGGAAGACTCGTCACAAAACCACAGTACGCGTTACCAAGATTTTTCCTTTCGAGTATTTCAACTGTGCCGCTCGTGAGATGAAGCAAACGAACTGGATCGCCGTCTTTTGACCAATGTTCCCTCTAATTTTCGGAAGGTTGTGTGCGCAAAAGACATTGGCTGTGCAACTTTGAGAAGAAACAAAGAGATTTGTGCGCCACATAACGGTATTTAGACCTACTAATCGAAAAGGTTGATTTTTATTAATGAATACAATTAACAACACTATTTAATGTCAATCTGTTGTAATGTATGTGCGCGCACTCGGCGAGTTGTGTGCGCGCCCACACGCGCACAGCTTAGAGGTAACACTGCTTTTGACCCAGGGCACATGCTAATCTGTTACATTTATTGATATTGGTGTCAGCGGTATACGTGAAATAACTAGATAAAACTAATAATGTCCACAAAATCTTACTGATGTCCCCCATCGTAAACCACAAAAGAAACTAAATACAAAATACTCACAACTATTTTGAAATTATGAAACAAGCATACAAGCTCAACTATTACTTAACTAGTATTTTTTATGTATTCTATTGTTATGTCCAGGCTTATGTTGAAAATTCTGTTAGATATAACAAACGAATGAACATGATTCAATTGACTTATCCGACTAGACTTGATGACTGATCGATAGATTTTCGCAAGGCGTGTGATACTAATAATTCTAATGAATCAATTGATTATTATTTAAACATGAAAGCTGTGGAGTCATCAGTTTAGATGTTCGATTTGATGATTCGCTAAAGGTAATTTACACAGTCGTACAAGAATACAAGTGTGGATCGTGATACGTTTATCTATCTAATCTTGAAAAATTAACGGCTTGCGCTATGCAACCGTCTTTCTTTTTTGTAAACTTCTTTTAATCAATATTATTTCACACACTTCCCACATCTCTCTTAACTGGATAGCTGCCACCAACAAGATATCTCGTCAAATATTCGTGCTCAACAACTCAGAGACGAATTAACGTCAATATCTAAATAAATTAATAATTGCAAATTATAGCCGGCGTGCTTGGTACAAACGTACTTTTTTTCTACGGCAGCCAAAAGGCTCAAAACACATAGATTTATCAATGGTGATATTTTGCGAAGACCTCCACTAATGAATTTCCAGGCATGGCACAGAGTGGTCAATGTTGTCAAACTCGATTGTGGTGTTGACGGATTCGAATCCCGGAACGAACCATTCCGTAAATTGGTTGTTTCAATATATGTATGGGTTTGTGTTCAAAGGTAAATATATAATGGTATGACGCATTCAATACTTAAACCGGGGCGTAGTGAGAGCGATTAGCTTATCACTAGTCTTGCTCTACTGATACCCTTTTATCCCCTCTCTCTCTCTGTAAAAAATGAGAAGTTGAGCGACAACCACTATGAACAACTTCTTTTAACAAGATAAGCTCTATTACAAGTCGAGATGCTTCACATTGTGAGAGGAAATGGTAATAGAATATTTTTTTCTCCGTATTGTTACTACGTGATGACACGTGGTCACCCCTGTTCAAATTAATTAAATATATTTGTTGATTTTCTCAGAATCGCAACGAAAAAGGAAAATTTCCAGCAGAAAAGCTTCCTAACATAAACTCAACAAGAAGCATTAATTACATACCGGCATAGCCCGGGTTTAAATGGTTTCACTTGCTAGTAAGAAAATGTACTTCACACTGAATTGTTTTTACTCCGCAATAGATTGCCACTCTGGCCGAGTGGTGACGCATTTAAACCATACTCGGTCAACGGGTCGAGTCCCCAAATGTACCCCGTTTAAAAAATGAGAATGTCTTTGTTTATTTGTTTTGATTGCTAATAGACTCATCATATTTTCTTCTTTGAACAATGAAGTTACAACCTATGTTTCAATGCTACACTTTTCAGATAAAAAAAAATTATTTATCTCATACTAATTGGGATAATACTCAATTTTTCTACAGATACAATCATTTGCATGAAACGCGAGGAGGGCGTTATTTTTATGCGTAGAGAAGTGCAACCTTTAGTAACACCACTGATTTAAAACATGGAGCACATGTTATAATAGCTGTTTTGACCCAACCTCATACGTTTTGTTGTGTCTCATTGAGATGAGAGATCGGATTAGAAGAGACGACGAACTTTGACAATGACGTGAAGCCGAAATAGCTATCAATCAACTAATATAATTCTTACACATTTTTACGCTATTAAAATATAAATGATTGTTATAAATTTTAAATATGATACGATATTAACATACTCATTATCCGACTCCATTGTAAAATTCGCGCAATAGGGCAATGAGAAAATTGATGAAAACGAGCCAGAAACCCCAAATATTATACATTTTTTTGTATCTAATAGAAAAAAAATAAGTACATAATATACATACAGCAGGTAGGTAGGGAGGGAGGTAGTATTAGGATGCCGCAAAAGCAAAGTGTATATATACATAATAATAATATAATATCTGGTTGGTTCCAGGCCCCGGCTATGCGATGGCCGGCAATGCGCTCAACAAAATATATATCGACTCTTCATAATGTTCCAGGAAGGAAGAGAAGGAGAGAAGCAACTGTGCGTAATGCTGTCAACTGCCTGTACCGCTGAGACGGAAATATTCCGGAAAAATGGCACGGTATTTACCACAACTTGCATGTATTTTATTCATCGGAAGAATTGCATTGATAAATAATGTATAGGACGTTTGAGGTGCTTAAATAGACAAACTGAAAGTCAACATTTTACAAAATCTCACAAAAAATACAGGTATGTACCGTCATAAGTCATTCCACATTTATAAAATGGTATATCGACCCGTAATAGGTAGAAAATCGTAACCAACAATTTATAAATTTTACAAGAGAAGGTTTTTTTATAAATTATGTTCGAAAAGTGAATTCCTTAAGTGCGGTTAGTAAATAGTAATATATGGCCAATGAATATCCTGACATTATAACAAAATTGTTTGACTACTTTCAGTTCACGTAGAACAAACGATAACAAGTCAAAACGCTAAAATGCACATGCCCTAAAAAAAGATCAGGCGAATGAGATAACGTTCTAAAATTTTTGTCACTGACGCTTTGGGCAATTTTGAGCAACTAATGGAATGATTTAATATGCAATTTTCCGAATTGTGTTGTTTGAGTTCTTTTCCCGATTATGGGTCGATATAACTTGCAAATCCCGACCAAAGCTTACGATAAAAAAATGTTTAAAATTGTATGCATATCTCGGAAATCACACGCAGGACCCGCATCAAAAAATATTTATATGTATTGTGATAAGCGTTGACTAGCCATAAAAATAAGCATATTGTTCAATACAATACTGACGATTGAAAAAATAGACTATCATAATTTAGGGGCGAAACATAAAAATGTCGTTTACTACTAGTTTTAATGAGATTTGACAGAGGAGTTGTTTTAGTATTTATTACGAAGTTTATCTAGAAGTTACACGGAGGAAGCGCATGTAATTTTCTAGTTGCGTAGTATACGCTTACAGTGGGTAAAGTGTATGTGTGTTTCACAAAGGAAAGTGTGTATATAGAAAGCTATTCTAATTTTTCATCGAAGTTGTTGCTCAAAAAACATATCGACTGTGGAAAAGAAAAAGGACGTAACCCACACATATTAAATTTTACAGGAGGCGCAAAAAACGTGTTTTGATGATTTTGGGCCATTTGCAAATTATGAATTATACACAACCTTGAAGTGCACGGAGACTTCTAACGTGGTGTTTAATTGACATAATCCAATATGTATTAAAGAAATTGTCAAGGAAAAACCTTTATTTCAGTTTTTTTTCTTGGTTTTAATTGTTTACAAGATCATCTTTTTCAAATTTAAAAGCTAAATTTAGATACTAATTCGGCATTTGCAGCTTGCATCCTTTTCATAGAACATGTGTCATGTTGTATACATTGTGATTAACGAAAAAAGCTGTTTTAGAAAAACTGAGGGTAACGTCCTTTTTCCTTTCCACAGTCGATATGTTTCCGATATACTTTATCACAATAGAAGACGGTACATTTCAATTTGAGCTTTAAAGTTTTCATACAAAAAAAAAATCCACCAACGCTTCGTCAGCAATCTGTCTATAATCAACATGCTGGTTTCGTCGATGAACAAAACTATCAATCAGAATTTGATAAGATGCAATCGCTGAGGCACAACAAACTGTTGAAAGTGTACGTTTCTTATTTCTATATTATATACGTAATATATATTGAAGATTTTACAATAAGCGATGTCGAGTTTATTGCTTCCGTGATGGATCTCACGTCTTCAAAAGTTCCAGTACGAACAGCATTTTTTTTCAATCGATTTCTGTTTAAAGGCATGGGTGTTTGTGATGTATGAAAATTTCCGATCCTTAAATAATCTGGCGTAAAAATAGCAATTAGTTAACCACTAGTCCTGTCCTCGCCTTAACCTTTTATCTCTACTACTCTTTTTTAACGATGAGTTTAAGCGACTGAGTAGCAAACAGTTTTACTAGAAAAAAATCTGTTGAGAAACCTTCATTAGGAGGGCATATAAAAAAATCTCCATAGCATAATTCATAATCACTACACCGCTCAATGTTTTGAGAGCGGACGTGGATTAAAAAAAATAACCGATGCCCTCTTAGAAAACTTCACTAATCTCTGACGCATCTCCGGTGGAATCCTTGTCAAAGTATTGTACACGAACTATGTCGGTTTTACGCAATCGTTGAACTCAATTTTGTTCGGCGACCAAAGAGCGAGGGGAGAAGGTCGCGGAGAAATTTAAACTTTTCTCTTGATGAAATTTAAAAAAATATATATTATATTATACTTAATACGTAGATAAGGGCGTTGTTTGGGGCGGTGGACGGAAAATTTTCCGTTATAATATTTGACTTTGTGTGTCGAGTGTACGGATTTACACCAACAAGAACTACGTTCCACTGTCTCGCCAGTGGTGCATCCGGGTTCAAAAGGATTAATTAATACATGAAAAACAAAGACGTGTTCATCGAAAATCTTCACTTATATGTATGGCTAAATAAACATTGTTTATGGTGTGGTGGTTCGCCTGTGTGGTCGAGTGGTCAACATCGTTGGCTACCGCTACGGAGGGCGCGGGCTCGAATCCCAGTACGGGCAGTTTTATAAATTGATTTATGTATTTCTGTTCAAAGGCATGGATATATGTGATGTCTTGAATTCCCCACCTATTATCGAGATCGATTAGCTAACCACTAGTCCTGTCCTAGCCCTTTCTTTCAATTCCTAATCTCTTTGGAAAAAGAGAGGTTGAGCAACTGAGTAACAAGCAGTTCTCGTAGAAACATTTCTGTTGAGATAAACTCCATTAGGAGTCCATATGCTCCATATTGGGAGCGGACGTGGTGAAAAAAAAACAGGTTTACTATTTGTTTTTCCAACAAATAGATTTATAGACACACATGAGAAGTCATAGCGAACATAGTGTTGTTATGCGAAAAATATATAGTAAAAAAATCTTTCACTTATTTAGAAAGTGGATATTTAGATAATGTCATCAATTTAGAATTTAAAAGTGTTAGTGTTTTAGAATAAAATAAGTTTTTATTTTTCAACATAATCTTCTGAAAAAATCATTAATTTTATTATGTACTAAAAAGTGTAAAATGTCGAATCCGCGGTGCAGTGGTCTACGTCGTTGACTTTCGTGGCGGATCTCACAGGTTCAAGTCCCAGTAGGAACAGCATTTTTTTTGTTTGAATTATCAAATTTTTTTGAAGGCATGGTTTTTGTGTCTATTGTGCGTCTGAAAATTACCTTCCCTCAACTTCTTTCCAATACTAAATACAACAGAGCATAGCGAGAGCAATTTGCTAACTAGTCGGGTTCTAACCATATTTCTATACATACTATCATCGAAAAAAAACAAAGGCTGAGAAACAAGCAGGTCTCGCAGAAAAAAAAAACTGCTGCTAAGGTACATCTAATAGGAGACCATATGCTTCACATTTAGAGCGGATATGGATTTAAAAAAAACGTGAGACGTGTTTTGTCTTTTGATTTCAACCACTGAGTAGCAAAAATAATTAATAATAAAAATAATAAATTGGGCATCTTATCATCGTAATTAAGTTGAAAACTTTAAAATATTCGGCGCATTGGCATAAGCTGTAATGCCAAATATTTTTTAAAAAAATACAACATAATAATTTTAAAGGTATATCATTGGATCAATATTGGTTAATGTTAGATAGACACTAAGTGACTTTTTGAATTTATGCAAAATGAGAAAAAAAGAACTTTGACGTAATTCAGTTTTGACTGAACTGTCAATTAATGACTTCTTGCAGTAAACCGGCGATGTATATTTATACACTGTGGCGTCCTACTTGGATATACTATTTGTTGTTTAAACACAAAATAAGGAAAACAACACTGGTTTCGAACATTATTCTATATCGGTTTGAAATATATGCAGACGAAGCCGACGAGATTCGTCTTGCAGCGGGGACCGATCAGATATCAAAGCTTCACCCCTGAGCATCGCGGGGGCAGTCCCGCAGTGGGGTAGGGCGATCCGGCGTCGCTGCCTGCTGGTGAGGGGCCGATGTGGGGGCTCCGTTCGGCCATTACTAGCAAGTGGCGTTAGCCTGCGGGCGCCCGGAAAAACGACAATAATTGCTCGACAGCAGCGGGAAAGAAGAACAACTCGACGCTGGGCGGTATGGCGGCGAGAGGCGGAAGGGGCGAAAAGATTTCCAGAGATGATGCTTTTGGAAGAAAATCGCCCAGATTGAAGGTTTGGCGAGGCGATAAGCAAGGGAAAACGGCTTCACTCAAAAATGTAGGTTCAAGTCCGACAAAAAGCTTTTAATATTAAAATGAATACATATATATATCCTTATGCAAGATCCTACTTCAGATATAAATACATATATAGCTTTTTGGTTGGTCACTGTCAATACGTGGCGGAAAGGCATTTTATCAAAAAAAAAATATTCATTTGTAATAATTCGCCACCCGTGTGGTCGAGAGGTCAACGTCGTTGGCTACCGCTACGGAGGTCACGGGTTCGAATTCCAGTACGGGTAGTTTTATAAATTGATTTTTCTATCGATTTACGAATTGCAGTTCAAAGGCATGGATGTATGTGATGTCTTGAATTCTCCCCTCCCACCCATCCTATCCTATGAACGGAGCGTATCGAGAGCGATTAGCTAACCACTAGTCCTGTCCTAGCCCTTTCCTTCTATTCCTTCTCTCTTTGGAAAGAAAGGTTGAGCAACTGAATAAGAAGCAGTTCTCGTAGAAACACTTCTGTTGAGATAAACTACACTAGGAATCCATATGCTCTACATTGGGAGCGGACATGGTAAAAAAATAAAAATAATTTCACTTTCATGATAAAATCATGAGCGAAACCGGATATATAGATTTGTAAAAACAAATTGTGATATTGTTTTAATAATAAACCTATATAATTGCCGGTCTAATTAGATAAGTAGTAAAAACCTTCAGCATAGATTCCTACTCCAGCATCACAAATTCTAGCGATGATAAATACCGGTTCTGATCATTCGATAAACTTGTGGAATTAGTAAGAAAAACCCAATGACTTTTCACCAATAATTGACTGCTCATTGAACCAAACTTCTTTTCGTTCTAAAAATTAACTTAATATTGTATCAAGTTGTTTGAAATTTTACGAAGGCCTCAAATGTTATTTTTTGCTCAATTTTTTTTGCAGTTTTAGAGTTGTACAAAATATGTCTTTACGATTAATTAATGCTATCGTCAAAAGTGTTGTCGGAATACTAAATCACTTAAATATTTAGATGTGGGAAGCCATTACTTTCACGGCTTTAAAAAAAGTGAGTTTTCGTATAAATTTATCACATCATTCTTTATAGCCATACTCAGCGGAATACTAATAGTAGGTGCGATTAGTTACTAGCAAAGCACATCCGGTCTTGACCTTAATAATTTGGATTAATTGCTTTCGAATTTTATAGTTAGTAATGTCTAATTTAAAAAAAATAATTACTCTTGCGGTGATAGCAATCAAAATTCGGAGCATATTCAGTGGATAACTAACTCAATGAAAAAGATACCATATTTTTGAATACATGTAGAAATAATCACAATATTCTTATTGGTCATCCGAATTTCGTCGGCTAAACATATTCAACGATTCATAAAATATACTGCACCCTTGCAGAAAAAAAACTTTAATTGGTGTTGACATCTTTAAATATAAGCTTCTCTTGACTGTACATATTTTTACTATACAATTCTCACATCAGACTAGGGCTTCCAATTAACCGGACATTTAAACTAACCGGTTTTCGGTTTTTTTCAAATAAATAAACCGGGTAACCGGTTTAAACCGGATTTATTTTCAAAAAACCAATTTAAGTACCACACTAACCAATTTTTCAAAAAAAAGTATTTTGATTACTTAAAAAACAGTCAATAAGTGCATAAAATTAGAACTACCAATTTTCACTATGCGCAAACGTGCATTCGTGTCCTTACGATTGTATGCCTAACATTGTCGCATTTTTAAATAATTGTTTAAAAGAAATGTAACGCATATTCAGCTAGTGTTCAATTGTATAACACTTTGAATACCTTTTTGCTCGTCTTTATTATTATTTTTGTTTACCACATGCGCATATTGGAAAGACACCGACGCCTTAAAGTAGCCGATGATTTATGGCACCGATTGTTAGAAAATAAAAAAAAACGTTATACAATTGAATTTTTTTATAACTTGAAAGATATTATAAAATATGGGCTTGATCACTTAACCTTATTATGTCTGTATGCTGCAAAAAAAAGTGAATACAAATTGCAATCTTTTTAAGTTCAAGTACTTACTACTTTCTCGTAATAATAGCAATCTATATTATACAATATTTAAGTTTCATATCCAATATTATATTGTTGATAATTATAAATAATACGACTAATAAAGATCAAATGAATACGTGAAAAAATGTAGATTATAAATTTTTGTTTACTAATATTTAAATTGCTTTGTAACAGTACAAGTTTTCGGTTCGGATATTTTTTATGGGAAGACAAAACAATGGTATGGGGGTCACAGATAAATAGACACTGAAAAGAGGCAAGGGGGGCAAAAGGTTGAGAAAACACTGCTCTAGAATCTAGATCATCACCTTACTTACATCCTTCGGTTATGACTGGAGAATAATATCATTCTCCAGTCGAATCCGGGCAGTAAGTAAATCTTATTGTGATTATCTGAATCTTATTGATCTGAATTTTGCTGTTTTATTATTGAGTCTTAAAAATACTAAAATGCGGCCCTACAAAAGATTTCATCAGGCCCCCAATTTTGATGTAAAAATCTTTAGTGTGTACGAAATACCATTTATAAAATATTTCTAATAGATTTCATCTAGCCCGATTCACGAAAATTTTGGTGACCTGATCTAAATCATCTTTTTACCGAAATGCACTGTGTCCCCGTATGTCACAGCTTCGATTAGCAAGACACGCGTGCATCATAGCCAGGACTCCAGATCCTGGATAATAACTGCCCGTTTATTCGTGATGCTTTATACTAAATTGTACACCTATAGTTAATTCACATGACCTTTACTGTAATGTTGCCAATCTGATGTTCTTATGAATGATTGATTATAATTATTTACGGAGGTCGGTACGTATCGCGAAGGAAACCAACTGCGGTGCGTACTTAAATTGCAAGAAGAATTTGGGTAAATTTTAATGAGATATGGCAATGCTATAAAATTTTATTTGATAAGTAACCATATATTTTCTGTCACATATTTTTCCTCATAAAATGTGGTGTTGTCATACTGGTTTCAAAAGCACACGACGATTGACTGCATGCAGCGTCAGCCGTTTAAGTAAAATGCCATTTTCGACAGAAACGAAAGTGGCATTTTGATATTACTGAATTCTTTCAAAAATTGAGATTCGCATTCAATGTTTGAAATTTAGCTTACGATCGAATATTTATAATAATAATTATATTTATATATTTATAAAAGCTGTACTTAGTGAAATAATCTTCTGTATGCACCAATAATGTTTGAAATTGGTTAATTACTTGACAAAGACGGTCTCCGTTTTCCATTTTCAGTATTGATGTATCAAAGCAAAATTTAAACATTCATTTGTTTATTTTCTTATAAATAATTAAAACGCTACCGAGATGGACGTTTGCTGTATTAATTTCTAATATCATAATAGATACATATATTTTTTCTGCATTTCGGGAATTATGTACAGTGGGTCCTCTACTTACGCGGTTAATGCGTTACGAAACATTCTGCGTAAGTCGAATGTGTAAATTGTATTCACAGTTTATATCATGGGATATGATATCATGTTTCAAGTAAATAACAATTGAGACTGAGACTCAGGTGTGCCGCGGTGGAAGAAGCGTTAAAAATATTAATTTTAAATAATGCCTATTCGGTACCAAATCGAGGATTTCAATTTTCTCGGTGAGCTAAAAAAAAGGAGTTTTGGAGATAATCTGCTGCATCTTGGTGTGCCCCGTGTTAGTTCCATTCATCAGTGTGCCGTAAAGGAAAAAAATTTGGCAGACACTGTTCTAAACGATACATTTCTCTATCTATCATAAAGTATTCTTCCAATAATTCTTTAGTAACAAATTCAGTTACAATATCCATAATAGACAAACGGACATAATAGATTTTTTGATTGTTCATCCGCGTAACTACGAAACTGCGTAAGTAGTAGTGGATTTTTCGGTGGTAATACTTAAATTTTAAAAAATAATCGATTGATGATTGAGCAGACATAATATTTTGTATTGTTCAGCAGAAACAATATTAGAATATTTGACGCGTTACACTGTTGATAGACTTAAAATTGCCGAGAAAGTCAGTTAAAAACTGCATCTGAAACAGGAGTGTCTCGATAACGATAATACATGATGTTATCAAACTAAATGCACTATTTTTTGCGTGTCTATAATTCTCACAAAACTTCAAAGATTCGCGATCTAATAGTACAAAAAAAATCCTTTTCATCCACATGAGACCTGTATTTTTGGTAAAATTTTCCCGTAGGCGAGTGTGTGGATCAAGAGAAAATATATCGCGAATTTTAGTGCTTTAGTAAGAAAAAGGAAACCATGTTTTCTGATAAGGTAGCATTCAAGGGGAACCTTTTCAATGTTGGAAAAAAAACGAAAAAAAAAACACTTGATTATTCGATGTTCCGGTGGTTGTTTTGTTGCGTATACATTTTGAAAATAGATTTTAAAAAGAATCACGCTTATTGAATACCAAGTAATCGTGTTAGTAAATGTGATTTTTTCCGCTAGTTGATCGCAACTGAATAAATTTTTAGATATACGAATTAAAACACGTTTAATTTTTAAATTAACAAAAATACATAGATACAACTTGCAATGAAAATCAATAAGGATCTGTTAACTAAAAAAGTATTTGTTAATAAATATATTGATTAATTTCAGTTTTAAATCAAACCCACTCGTCTGGCACGGTATTAGCAGTACACGGTTTTTTATTTTAGAGAAAAAAGTTTTATTTTACAACTGTACTAATTTGTGAGAATTATATTTATTATTCAACAACTGGATCGGGAATCATTTAAATATTTAAGACAAATTATATTTGAAAAAAAAACCTTTAATGAAATATTCGATGATATGGAGGTATAGAACAAACCAACAATTATTGGTCATGTTTAAAAATCTTCGACAATTTTCCGAACATTCCCGTAAAACAATTAATTATTAACAATTCGCAGTATTGAAAATATTACTGAAATGTTTGCTCGAAAACAATCTATTCTTGAATAGTTTGGAGTTACTATAATCATTGAATCAAAAGGATTTTTAAGCTCTTATTTGCATTATTAACACCGCGTGTCCAGTAAGTGGATACAGCACCACGAATTGGAAAGTGTACTTATCAATGAAATTGATTAATTGCTAGAACAGGAGTTAAATGAAAAAAAGTGTTCGTTGTGATGTTTAGTTATGTTTCGAGTGACATCGACAACGATACCGAATAGTTGATTTTACCGGTTGGTGCAAAAAAAAAAATGGAAATTATTTTTCTAAATACTTTGCGACTTCAACAAGAAATTAAGCAATGCGTAGTAGATAAGCATATAAAAAAATAGACAAAACACAGATGATTGTGTTTTTATGCGACCAACAGAACATAACGAAAAATAGATTGAAAGCAGAGTAATGATGACAATCAGTCAAACAGAAAAATAAAGTTTTGATAATATTTAAAAAAAATAATAAGAACATTTTTTTTTTAATACGGAAACTATCCGCTTTTTTGTCCTGTGTCATATTGTCTCGCTGAAAACGAGATCTATCTTCCGAAAACGACTTGTTGTATAGTTAAGTGTGGCACGTGTTTCTCTTCTTTGCGAATTATTTTCAGGTTTTACGTCATCAAATTATATAAGTGAAGATTGTTATTCTTTTATTACTGGTGAATGTTAATAATACTGAGAGTAGAGGGGATTCATTTTGTGACCTGGCGAAAAGAGAAGACAGACTAAAGATACCGCCAAATACACCAAAAAAAGTGTTTTAGCTGTCAAGTCTATATAACTTTACATCCCTTGCCGACGTGTAAAACTATTGCTATAATCCATTACATACATATTTAATGTGGATCTAATAAACAAAAATGTTCAATTAACACAGGGCTGTGGAATCAGACTCGTAGTGTTTTGTGTGAAGTCGTAAAATAACGAATGACTCCGACTACTTTTTTTCTATTAGCCTAAAATACAAAAAGTTATGTTTTCAGTAGATATTTAAAAAAAACACATAACTGAGCTAGTGTCAGACTACTTGTTAATGTTGGAGTCGGACTTGGGTTTTTCCACGACTTCACAGTCCTGTATAAGGAATCGTTCATATAGTGACTAATACACTAATTCCTCTTTTTGTACGACTTATTTGTATACGGTTTCGAAATTGCATGGTCTAATAAAAAGAAACATATCTTGAATTCATCTTTGTTTACACTTTTTTGCATGACTGTTTTGCATGGAATGAGCACACCGTGTAAAAGGAGGATTGGGTGAATATAACTAGATTGAACCGACATTTCCAGTTCCTGTGTCGTTTTCGAGTGAGAGTGTATACATACGTCACCAATAAAATATTATTATTGCAAATAGGTTCATTGTTTTGGCTCGCTTGCCGCAATTTTCCTGTCGCGTATTCCTCAGCCAATAGTTTTACGGGAACGTAGATAGACTTACTTTTAGGATCCAGAATCGTCCCATATGGCGCGTAGACGAGAAAGAGCCCCATCGTTACTTTCCAGGAACCCTCCACTCCAACCCTCAAACACCTATCACAATATCATAGATTTTCTCAAAGGTATCATCATTAGGTATTTTCCCCTTTTTTTGCACAGGTAGCGTTGTGACAAATCCAGTCATCGCTGAGGGAAATGTGAAAAACAATAAATTGTGTGCCACCTGAAAACTTTTAAAAATCCGATTTGGCGAACCGCTTTGGTAAAATTTTTGGTATGAAAGGAATTTTATGTATTTAATAATAAATTAACTAACGATTCTAATCAATAAAATTATAATTTTATTAAAATTAAATATTTGGATGTATGTATAACATACACTCTGCGCCTTTTGAAAGTACGCACTAGTAAAAATCGCATTTTTTTAATACAATGTTTAATAATTATTATTTTTCTTATGGATGTAATGAATGTGTGCAATGCTTACGGTTAATTTTTACTAAGAAGGGATGATAACAGTACTTGTAATTAAAAAATATCAATGAAGCCGCCGTCAGGAGTAAATTTATGACCGTAACTTCACAATACAGCTTTTAGACCTTTTTTGTTTTATTGAGACATACCTTTGTGAAATAGTGAAAAAACAGGTATAAACATTTAATTTTAATATTTTTTAATTTGATTTTGCTACAGTTATATTACAATATATAGATACACATGGTATTTGAAACTTCTACGAAATTATAAATCCCAAACATCTGTTTTTCTATCAGATCCCTTTTATATATGCATACTTAATTTTGTTAAAACCCCGCGTAAGTGTCACGTCCCGACCATGTCGTGTCCGTTTTTTTTGTGGCTCCCCTCTTATATCTGCTTTCATTCAATACACATCAGTCTTTTTGATGGTTTCTCAACCACAAGAATTGTTTTTTTTATAAATTAAAATATACGTGTTATTATAACATTATAAATCACAGTCACAATTCCCGGGACTTAAGACAGCAAAAAGTCCCGGGACGTTTCGACACAGAATCCCTACTCTGGCGTGAACGAAATAACATAGGTGTTACTAATATATTGATAGTTTAGATAAGGGGTCAACATTTTTTTCGAAAAACGGGCCGGATTGATTTTTTCAAAAAAGTTGGGAGGGGGGGGGGCGGACGAAAAATATTCTTGATGGAATCCTATTAGAATTTTCAAAAATCAATATTTCTTGTATGTAAAATATGTATATATCAGGAACCGGATTGAAATCTTTAAAAGGACAGATCCGGTACGCGGACCGTAGTTTGGTAAAATCTGCAAGAGGCGTTTTTTTTGTCATTCACCTCACAAAAGGCGAAGTTAACAAACTAACCATTAATTAAAGGGTTAAATATAATTGCACTTATGGATTGAATTGTATTCACATATTTATCTTTTTTTACTTATAGCACAATTATGTATTGCGATCGGGACCGATTCGGCTATCACAAGCATTTTCAACTAATGAATTCAACTTTATTGATGACCAGATGAACATGCTCGAAAAGCGAAACCGACCACGATCCTAATAAATAATTGAAGAATAAGTACCTGTACAAGGTGCATCTCTTGTTTCCGCCTGTACCCAAACATTATTAGTGTGAGTTAAAATTACGTGCGTTAATACCGATATAATTAAATACGTATGATAACCGCTTATGGGAAAGATCCCAAAAACTGAAATGACATCGTTGATTTCAGCTACCATAGTAGACGAATAATTGAATATTTCAACAGTAAGTACTCTTACGAGAACTTAAGTCTCTGCAACCAAGTAATTACAAAGAAAAAAAAAGCCATAGATAATTGCTAAATGCGTTATGAACCTGGTCAACTCGAGGACTTTTGTTTTGACAAGCACACTCGCCCGAGACTTTAAATTGAAAAAATCAACACTCAAAATTGACTAATACTAGGACTTCAACACGGACCTTCTGAAGTGGAGGTCTTTTAAGTGGACACTGAGGCCGTCTTTGAGGTTTTTAAAGAATTTGTTGTTAGCCAACAGCTCCATCTACGCCTATTTTTAATTATTGAGTAGGGTATACGGCATGAAAGCATTATAACTATGTATACAAAGCCACTGAACATTAACATATATAAAATCGTTTAAAAATATTAAACAATAAATACATATATTTAGGTGAAAAATTGAAGCATTTTTTTAAAAATAAGATAATATTGAACTCATGCGAAAATCCTGTTTTTGTACCGGTTTTCAATAGTTAACCTACATAAAATAACGGAAAATGAAATAGTTGCAAATTTTATAATTACTGAGAACAAAATTTTGAAATTATCAAAATCTAACGATAGATGTTGTAACCAGTCGATTGATTTTCCAGTTTTAACGCAATATATATAAATAAGTGCTCTGTATTCATTACATTACTCGGAGATTGTTTTCAAATTGGCTGTTTACATACAAAATAAACCCACACGCACTCAATTCTGACATGTGTTTACGAATTGTCAGCAAGGCATGATAAATGAGGTAACACCACTTCTCTTGCTAACACCGGACGTATTTAGCCAGACCAAAATAAACCCTATTACCAACAGCATGAAGATTCTTTTTTGCTTGGCAGAGTTTGCCCTACTAGCGTAGTAATATGTCTCCCGGCAAATAACTGAGGTTGACAGCTAGTAAACAAACAAAAATAGGCCCACGCTTACATCTTTAAAACCACGTCAAAATAACGTAGAATAGATGTTTGCAATTCTAGATTGCATTAACACGGAAACTTTGCGTATGTTTGTGTTATTTTGGAGTGTTTTGGAATTACGTAAAAGCTGATATAATTTTCAAAAATCTTGTACTTACTTCGATGCAGTGAAATCCTACGTTCATTTCATTGTTTTCCGTGCCCTGGAAGGCACGGTGTGTATTGCAGCAGATCGGTAGTCCGGAAATCACGTCTCTCAAAAGACGAAACAAGGTTATATGCACGCAAAAAAAGAAATCAAGTCAAAATATAACTAGAAAAAAATCACTCTCGCGGGACGTTATCAGATCTCAGGGGTGTTTATAATGGCTCGAATTGCTTTTTTGACAACGTCCAGATACGTTTTTAAGGCCTTCATAGGCCGCACGCGTGCACTCAACGAGAAATAACAAATGATTTTTCACCCCACAATGTCTAGACCGAGCACTTTTCGACGTCTGTCAATATTCGTCAAAATCACAAATGGCGACTCCCTTGTCAACGACTACTGAACAGTTCAAAGACATACGTTCTAAATATTTAAGAAACTTTTTCATCTTTACCAAAAACTCATATGACGCAAAAGTGTGACGAAGATACAGAATAAAAAAAATGTGTTTATTTTAATTATTTTTTAAATCTACCGAAATAATGTGAAACACAATATACTCCTTGTGTGCTTGGCTCTCTTTAAAAATTTCTTCATAACTTTTTCTTTAGTTCAGTAGATGAAGTTAGATTTATTACAGCATTATTAATAACTATTCAAACTCTTTACCAAAAAAATATGTTATCTCACATAATTGTGCATTTGCAGTTTTCGAAAAAATTAAACGCTTAGTACCTATCTACTGCTTAGTAAAACTTTCGAATCAAAATTACACGACTTTTTGGCGGCATAATATTAAATTATTTAGTTGAAGAAAAATAATTGAGATTTTTTCTCCGTACTTGAATTTTAAGACTGATATTGACAAATAAAATCCCGTCACTAGAAATGCATTGCTAATGTTTTTTACTCTTTCTATAATCTGAAATATTACAATGCAATGTTTATATAAATTTCGCACCCATTATACACGAAAGAGAGATTATAAGAACGTCTGTCTTTGTTCAATTGGTATGCTGAATAGTAGGCCACGCCCTTCGGCGTAAACGTTTTGGCAAATTACGAACAATTTAGCAACAATTTATTAAGTAGATTTTTTTGCCTTTTAATTTTAGTTCGTTTGATGCTAATCATCCGTTCTTTAGTCAATGTTCAATATCAAATTCTACGTGTAGGCTTCGTTTTTATTTTTTTTGCGTAATACTGTGTATCTGCGCATGATATTAAGTCCAACCCAGCACTCAATAACTGTCGCAGTTTTTGAATGTTTTGCTCTTTTTCTGCGCGATTTGCTGACACTGCGAAATTGCTAGTCCGCCACCTTATCACCATTTGTCAAAATATAATAGTTCATTTTAAGCTGTCGCTATTCAAATTGTGGCTAAAATATAAGCATGAATTTTCAAAATGTATTAAATAAAGTAGCTTTTTAACGCACTGGAAGAATATTATCAAAAAATAATATCCAGTGCTCTAAGTGGATTCATATTGCGAAAAATATTTATATGTCATGGCCATAATATTATATTCATATAAGTTTTACTTTGGAAATTAAATTTCTAGTGTACACATATTTTTCGTTATGAAAAAAAATCAATTACATATACTGATATCCAAAACTTTACCACGTCTAGTGTAATTTGAAAAAAGTTTTTTGAGATTAAAAAAAAAGCTTAATCGATGTACTGTTTTTAATAACTTGGAATATATTATTCAAAATCGTAATATACTTAAGTTAGTTAGAAATAGAAGTCGGTTAGAAGTACGTATTTGTTAAGTAGTTTAATTCAAATTATATTTTTTGTCGATTGTGCAGTTGTGCATCAACGGCTTACAAATTTTAACAATATAGTAGCAATACAACAAAGTACTAAACTTATCCTGTAAACTGTATTGCTTTTAATTATTACCTTAGTGCTAATTTCGAATATGTTTATGGTACAATAAGACATTGATGATTTATTATTCAACTACATACACTGACTGTATGGACGGAAAGTTTTTTTCCATCTTTGGACAAAAATATGCGACTGAATGTAATAATTTTTTTAGGGTTTGAATCTTAACTAAAATTGTCTGAATTAGGGACATCTAACAATAATATAACTTATTACATTCTTATTGCAACATACTGTCGTGTGCTAACAATAAAAATCGGACACAAAGTTATTTATCAAAATGTTTTTGTGAAAATAATTTAGCATCAAAGCTGAAAATCATTTTTTTAAAATCAAGGTAAGATCAGCACCAGTTTGGCTCATCACTAGCATAATGCTTGCAATGAGTGAAACCAGTCCTAATCAATTTAAAGAAATATGAAATTAGTACAAATAAATGTAATATATATCTTTGAATATATGATTTTCCACTACTATTGGCAATAATTACCTTAAAAGAGATAAATGATACATTATAACATACCAACTTTTGAACAACTGAACAATTTTCACTAAAAAAAATTTTCGAATTACATATTTATGTCTAAGGTGTATACATATTATATTTATATTACAATTGGAGATGGTTGCGAAAACTTGGATATTTAGAAATGGCGGAAAACAGTGATAAGCCCGGAAGATTGGGAAAAAAATATGGAAAATTGAAAAAAAAAAACACGAAATATTAAGAATAATTTCCTTAGATGATATTTTTCGTCGTGTTTACAATATACTGAAGCAATGGCGGAATACGCTTTAAGCGAATTAGTCATGCGCTTGGGGCCTTGGAATCTTAAGGGCCTCAAAAATGACTTATATTACAAACCTAACTCATATGATTTTTGTTTAGGATTTTAAAAACAATCATAGAATTTTCTGAAGTTCTTCTGTTATCCGAAAAATAGGGCCTCCAAATTTTACTGCGCCTGGGGGTCTCTCATGTGCTTAATCCGCCACTGTACTATCCATGTGCACATATAGATGTGTATTTCGCCGAGTGTCCTAAAACAGGACTGCTTTTAAATATTTTGTTTCGGATTCATTCAATGTTTAGATTTTACCGTTAATGTAAAATACCAATATTCGAATACCTTTCAAAGCTTTGTATTAAAAATACGATAAAAAGTATACAAAAAGTATATTAGTCTATGCGTATACAGATGTACATATTCGGTTTTTATGACAGATTAGTCTTTGTCATAAACTAACAGCTCTTCATAACATTATTACCATTAATATTAACCTCTAATGTGTGGATAGAATATTTAAAACATCTCGCGCTTTTTAAATAAATGTAACCTAATGCTTTAAAAATATATAAAATTATCATTTTGATAGCAAAATAATATTTTTCAATTTTCCCAAGGAGTTTATTTGCTCTCAATTTTTTCGGTTGAATCCCGCAAAAAAACCAGGATTTTCCCGCCTCAAATCACTAATTGTATATATACAAACATTAATTTATTTTATTATTTATCTAATGGTTTACACCAATGCTTCCCAACCTGGGGTCCGCGAAAATTTTCATTCTTTTAACATTCTTTGTGATAAAATATTAACACGTGAAATATTTTTTTTCGGGATTCACAGATTATTTTTTTCTTATTTAGAGGTCCGTGGCATGAAAAAGGTTGGGAAGCACTGGTTTACACATCCATTTTTGGTTCATGGATACTTGTCTGTGATTAGTTTTGCTGGCAACCATAAACTATTATACTAGTTATCTCTGTATTATACTTCTGGCAACATTTATTAACCGTCGAATCGGACAGGATTTGTTGAATGTAAAAAAGTTTTTGAAATACACAATTGTACAATTTGCTGTTGAGTGAAGAAGAAAAGTTATAATAAATATTCAAAAAAAATAAAATATAATGGCAGACAATCAACATGTTTCTCGAGTAACAGCCTTTAAGAGCACAGTGAAAGGATCACAGGTAGGGTCATTGTCTTCAAATTCAAATTGTGTCCAACGTTCTTATACTATTTTCAAACACATCGTATTCTTTCACTTATCTAGAGCCCAAAAGAATTGTACAGTTTGTCAATATTTGTTTGGATATTATTACAGTTTAAATATTAAACCTATTTATACATTAATACAACAGTATAAAAACAAACATAATATATTAAAATCCATTAATTTAACCATAATAAGCCACGAGGTATATGATTATTGTGTGGTTTTATTGTTGTACTGTGTAAATGAAAAATAATTCAAATTGAAGACAATGTTGTCGGTTGACTTTTATTGTTTTAGCAGGAAAATATGAAACTACATCTCAAGGCACGATTGCCATTTTATAGGATCTAGATGTCTTTCTTTCTGAATTCAGAAAAAGTTTCTTATAGCTTACCTTTCCCAATTAAATCATTCTATAGCTATTAAGTTTTCGGTTATGTGAACAAAGAGTATTTCGATAAAAAAACCCCTCCCCCCATGTTAATACACTCAAGTTACAAGTTATCTCTTTTTCTATTTTCTTTTTCTTGAGAGTTTGTCAGCGTAGTTTGTTGTTTACCTTTTTCACATGTCTCAATGAGGGCCAGCACCGAATTATGATTTTTTAAAATATCCCCCCGGTGTTTTGTATTGCTTAGTGCCACATTTTAATATATAATAAATTCCTCTATTCAAATTCTAAACAATGCAAATCCGCCATCGGTGTTGTGAATATTTCTCCATACAGCCTCCCTTCTGTATGAGCAAGTGAAATATAAGAGCAAACGTCAGAATGTTCTTACCTTGATAGTTTTATTCTTTTTTTTAAACACTCAAGGATGCAACTATTTTTGTTTGTGCTAGGATCTTCGCCGCAAACGTGTAGAACAGAGTGTAGCCCTACGCCGTGCCAATCGAGAAGATCAACTTGAAAAAAGACGTGCTTTAGGTTCTCTATCTGATGATGAACCACTCTCTCCTCCTCATTCTACCATATGTCCATCAAGCCCTGAGCAGTTGACATCTATCGATGATATTATAACTGGTGAGTTATTGGTACAAATTTAAACATTTAAGTGATACAACACTAATGAAGTTATCATTTTTTTCTTCTTTTAAATTAAATAAGATAAAGTTCATTTGAAAAGGAAACTTTTGTGCGTATTTCATCAAGCAGACACCTAAATGGTTCGTACTTATATTACAGAAAATAAAAGATCAGACCTAACTGCATCGGTAATTGTTGGCATCATGATGACAGCTGATCCATAAAATTGAAAATCATTTTTTTAATTAATTTCTGTTACAGTCACTTGTGTCATTTTTATGAAGAAAATAAGCATGCAGAACCAAAACGTGCAGTTGTTGTTTTTCTATGTCCATCACACAGCATCACTTGCTAATTCTTGAGATATGGAACTAATTCTTTTATGAAAAAAAATACTTAATTCTCTCGCCATTGGCACTCTTGAGCAAATTATATATATGTAATTCTTCATGACCTAGCAAAAGCTTTAAATCAGGTTTTTCCGAAGAGAAAATGCTCAACCATATTTCACGTACGAGTCAGCTCATTCAATATATTAAATCGTATTTTCCACAGCGCTTAACAGTTCAGAACGTCACCATCAGATATTGGGAGCACGATCAGCCCGGAAAACACTTTCCCGAGAGCAAAACCCACCCATCGATGTGTTCATACAAAATGGATGTGTTCCTAGGCTTATTCAATTGCTGCAGTGTGAAGATTGGTGAGAAAACAATCATTGTGTTTTTATTTATTAATAAAGATAATTCTTTGTGATACATACAAAAGAGAAGGTTCATTATTTTTGTTTTAAGAAATTTAATTGTTTTTCAGTTCGGATCTTCAATTTGAAGCATTATGGGCTTTAACAAACATTGCATCTGGAACGTCAGAGCAGACCACATTTGTCATAGAGGTGATTATCACGTTTTACATAATTAATTCTAATTGTAATACTTGAATTTTATGATTTGGGTGAGGGCAGCGGCGCTCAATCACTTCATTAAGATTTTAGTAATATCCACTCATTAATTGTAGTTTTGCAAACGCAATAGGGGCAGATATCCTCTAGCCGGCCCCGGTAACAGTACATACCACAGTCATTATTGAATGGCGATAAAGTGTATACTGCGCAGTTGTGGCCGCCATCTCTCAAACTGATATATGAGACTATCGGCAAACACGATATATTGTGAAGGTTTAAAAAGTAGATGTTCTTAATATTTTGATCCAATTGTTTTGACAAATGTATAAAAGAGGTAGTAGCATGTCACATCATGCGATATTCCTGTATCAGTCATGTATGCAAAAGATTTCCTACATTATTGACCATTGAAACTTCGCAATTTATACCGTGAGACGCTCGTGTTGATGGGGTTAAACCTGCTGAAGAACCAATAACCCCTATAACTTTATTCAACATCTATTAGAACTTGACAAAATCACTGCTTGATTCACAGTTTTGAAAATATATTTAAGTTAATATAATGTTTCCTAACTGATTGGTTTGAGTTGAATCAAAAGGAACCAATTGACGTTTTTAAGTATTTTGAGTAGTTATGGTCGAGAACTAGCCGAAAACATTTTATATATATTAATTTCATAAAGAGATCAAACTGAAATTTAGCATAGTTTCTGTTATATTTGAATTATTTCTTTTTTGGTGAGCAGGAAACTTATCAAAAAAATTTTTGTTATGAAAAAGGAAAAAAATTACAACATATCTGTTATGTTTAATTAATATAGGATGTACTGATGGATAGTATTTACCAGAACCATGTACCATACTTCCATAAAGTATCTAAAAACATGTTCAAACTTTGAAGGTCAATATTTCCATTCCTAAAATTTACAGTTGGTTCCTTTTTAGTTAACTTAACACAATCAGGCTGTTTTAGTTTATTAATCTTTCCATTTAAAATCATTTCAATCTTGATAAAACTATTGAAATATAAAAATGAATTTCAGGCAGGCGCCGTTCCTCCTCTTATCCGTCTGATATCTTCTCCTGTGGCCAGCGTTTGCGAACAAGCCCTCTGGACACTGGGCAACATTGCTGGGGAAGGAGCATGGGCTAGAGATTTGGTTCTGGCAGAAGGCGGTCTCAAGCCTCTGTTGCACGCTATCAACTCTTCGCAACCTCTTACGGGGTCTTTGCCACGTACTGCTGTGTGGACACTTAGTAATCTTTGCAGGAATAAAAATCCAGCTGTAGACTTTGACAGCGTCAAACCGGCCTTACCTGCTTTGGCATTATTATTAGAGAGTGGAGATAAGGATGTATTAGGTGAGAAGTTTGTACGATATGATTCGTTATCAAAATTCCCCTGTGGATAAATGTAATTTTGTACATGTTTGTAAATTTACATATATCTGGAATTTATATTGATTGCGAGACTGTCAAACATATTTTAGAATATTTTAATTAAAATATACTATTTCCATTTAGCTGACGCTTGTTGGGCATTATCATACTTGACTGATGGACCAAATGAAAGAATCGAAGTAGTACAAAAAGCAAATATACTCCCATGGTTGACTCCTCTCCTGGCTCATCCAGAGCCTGTTGTTCAAACGCCTGCTTTGAGGGCTCTAGGAAATATGGTGACCGGAAGTGATACACAGGTAAATTTTTATCATTCTTTTTTTTAAAAATATATTCTTTAAAATCAAATGCAATACTGAGACATATCTTGCTCGCAAGAGATCTCGGCAAAAATAAATACCAAAATTATTTCAGACTGATGAAGTGTTAGAAGCTGGAGCCCTACCACTACTTAGAAGTTTACTGCAGAGCCCACGATCAGCAATCGTAAAAGAAGCAGCGTGGGCTATTTGCAATATTCTTGCCGGAACACCTGCTCAGATCCAGTGCGTCATAGATTCTGATATTATTCCTTCTGTTATCAAAGTGCTTTCACATCCTGAACCCAGGTGAGACATGTGAATAAATTATATTTTATGAGCTATTTTAAATCAACTCATTCTCATGATTATTACAATAAATAAATAACTGGGAATGCTGGCTTTTGTATCATCTGGGCTCGTTGACTTGTATGCGAGATTTTTGTGTTACCTCGCAAAAAAACACCAATCAAATATTTTCTAAAATAAGAGATCGTCGCTCTCACTCAACTGTTGTATTTACTTAATTATCTATGCACAATTATTTAGTCCACCCTCGATTTGACTGGGTGCAGTTTATGTTTCAACTTGAAGATTATTTTCAGATGCCAACGTGAAGCAGCCTGGGCAGTATCAAACATGATTTTAGAAGCGTCTCCGCAACAATTATCTGTTCTCCTCGGCTGCGGAGCTCTCAAGCCTTACCTCGCTTTACTGGATGGGCTCGACAATAAGACTTCAGTCATAGTGCTTGACGGCTTAGCTAATTTACTCAGAGTAAGTTTATCAATCGCCATTAAGCATGCCAATAACTTCACGGGTTTTTATAAATACATAAAATATGGAAATCAAAATCTGCTATTTTGCAACACTACTAATACTTTATTATATTTTTCAAATATCAGACAATTTTTCGGTAGCAATTGATGTTGGGGTATGTATGAATAATGAACTATTTTACCTATTTTATTTTCTAGAAAGCAGAAGAACTAGGCGAGTTGGAGACGTTGTGTGTGACAATCGAAGAAGATGGAAATTTAGATAAACTGGAAGCTCTTCAACATCATCAAAATGAAGAGGTGAGGTTTAAATTTATTCTGATATGTGATTCTGTACACAGCAGTTTGGCTTTTTCATAGAGAAGGCTGAATAGAAAATATAAATATGATGTGTCGATGTTGCAGTACGATAGCATGGATTTTTTTTGCGTAATATTTGAATTTAGAGAAAATATCGCATGGTACACTACAACTCCTGTTGCCAAGATTTCAAATTGATAATTATGAATTAAAAATTTTACACATGCATTTCTGTTTCCAGTCTGTCAAAATGCATACCATAAACAAAAAATGTATCAGCAGATACATTGTGCTCATTTTAAAAATTATATCCATGAAATACATTTTAGATTATATCATTACTCATGTTTTTTTGAGGAGATACGTCTTTATGTTACAAATAAAACTGACAATATTTTTGAATACTAATAAAATAATATTTTGTAGTTATGTTTTTGAGTTATTAGTAACAAAAAGCATATGTACCATTGAATAATTCTTTGTCTTTTGACAGGTATACAACAAAACTATGTATGTACTGGACACCTACTTCTCTGATGAGGACACAGTAAAGAATGGTGTGGCTCCCGAGGAAATAAATGGTGAATTCCAGTTTGGGGCAGGCAGTGGACACATAGGAGGCTTTTGATTAAATTTGACCCGTACTTATTATAACCTACCTAATTATTTTATCTACTAGTAATTATTGTTACACGTTAATCGTGCAGAGTTTGGTGATTATACTATTAATTGCCACACCCAGATCATTTAGAATTGATAAATATTTAAAATAATTCGGATTAGTTTTAATGCAGAACTGAGATATTATTTTTTTGTTATAATATTTGTTATGGGCTGGACTCATAATTTGTCACATGTATCTGCTTAATTTTATTAATACTTTTTTATTCTTTAAATTATTTGTGTATATCGAGAAGTAACCTGTCTTGAAGTTCATTTGTTTTATAATTAAAATCAATGATTATCATATAAAAAAATGATTGAATATCTCTTTTACTTGAAATTATTTAAAAAATATGTAAATGTGATATATTCTTGGTTTATTTACAATAAAGCTTTCTGATCAATGTGTTTAAAAAAGTCTTCAGACCAAATCACAGCTTAAGTTTTTATTACATGTAGGTGTTCTAAAATTTCAAGACAAAATACCCATCCATACTGTGCAGTATGGCATGGTGAATAAGTAATGAATAAAAGAAATATTTTCTAAAAACAGTATAGCAACCGTTCTAGAATGATTCTTAATCAAAGGTAAAACAATGCGCTGACATTTGATGAAACATTCACAATATACTACAAAATATTTTAAGAAATATCTTTAAATGAGAATATTGTATGCTATCTGTATTTATATAATCAATAAACAAAAATTAAAATATTTCTGACATATTTTTTAAAAGCAACCGTAGGGTATTCAATGAGAACTGTTGTAAGTTGAGCTTCTCAAAGATATCTCTTTGTTATTTGTTAGTTCTAGGTCCACGACAGAATTGGGTGTGGGGGGATAGCGATACATTTACGAATTAAAAAAAATATTAAAAACCTGGATATCAATCGTTAGTATATATATTTTTTGCTTCTGCAAAAACATGAATGATAGTGAGATTACTGCTGTGTTCATTGAGGGTGTCGATGAAATGATTTGATCCTCTTAAACCAGGACGGGAGTGTAGGATCACTTGGGCATTGCATGCTCAATAAGGCATTTGGTTGGGAAAGTGGGAGTTAAGTGAAACAAACATATCCCCTTTTCCATTGTTTTATTACAAAATATATTTATGTACATTCGGAAATTATATAAACAGTATGCTGTGGTGTAGCAAGGTCGGTACGAAGGGGGTGGACCGCCCCGGGCAGCACATTTTTTGGGGTGACATTTTCAAAAATGAATAGAATATTTTTCGAAAAATTATATTTATACATGAAAAATATAAGCCACCTTTAGTAAAAACTAGTTCATAGATAAAAATAATAGTGGTCGGAAAACAAAATTAGAGGAAATATTGGGGGCGGCAAATTTGAGGACCGCCCCGGGCGGTAGGACCCCTTCCCACACTGCTGAGTATGCTCATTGAAGTCTATTTTCGGTTGACCAAATAGCATTTCTTCCAATGGATACCGTTGATTCTTAGTATGTGAATTCTTTTACTATTTCTAGACTAAGCAGCATGTCTTGGGTGCATGGAAAATGAACTACCTGCGTAGTACACTAAGAATTCAATCATATTCACTCGTAGTTAGTTTAAACACACATATAAATCAATTTATATCAATATTTATTGTTGGTGAATATTAGTTTGGTAACACTGCCATTTCATACGATTTTTGTGAAATAAATATTACTAGAATTATATTTCTTTGAAATAATTGAAAAGCAGATGCATATGTCTGTTGTTCGAGTGAAAATTATTGGTGAAGTTATAATTAATAAGACAGCAATTTGAAATGATGTTAAGGTAACATTTAAAAAAATATATTAAATTGATGCGAAAGGTTGATCTAAAAGCTAAACTAAGCGAGGTTGGCTCCGTTCATTTTGTCTTTACAGAATGAACATGAAATTTTATTTTCATGTTTCAATTAGAGTATAAATAAATAATACATAATATCTTATTAAAAAATTCATTTAGATTTTGTAGCTTCAGATTTTTCTTGATAACTGATGACGCCTTTCTCTAACATACTCGGGACTTCGACAGCTAGCCAAGGACCCAACTAAAATTGAGAATGATATAATATGAAAAATATAAACAAAAAACACAAGAAAATACATCTGATATTATCACAATAACTACGTAACGTTGGTGAGATTTTAAGTTTGCTTTTATAATTAACAATTCAATAAAATATATATTGTAAATTTTAAAAATCGTTTTTTTTTCTGACCAAGAAATATAAATCTGGGCTTTGGGTTAGGTAGTATAGTAAGTATAGTATATTAAAACTCAGGTCTAGGCCTGAATTGGCTGGACTCGGACCGGGTAAATACATGCAATTTTGGCCCATTCAGACTGCTAGTGTGCGCACAAATTTACTTATTTAAGTGTATATTTTAAATGTTAGTGAGAAAAAAACATCTTTTAGCTTTGTCACGTTAATAAATTCACCATATTCGTCTATTAATAATATTAAACCCATTGCATCTTTTTTATTATGAATTTTCTTCTGACAAATTTAGTTGTCCTTTTATCATTTTTCTATAAAGGGTTTTAAAGTATAGTGGTAGATTTTATTAGACTTACCCCTAGTGCCATGGCATGTGCAATACCAAATTTGGGAACATTCCTAGCCCATAACGGTTTAAAGTGATCTGTGAGACATATTTTTCCACCTCGGTACATTTTCGCTGTTTTTCCATCCAAGCTGGGCAACGCTATTTCAGGGGCAGTGGTAGGATATGTGACAGGTATCTATGGATAGAGATAATTGATTACAAACATATGCCTTGTCTTGCATGATGATGCATATAAAAACATTGAAATTAAATTTATAACTAATATTAAAACAAACTAGACAGCTGCGGGTGTAGTGGTGATCAACAAAAAGGCTGTTTACATCGATTACAAGGCAAAGTAAGTTGACTCTTTTTAAAATTGGTTTCCTTGATTCCGACGCTGGGTCTTTTGATGTTTTCATATCCACAATTAAGCTTTCTACAGAATTGCATTGTTTTCTGCGGAAATTAATTTATTTTTGAGGAGCAAAAGAATATCGTGTAGTAAAGCACGATGGCTTAGTGCAAAGATGTTGTATGTCCACTTGTTGCCGATTGAGATCACATATACATAATGTTCTTCTGCATTATATCTTTTTATGCTGAATATTAATTGTACTTTCAAAATGAGTTGTCGGAAAATAATGTATAATTCGAAAACATAATATGTCGCATTTCAACAACATTTAACATAGTATGCAAAACAGTTGTTAACACTGCACTAAATCATCGATATTAACCTTGGTCTATGATATAAATTAATAATATGATAAAGGAAAAAAAGGAACACATTACTTACATCAAACTCAACATCAAATTCATATTTAAGCAATTCATGTATATACCAACACTTTCCAAACCACTTTGTTCCAGTTTTGTCAGATTCTAAACGGAACCAATCATTATCAGCTTCTTTATTGTTTTGGACATACTGCAAAATACAAACAATCATCAAATGAAAAATCTCTCATTGTCTTGGTAAACAGTTAGGTGTTTTGTTGTCAGAGCTTGGTCAATTTATTATTTACTATTTAGAAACACGTTAATTTGCGTTAATTGTAGGCTACTAGTAACGATTTTTTGAATTGTTTATTTAAATTATCGGTAAATTTGTCATACTCCATCGTACGGACTATTGCGGCGAAAAACTTCACAAACTAAGCTAAAAACCACTCCACGATTTAAAATTATTATCTGAGATCATGGGAATCTCGTTAAAACCACACATTATTAAGAAGAACACTGATAAATAAATTATATAAAGTATGACTTCATCGCACGGACTATTACGGCGAAAAACTTCACAAACTGAGCTAAAAACCACTCCACGATTTAAATTATCATCTGAGATCATGGGAATCGCGTTAAAACCACACATTATTACGAAGAACACTGATAAATTAAGCGAAATACGTAACATTTCGGAGGATTTCGGAGCAGCTTTCCAGAACGGGCGCCGCCGAAATGTTACGTATTTCGCTTAATTTATCAGTGTTCTTCGTAATAATGTGTGGTTTTAACGCGATTCCCATGATCTCAGATGATAATTTTAAATCGTGGAGTGGTTTTTAGCTCAGTTTGTGAAGTTTTTCGCCGCAATAGTCCGTACGATGAAGTATGACAAATTTACCAAATTATCAAATGAATGTTGACCATTCACCAGGAAACTAGGTTAAATTAAGATTCTTCACTGGAATAAACAAGGTGCAAACCTTGATCAGCGCTTGGTATTCTTCTTTAAGCCGTCCAACCCAAAGATCTTTGTCTCTTGGGCCAGCTCTAGTTTTTAGAAGGGGTATTCCGCTTAAGCTTTTCCTAGTACCTTCGTCAACCATATTGAGCAAGTGAAATTTTTGAGTTAAATGCCAAAATTTTGACAGTTTGCGACTGACGTGTAAATAGCAATGTTGCCATAACATATAATTTAAAGACAAAGTAATAATGCTGCAAGTAAGTCATCTACATGAAATATATAAAAAAATAAAGTGCCAGGTATATGTACGCAATTGTATAACCTTATGGTTTACTGATATATATTGCAAGAAATAATGATAATTATTCAGTAATATAGAACAGTATTAAAACAAACATTATTAATCACAGATACGTCATTTGGGATAGCATATACCCATAGCCCTCTATATTGATGGATGTAGGTGGTAATGGTATACCCCACAAATTAAAAAAGTAACCATGCTGCACTGGCTTACATACATATTATATGAAATACTAAATAGCAAGGAGACAACTTTGTCCGACCAAATTCTTTTCATTACAAAATTAACATACGGTCTATTATTATGGAACTTACAGATTCAAATTCCAGTGCGGACAGTTTTTATAAATTGATTTTTCAATCGGTTTTTGGATTTATGTTCAAAGACATGTGTGTCTATAATTTCTAAATTTCCCTATCACCAATTCGTTCCGAAAAACAAAGCATATCAAGTCAACTACTAGTCTTATTTATATGACCAATACGTATAATAATATTTGAAAATAAAAAATTGGCTCCCGCGCTCTTCGTTAAAGTATTTTTGGTTTCAAAAAAATTCACGAGCACTTTGTTGAAGTAAGAAAATCCATACACCATAATGCAGGATCAGTGATGGGATAAAGCATAGTGGATGCCACAGGCGTAATTTAATCTGGAGGTCCTGTTTTACGGATAACATAAGAACTTTAGAAAATTCCATGTGATATAATATTTTTTTTAACAAAAAGTATAAGGGAATAATATAAGCTATTTCTGAGACTCTTAAGATTTGGAGGTGACAAGCGCGCCCCATTTGCTTATACTGCTTAAAAGGGTAATCCACCACTGTGTAGCATCTTTATTTTCAAATTGAATGATCAAGCCCTGGCATATTTTCTATGTCAAACGTCATGTCTTTATATGTTTAAAACATACAATTCATCGGGTAAAGCAATAACATAATTCACTAATATTTGTTTATATAATTGATTTTCTCAAAATATATAGATTTATTATTATATACGACAAACGTTTTTTTGTATTTTTTTTCATAATTTTGAGTGATATCATCGATAAATGAAATTATAAGTTCATACACAAACTTACACTACCGCACGAGTGTCATATGCCAAGAAAAATGATCAATTAGCACTTGGATCGTTTTTCCATATCTGTTAATAAAACGATGATGACTATATGCGTATACATACCAAAGGTCATTTATTATTGAATGATTTTTCTTGGTTTTTTCAGTATTTACTTAAGAAGACTATTATTGGATACGAAACACTACTTAGAGCTAGAGTCCAAACAAATATACAGCATCATGCAAGTGTAGTTTCAAACGAACAACCGTAGTATTTGCATTACTAATAGAGGATAATAATTGATATTCTATCATCACTTTGATTGTTTTTATGTTCTCAAATAAATATTGGATACTGAAAATAATGCTGAACTTCAGTGGAAAATAATACGTCATACGCATCAAGTTTGACATTATTTGCACAGAGTAAACGTTTATACCGTATTCTATTAAGTGTTCTTTTCTTTCATTGCTGATTTCCGAAGTTTAAAGACCCACTTCCAAGCCATACAGTTGTATAAAGCTCAATGGCCTTGTTCTTGCGATACATTTACTACATTTTTACTTTGAGTTGGCTTTATAATTATGTCTTTTTTTGACTCCTATTCACGGTAATAATATATTTTCGTAGGTCCAAGAAGAAAGTTCCAATAAATACAAAATTAAATATTTGAAACCTGTCCTTTTCAAAACTGTAAAGAATAATTATGACAAAGGTCGTTAAATGAAAAATTGTGTACGTGTTTTTAAGCATTGTTAGACATTATACAAAAAGCGGCTAGGTCTCTTTTATTATGCACCAGAAATAAATGTATTTTACGAAAAATTTTAAGGGGTAAAAAAGTATCAAGTTTCATAATACAATAAAAACATCTACATTGCAGCCTCCAACGTATCCTTGGTCTATCTGCTAAGTGACTAGTAATATTTTTCGGATTAATTTTCCATCTTTTCACATTCTAAAATTATGTGACATGTACCTTGCAATATTCCCTTCGATTAAATTCCATGCTCTCTAACAATTGGTAAAATGCTTGCATCTTCAACGAGAAATTATGCTGTATTATTGATCTAGATCAGCGACACTTAAGCTTTTTTCGTATGTGCCGCATGCCAGTTTTTGATACTTAACGTGGACTGTAGCATATTAATAGTAATACGTAAATATAACATATTATACATAATATAGTGACATAGCATAAATGTAAGTATATAAAAATACAAATTGTCTAAAATACTCATTTGCTTATGTATTTTTTTTCTGACAATAACAGATGTTTGAAAAAGCATCTGGTGATTATGATTGATTTGGGCTTCACATAAAATTTGAATGGGACGCAGGTTGAGTATCGCTGATCTAGATTCTAACTAAGTCATTTGAGAAAAAATTCCCTCCTTCCTCTCTTGTCAGTCATACGTCAAAATCAATTTACCTAGAAATTTATCATCCTTAGATGGTGGAAATTATTGAAGGAAAACCTATTCTTATTAAACAGTTTATAAATACTGTACATACTCATTTCATAAAAATAACAACCACAATATTATTTCCATTGATTCCCAGAGTACAAACAAATCGTGATGTACAAATAAGTTCGTTTGTTAAATAAAATATCAACAATGGTTGCCATTTGGCGTAAAAGTAAATAACACATCGTTCGTAGACGCCGAATTATTTGTCTTTTAAAAGTTTCCTGCCCAAAATAGTTGGAACGCGATCGTTTGTTTGTTTTACTGATAATGTTTTTCGGCCAAACACTTTTTAAAATCTTTCAAAAAGATTATTTGTACTCGAATCATTTTACCGAGAAGCTTCAAGGAAAAATACCATGTAATATTTAATACGGCCAGTGACTTTTGACATGTGTGTTCTCTATAATAATTGTAAATGTTATATATATTATATAAGTATTATTAGATAAGCATTTATTATTACTAAGTGGAGCTGACACCAAGGCCGGTCAGTATTCTGTACCCTCCCTTCAATTATCACCAGTACAAATTATTATCATAAAAAAAAAATATATTTTCATATTTAGATACAAGTGTTGTCATACATCTATCCCTGATAATGGATTTTTTCTCAATATGAAAGAAATCACAGAAAGATATTATAGTTACATGGAATTAACCGAACGAATTATTTTCGATTATATTATATACGTTGCGACGTAAGCGAAAAAAGTGCTATGAAAAAATTGTGAAGAACCATTCATCAATTCATCTTTGGCAGATGTTTGCCACCCAATTTGTAACAAGGGCAGAGGCGTAGCAAGGAAGGTGCGGCACAATTTTTAGGCGGCATTTTCAAAAATAAATTCAACATTTTTAGAGAAATTATATTTATGCATAAAAAAATTAAGCCACCTGTAATAAAAACTAGTTCATAGATAAACACGTAGAAGTGATTTAAAAACAAAATTACAGGAAATATTGGGGGTGGCAAATTCAAGGACCGCCCCGGGTGGCAAGACGTCACTGAATAAGGGTCTCACTAAAAATATAAATGGTTTCATTACACAAGCTATTTCGTAAATGACTAGTACAAATGTCAAAACTGTGACGTTCATGTAAGATTTCTGGGTGTGTCGAGTTTGCGAAAAATCGAGATTCTCTGATCATTTACAAATCGGGTCGCCGAAATCAATTTTGAAATCTCATTCTAAATGAAAAAATAAATATTACTATTGAGGACACGTGTTTTTATATTCACTGCAAATACGATTAGCGAAAGAACTTGACTGAGTGTACAAAATTTTACTCCAGTATCGACTTGGCGTTTGTTAAAAGTATTATAATTATTATTTATTATTATTAATATCTCAAAATAATCGACGATATTTTATTCTAGAGATTGTGTGGCCATGCGTGATAGTAATGTGATTCGACTCTTTGAGACAATTTTAAGTTTTTAAAAAAAGCTGTTTGTATCGTAAAAATTTAAGCCATGTCATTGGTTGTCATAATAAATTTCATAAGAAATTAGAATCAATCTCTATTGCCAAAGTGACAGTTAAGAGTTTTTCAATAAAGCATGTTTGAAGATACTTCTCTCGTTTAGTTTTAAAACCAGTGGGATAAGGAGACAGTGGAATAAAATAATATATAAAATTTAAAAAAAAATACATGAGTTAAGTTTTTGAAATGCAATATATAAAATAATAACATTGCTTACCGTAAAAAATGTAAGTTTTGAATTATTTAAATCAAAACGTTTAATTGTTCCTGAGTTTTTTTTAATAAAACACATATTATTTCAACAACAAAAAAGCAGAAACACAAAAATAATTAATACTACACGAAACAAACAAATATTTTGAACATTAGCATATTCTAAGCGATTGATATTTGATTGATATTGTCTTTATTAAGATATCTTCTTTAATTGTTTGGCAATTAATATGCAAATATTCAACCAAAAATGTATTTCTTCTGTATTACGCATTTGTTCTAATTAATGGTGACTTTACAATCGAACTACTGTAATAAATAACAGGAAGGGCAAAACAATATTACAGGCCATGGAAATTCATTGTGCACAACGCGCATGTCATGTTTATTATGATTAAATTCTTTCAAATCTTTGATTGATGGCAATTGTTCAGTAACCTTTACACTTTGTTTTACACAATTTTCATTAAACCAAGACTCTTTTCCTACAATAATATTGTACCACTACCTTGCGAATCGAATCGATTCAAATGAACATATTATTAAATATGTTGAAAAATATTCATAATTAACTATAGTGAAAAGGTTTTAATTTTGTAGACAATGGAGAGGAAACGAAGCGTTGGTCACGTGAGCTATGCTTATCATTAAAATTTAATCATTATTAATCATCATGGTCGCACTTATTGACTCCCAATAGATTTTTTTATCCATGTCTGCTCCCAATATCGAGCATATGGCCTCCTAATGGAGGTATCTCAACACAAGTTTTTCTACAAGAACTGTTAGTTACTCAGTCGCTCAACCTCTCTTATTCAAAGAGAGTAGTGAGGATAGAAAAATAAGGTTAAAACAGAACTAGTGATTAACTAATCGCTCTCGCCACGCCCAGTTATTAAAGACCGGAAATGGTGAGAGGGATTTTTTGGACATCACAAACATTCGAAAAAACGCTGTTTGTAGGGGAACCCGTGAGATCTGGCACGGAAGCCCACAACTCTAACCGTTGGGCCATAGAACCCGACATGAATTGAAGAAGAGCTAGCATTATGATTTACTGTTAAAGAAACCTAAGAAAAATTTGTTGTGTCCGTTATATTATATAATACATATTATGATGAAATAGTAAAGCAATCTCATTTATTATATTTCAATGTTTTAAATGGGGTAAAAATATGCAAATGGATCTTAAAATATTTTTATTGCTGCAAATAAAAATTGATAAATATTAATGATTAGAGATTTCTACTGACGTAAAATGTGCTTTTAATTATTCCATACGTAACTATCACGGTGCGGAAAATTCATTTTTGTAATATAAGTATTAATAAAATGACATCTGACGACATTTTGAAATGAAAAAAATAGGTAACAATATATTTTAGTATTTAATATGACTTCTAGATCTTGCAACCAACCAGACAACCGACATTGTTAAACCGCATTTAACTAATGTTTCTCTAGGTCCTTTACAAAATTTATTTTTCCGCGTAATACTTACAGGGAAGTTCATTTTTGGTTTTACTTTCTTCATAAAAATGTTAGGCTATAAAGTTCTTGGTCAATTCATAAAATGGTTCGGTGCAAGCTTTACTTTTAAATCACTTTCTCGCCTAATGTCAACGATTATAGCTGGCTGATGAAAGTATTTAAGACTGAAGGGTGTTGGAAAATTTTTATAGTTGTGAAAACACTAATAAAGAAATTTCCAGAAAAATAAAAGTGTTGGGATGACCGATAGAGGTATAAACGTAGGTGTTAAAATGTTTTTAAGAGACGATGGGCTTAGTAATAACGTGTATATCAAATGCAATATATGTATGCTAAATAAGAAATTAGTATTTACGCGAGATCATCAAACGTTCAGAACGAATCTGTGATATTCTCCATAAAAAAAACCAATCGTAAATCGCGAAGGAAGACATGCTTAAATAAAAGAAAACTTTAAATAACCATTATTTTTCTTTTTAAACAGATTCAGCGGTTACGTGTAGAAAATTATTTTTAATGATGACATTTAATTTGACGCCTTTCGATCCAGTAACGGATTAAGCACATGAGAGGCCCCAGACGCAATGAAATTTGGAGGCCCTGTTATTCGGATAATATAAAAAAGACAGAAAATTCCATTTAAAATAAATGAAATTTGAACAAAACGTACATGGTTTATAATTCATATAATATAAGCTATTTTTGAGGCTCTTAGATTTGGAGGCCCCGAGCGCGCGCCTTATTTTGCTTATAGGATAATCCACCACTGACACTTTGAAGATACTTTTTAAAGATAATAAACACGTCTCGCAATTTGTAATACAATCAGTGGAATCAAGACATTAATAAAATAAATTTCATATCGATATTTGTGTATACATCCTTACAATATTAAGAAAAAGCTTTTATATACTTACAATAGATGAGCGGAAGAATAATTTACTATTATCTGGTCGTGGAATTTGTGTGTTATGATTAATGAATTTTATGTTTGTATGTCAAGGTATTTTTTATAGGTCTTCGTTAAATAATTGTTTAGCTTACGAAGACTTCTTTAATGATGTATTGCTATTTTTATAGTAAGAAGCATGAGAGTGTCGTATTTTCCGGGTATATAAGATTGATAGATTTCATGTCTAATAATTATAATACGTGACTACTATTCAAGGATAATTATTACAATATACATAGTCTTTATAAATTGTTAAGTATCAAAATTGTCGAAATTGAGGTAACTTCACCCAAAGATTCTTGGAAATCAATTCATTGTCTGGAATACACAGTCGGTGTGTTGATAGTACTAATTTGGCAAATAAAACGTTATTAATATAAGCAGAAATTTGAAAACACACAATAATTGTCCCTGTCAATCAATTCCTTATTTTATTAGTGTAACAGGAGGTGAAAAGCAAAGACAGTAATCTACCCCACGTAAAACTTAAAAAAACGTAAGTAACTGAAAAAAGCATTACTAATTAATTTAATTTCTGTACGCTATACCAGTGCTCCGCAACCATTGTGCCGCGACACACTAGTGTGCTATGGGGCGATGCTAAGTGTGTCGCAGCGCATTTCTTCATTGAAGAAAAGATCAAATAATTTGTTTAAACAGTGATAAAATCAGAGTTGCCTAGTTGTAGTACTGAGGTGGCAATATACATATATTACACAATTGAGAACAATGTCTAATGTTATTTTTGCATATACCCTTATGTATATATAAATATATGCATATTTGAAGTGGGCTGCGGAAATCTGGAGAAAATTTTGGTGTGCCGTGGGAGAAAGAAAGTTACGGAGCACTACGCTATATCTTACAGTAGAATATTGTGATTCACAAAAAAATTGTGCTGAGCAAACATTTTGATAAGTGATTTTTGTATTCGACAAAGCGTTTAGAGTGAATAAGTTGAATTTCTTTCTAAAGCGATTTTCTACATGTAATGAAAACAGATTTTCTACTGAAATATCAGCTCACAAGCTAGAGAATTTTTAGCTCATCGATTTTGCATCCATAGATTGAAAAAAATATTTTTTCAAGATTGCTACATATGCTTTTAGCTTCTCATAAATCCATATTTACTTAGATACAATAATTATTTATTTAACATACAATTTCGAGGTTAGACTTGCTGTCTTATTCTAAAAGCTCGAGTTTGTAGTTAACAACTTTTGCCAGTACGTTTGCCAGTACTGAATGAATTTTAATCATGACTATTCTCAATGAGGAGATTATGAACTTCTTATGAAGAAGTTTCCAGACCCCTTCGCTTTTTCTCTGTATGGATATTTAGGATGTTTCCACGTCTTCCCTGTCTTTCTGATCACATTCTATTCGAAACTGAACGCGGACAGGCCGATATGTTTTTATTTACGTGATTTTTACAGCCTCTGCAAATGGAGGGATTGAAAAAAAGCTTTAAAACAAACTATAGATGCTGGTTTAGCAATTCAAAAGTTTCACATTGACAGAGAGTGTGTTTAAAAAATGTTATTTTTAATCAAAACAATACAAAATCTTGACAACAAAAAAAGCGTTTGTTTTGCGATAGGTATTCGAATGTCACCAGTATATTTTTATTATATTATACACAAATGGCGAAATGAATATTTTAAATTTATTGTTTGATATGTTCTGCTATGCAAACCAATGTCCGTAAACAATTTTATGTTAATGCGAAAGGACTTTGTTCAAAAATAATTGATATAGATATTTTTTTTTTTTAAATAGTGACCGCGAGTTTTTTTTAAATATGATTATAAATATTTAAGTTTTTTTTTACTGAGACAATTTATGATAAGCTTAATTCATCATCGTTAATTAAAAATTGTTTCGTATCCTTTGTACGACGCCAACGCTCGACTAATCTGTCAACATTAAATGTAAATGTAATTTTGTTATTGTATAAAATATAACACTTATATAACAAACCTGCGATGTTGTTTTGAACTGTTTTTTTCCAAATCGCTTTTTGAAAATAGGGGAGTAGACGAGAGAGTCGTAAATTAAAGTTAGCGAACCAAATCCTACCAGCCGTTAGGTTTTGTACAGTATGTTTTAAAATATTAGTTATTCATTTTATTATTATTGTAGCATTATTAATATTAAACATAGTAAAGAAGTCTTTTTTGTTTGTAAAGGTTTGCGCAATGACTCACGTGAAATTAATATTGTTCATATTTTCCGCAAAAAGCTTTCTTTTTTTATTATATGACAACAATTTTAAATAGATTGATTTCAATAATATTTCATAATGTCAATCCTGTTGCTAAGTGTAAATGCGATCGCCAGGCTACGATATATTCAATTCCACACTCTGTCCGATCCTGAAAAGGGTAGAAAAAAGACTTGCTAATAACTGTTGTAAAAATAAGTACTGCTGAGTTTATTCAATACAAATATATAAGCCGACTTTAGGAGAGGAAATGCCTTAAAATTTTTGACGTTCCTAAAAAACGACTTTGTTGCTTTTAAAGTGTCATAAAAAACGGAAAAATTGAAGTGAATCATGAAAAGATATAAATAATCCATTGGAAAAATAGTTTTTTTCCGATATTGTACAAGACTGTATATATTAAATCTATTTTTTTACCCGGAATGATGAAAGTATCTCTGGCAATTTTATAAAAGAAACTAATGAATATTTTAACAATTTCCGCTTTGACAATTTATTCTAGTGTATTCAATTTCAAAATGTTATTTTTATTTAATGATGTAACAAAACGCATTGACCTTCCGTAACTTCTCGTAGAAAAGTTATTAGTAAACATGCTATTTTCTGCAGCGGTTCTTACAATACTTAAAAAAAACACCTTTGAAATGAAATGACCTTTTGAAAAATTGTCAATGAGTTCTCGTTGTACGTTTCATTGAATAACATTTAAACACGTATTTCCTTATAATTCTCCTACGAATAATTGAAAAAGGATACACCACTATCTTTCATGATGAACTAAAATTAAATTCAATTAAATATCTGTTGTATGCTCTAAAATGATTTAAATCTGAAAAAAACTGGTATGGCACATCCGCTCCTGATGTGGAAAATATTGACTTCGAATGAAACATTTTAAAAAGAAATGGTTTGTACGAGAAATTGTTTTCAGTTATTTACTGAAAGGAGAATGTAGAGTTAGTTTTGGACAAGAATAAAAGTTGGCTTATTGTTCTGACTTGTATTTTACGCTTTCAAAAGACAATTGGGTGTGAGTGGGAAGAAAACATTATTAGGTACAAATTTAGAAATTTATTAAAGAATGTTTGAGTACAGAAATGAAAACTCCTCTAGTTATACTACTAGTCTATGGATTGAATACGAAACGAAGGTAATACACTTTTCATATAAAAAATATAACAATTTCAACAATATTAAATTAAATTAAATTAATTAATAATAAAATATTTTATTAATTCAAACACAGTTAATTATTACGGAACGAGCCAAGGCTATCAAAAAGTGTTATAAATAGCAAAGCAGTACATGTCCTGGCAACATTTGAAATAAGTACCAAAGTATTTGTTTATAATTTTGATTTAAAACAGTCCGCCCATTTATGATTAATAGTAAACAAAATACGATTAATGTAATTGTTTTAATTATGGCAGATCATAGACAAAATGAGAAAAATGTATACATATTTATTATTGAATAAAATTGGCCGTATTAATGTTCATAAATTCCTTATCAGATGAATAGATTATTTTTCACGACCGATTTTCATGGTGATGTCGTTACGCAGTGGTGGGCAAGATATTTATAGTAAACATTTTTTTCCATTTCTTCTTATTGTGACGTCCGCGTTTCGTGGTTCTGAAAAAAATATTTGTTTGAGTAAATGGTGTTTGTAAGTTTGTATGAAGGGATAGACTCGCGTGAACCCTCGATAATTTTGATTTATACCGGCAAGCAGTGGCGGCCGGTCAATGTGGCATTGGATCAATGCACCCTTACATATGCAGGGGTGGTTATATTTCATGAAATAGTATTCATACATAACATTTAGACCATTCACTCATTTTAAATTCTTCATGTATTTATTGTCTATAATAATCATTTTAGAACATTTTATATTAGACAATAAAAATATGAAGAATTTAAAATGAGTGAATGGTATAAATGTTATTCTTGAATATTGTGGCATTGGATCAATGGTGCATTGATCCAATGCCACATTGACCAGCCGCGACTTCCGGCAAGCTTCTAGTTAAATTAAAAAAAATATATTTTCGAATAAAATCAGTGCCTAACTGAAATCTCTGACATATTATATATCAGTGCTTCCCAAACTTTTCATGCCACAGACCCCTAAATCTGAAAACAATAATCTGTTCATATTTTATCACAAAGAATATTAAAATAATGAAAATTTTCGCGGACTCACGGTTGGGAAGCCCTGCTATATATTATGTATGATGGCTTTGTATTGACGTTTATAGCGTGGAATTGAGTTTAAAACAATATTACCCATGTCTGCGTCAGTGCCGGCGCGATGTTATTTAGCGCCCTAGGCAACGGCTATTGGCGCGCCCACTTTTTATAATTCGTCCCATTTTTTTCGAAATACTGAAAAAAAATTCGAGATCATTTGAAATATTTTTTAAATATATGTATAGCATATAGCTTCATAATGGAGGAATCTCAAAAGAAGTTTTCCTACGTGAACTGTTACTCAGTCGCTTAACTTTTCTTTTTTGATTCATATAGAATGAGATACATAATAACAATGAAAATAAAAATAAAATAAAACGTAAAACTATTTATTAGTATCAGAGTATATAAAATACCGCCTGTGTGGTCGAGTGGTCAACGTCGTTGGCTACCGCTACGGAGGTCACGGGTTCGAATCCCAGTACGGGCAGTTTTATAAATTGATTTTTCAATCGATTCATGAATTTCTGTTCAAAGGCATGGATGTATGTGATGTCTTGAATTCCCCCCTCCCACCCATCCTATCCTATGAACGGAGCGTATCGAGAGCGATTAGCTAACCACTAGTTCTGTCCTAGCCCTTTCCTTCTATTCCTACTCTTCTATTAAACTCCATTAGGAGTCCATATGCTCCACATTGGGAGCGGACATGGTAAAAAATAAAATAAATATATAAAATAATTTGAATACTCCATTTAAGCGCCCCCTAACGGTTTGCGCCTCAGGCGGTTGCCTATTAAGTCTGTACGGTGGCGCCGGCTCTGTCTGCGTTGAACATAGAAATCTTCACTTTTGCAATCTAAGGTAGGTGAGAAGATTAATCAGTTATTTATTTTAATTATTTGACACTATTTGTTACATAATATCGTCGGCCTTCTGCCAGAAAAAAATGAATAAAAAATTGGGTGTTTTGAGTTATGACTTATGAATGCAGATCGATAGATTTAAACACACTTTACTGTTTCATAAAACAATCTGGCTTAGCCTTCTTTTTTTTTCTATATTTAAAGAAGTAATATAAATTAAGTACATTTCATTAGTAGTTATTACTGGTAGAAACCTTTATATAAATAACTTAACGCTTTTTAGCTGTACAGAATTCTTATTTCTACAGCTACTCAAAGACGATTACACGACTAAACGTTTTTGAGATGTATTTTTTTGATCAATTGTTGTTTATTTATTTGTCTTATTACCAACCACCCCTCTCTACAGTTCAGTTCGCTTCATGATATTTGAAAAAGTCAATTATAGTCCATATAACGTTTTCTGGCAGAATACCGATCGTTTATAAAAAAGTAAGAAACATTAAATTGCGTATAATTATATAACAGGAATTGAAAACTTGGTCTTAAATAGAGCATTGCAAATAGCTGTGAAATTAGGCGAGCTTCTTGTTAACGCGTTGGCAGCCCACCACTGATTGTATTTCAATTAAAAAAATCTTTCAAATATCGTAGAATATGATAACGACTGTTTTAATACTACACGTAAATCATAATTTTTGTTTTTCATTCATACTTTACTTTAACGTACTTTTTTTTATAAATGTATGCAATACGTAATCTTGTTTTTGTTAAGGGCATGCGACGAGTAAACTTTTATCTACCGATTCGGTTATAGAATGCTGCCTCAATACAATGGATACATGTGTAAGAGCTATGGACGGGTGTTGAAGGGAAACAGATTTGACTACGAAAATTGGGCATTTAAATGCCTAGTCGATGACTAGTTCCAGACTGTTGGATAGAATCCGCGTACGTCACTAACTGAGCATAGTCTTTATTTTATTACGCATGCTGAAATTTAAGCTGACTTATTATTTTTTTGATTAACTGAACTCGTTTATTTACGGAAATATTTTATTTTTGTTTCGTTCTTGATTTTGCAACTTTGCCTTTGTGCCATCAATTATTTTATATTTTCCTCGCATTTTGTCGGTTAATTCTACTAATAATGTCGTCTCTAATCACAGTACAAATTGATTTTTATAAATTAGTTGTTAATAGATTATTTATTTCTGTTCGAATTCTCTCCCACCCATCCTATCCTAAAAACGGAAGAAGTGAGAGTGATTAACTAATCACTAGAATTGTCCTAGTCTTGTCATTCTTTCCATACTCTCTTTGAAAAAAGCGAGCTTTCAGATAAACTTTATTAAGAGTCCATATGCTCTAAATTGGGAGCGGAAATGATAAAAAAATGGCTCGTAGTCAGCCAGTTAATTTCAAAATTTTATTATGATTTATATTCTCTTACATTTTAGAAAAAAAATATTCAAGTGCCATAAAATATTTATTTGTGTATAAATAAAATCAGTCCAAAGAAACGATTTGTTTATTTTATCGAAAAAAATAAACACTGACAGTTGCGAAACACATGCTTTTTTTGTTGTAATGTAATTAGGTAATGAAGTTACTTTGGAATGAGTTTCAAAATTTGTTTGACCATTTTGAGGTTATGCATGAATAAAATTGACGGTTACTAATTAGCTAGGTGATGCTAAAATTGACAGATAATTAAAATAATTACTTGGCACTGACAAGAACTTAAACATTGCAGCCAAACGATTTGGTTATGATCATTTGGTACTGTATGGTTCTGTTGTTTTTCATCATTATATATGAATTTACATACTAGATTGTATTAAAGTTATATTCATATTTATTGAACTCAAATTTATTGTATATATTTTTTGATTTTTGGACAATACGAACGATGTTTGTATACGGTTTACACGCAAATATTAAATAAAGCTTTATTCAAAACAAGATGTCTGACAAAACGTTGACGCATGGTGTTAATTTAAGGCTCGTATTTTTCTGGTCAGAATTTAAATAACATTGGTCAGAATTTATATTAAATAATCATAATATAATATCGGTAAATATCGGTCAGAATAAATAGTCATAATTTAAATGAAATTAAAAAAAAAAACCGAACCTAACCTAACCTAATAACCAAAATTTTTATGAAATATTCTGACTGTAAAATATTTTTATTCTGACCGTTCATACTTTTATTCTGACCAAAAATTGATTTAAATTCTGACCATTTAATTTGTGTCCTTAATTTAATATGTGAAATTAGCTTTTGGTATAAATATAATAAGGTTAAAACAAATAATTATATTAGTAAAAACACAATATTCCTTTGTACTTCATTCCACTTTATTTAATATGTCAGGACCGGTTTCGCTCATTACGAGCATCGTCAACTGATAAGAAATATAATTTAACAATGCTATTTATACAAAAATGAACAGTTATAAACAACAATTGGCGTTGAAAAGAAAATACCAATTACATTAAAAGTGATTCTAAGCTGTGTGTTTTTACTAATATAATGCCTTTCCACTAAGTATTGACAGTGAACACCCTAAAAGTGAAATAATTATATAATCATGAAACTGATACTTTGTTTGTGTTTAGGGTTACAGGGGCTAAAATATGAAAGCAGGTCGCAGGTGGCAATACCTGATTTAAAAAAAAATGTCCGTTTTTTGGAAAATTATTTTAATCGTTATTAATTACGTGATGCCTATTATTTTGAGCGAATTATAATACTTTATTGAGTGGCACGACGAAAATTCGGCCTCGAGTGAAATCCGAGCGGAGTGCGGTCTAAGCTGGGTAAGCCAAGTATCAAAGCTTATTAAATATATAAAAAAATATTAAACTTCAAACATAAATATGGTTTCACAGCACTATTTGTACATGGTGTTTTACAGTCAACTCGACCGGACCATCGATTATATCTATTTATATGCCTATAAATCAATACAAGTCATAATTATTTAATATAATGTGTTGAGTAAAAAGTTTTTATCCCATAAATGTAGCGTCTGACACTATTGGCTTATTTTGCATTTATTTATATGTACATACATTAAAAACATATAAAAAAGTATTGCGTTTGCAATGTGAAAACGTGCATATTAAAACACTACGATTAAGATAAAGATTAAATAATAATTGTTTAATTGCATATCGTTAAAATAAACGTCATTTCAATTAAGTTTAATACTTACATTCATCCACTTTTCAAGAAAATATTTTTGTTACATGCCCAAACATAGGAAAAGTTGGCTTTGAATATTAAATGTAAAAACAAATTTTGTTCAAGCAATTTTCACAATTCATCCCACTGTTTTGATTACACTTCGATTCTAAGAGAACGTTTTTATGAGGACAGTGGATTGTTAATACACATCCTTTTCTCAAAATGGTTTATTCAGTATAAGCGAATTTGTCTTTCGTTACAAATTATCACACTTCATTAAAAGCTCTCATTCATAAAGGTTTGACGTTTGAATGTCTTTTTAGAGCTTATTCTTGATGAAATGACATATTATAAAATTTATGGCCAATAAATTATTGTGTGACAATTATAACTGTAATAGTAATTTTGCAGAATTTTCTGGTTTATATAAAATTTTACTATTTAATTTGGTCTACACAGAATTCTGCTTTCTATATATTCTAAATTTAAACGTTTGACAAAAATATCAACTGTCTCATTTCATAAATTGTTAATTAAAAGTCAATTTGTTACGCTACACTTAGTTGTTGGAAGAAGATATATAATATGAAGATTTGTGATGAATGTGATGTCACGGAGCATTATTATGTTTCTGGCGATGAAACGGAGAAGGGGATTAAAAAAAACAAAATAAAATCGTGTGATGTCATTATAACAACGATCCCTCAACTGTCTATTTAACACTTTTGATACATACTTTTAAGAAACCACTGGCGGATCTAGAAAATATTCCAAGGGATGGCCATTTTATTTGAAAATATTAATCCTACGTAATAAAATCATTTTTTTAAATATAAATAAATTATCACGAATCGATTTTATTTAAGCATTTAAGCGTGAGGTTTTTGCCACTAGAATATAGCGCTCGTGAAAAATTTATAAACAAAAAGTATTTAGGCTAAGAGCTTTTGAAAGTACGGGGCCCAAAGCGGTTGTTTCTCAATTATTCTCATGGGATAGCCCGTGGTCATCATGGTCATCCTCCTGTATTAATCAATCTGAGAAACGTGTTTGTGTACATTGATTAATGAAAAGTTTTAAACCAAGTTGGGGTTAAAGATTACATTTTAGATATATACCACACAGGCAACGTACTGTCTTTTTTTTAAAAGTGACGTTTAGAGATATACATATTTTTAAAGGAAAGTATACAGTTTGTAGACAAATTTATTTCCTAATTTATTGAATGATGATGATTTCAGTTGTCATATCAAAAAACATCCAATATCAATGTTAAGTACTAAATATTAATCCACGGGGCAATGTGTGTATTAAAGGTAGTATAATGCCAATAAAAGAAGAGGTTCGTGGGCTTCGAGAGTCATTTGGTTTCTGAGCGCCATTCAAAACCGACGCGTCGCGACATACCCAAACGCAGTTATCACTCAATACTTACATAGTACGTAAAATATCATAACATAAGACTTCCGACGCGCTAGCTATTTGAGCTCACAAATTGTTCGGTGTTCGCGGCGAGTTTATCGCTGAAAAGTGTGTGACGAAAAACGTGTTGAAAATGCAGATTTAATTTTTCATATTTTTTATTAAATTATTCCCTTTTGTTTATTTGTAACATTAAAAAGTGATAAGTTTTTCAAAGTGAAAATATCGGCTGTGTTTTGAAAAAAGGTATGTTTATTTGAAGTTTGACGATTTGAATAAATAATATTGTTATTATATTATTATATTATGAATTTAAATGTGAGAGTCGTTTCAAATATATTACATATCGCTTGCTTAATAACAAACAAGCGTATTTAGATTTTCGCAGTGATAAGATATCGCAGTTTTACTGTAATATACCTCTTTGGGGATGAAGACTGTTGAAAATAAAAATATTTTTTAACATATTTTCAATAATTATCGTCTCCAAAAATGTAAATTACCGTAAAACTTTGATAATTATAATTTTTGGTCAAAATAAAAATATGAACGGTTAGAATAAAAATATTGTACGGTCAGATTTTTATAACCATTTTGGTTAGGTTAGGTCAGGTTTTTTTTCAATTTCGTTTAAATTATGACTATTTTATATAAATTCTGACCGTTAATTATTTATTCGGCCCTCTGTACACAAACCGATGTATTATGACCATTTAATATAAATTCAGACCAATGTGATAAAAATTATGATAGAAACTGTATTAAAATTAAGATCGGAAAAATAAGACATATCGATGCCAGGTATTTTAGAATTTTTCATTTAACTAAATTGAAAAAAATAAATGACAATAAGAACTAGAGGAGAAAAAGTCTTTATTAATATTTCCATTAATAAAGTATGATATATTTGTTGTAAAGTCGGTTTAAATATTGAAAATAAAAATGTAATTACAGTTGTCATGCATTGATAAGTGTTACAGCTAATACAGTCTGCAAGTTTGGATTGTTTTTCAAAAAATTTCACAAATAAGTGAAGTGTTTATTTTTATTAAACATTAAACATATCGTTTTAATTCAATGAATCTGTAGAAAAAAATGATTATTGTTTTATTGAACGATTAACTGAAGACCTTTAAGATAAAATTACATAATGTACGTCTCAAATATGAAACAATATTTGAGCCCATGAAATTCATAATGTTTTGGAGTTGACAATGTAAATTTCTTTACTCTTTGTTATTGCTAAATTATGAAAAACAAGCAAGTTTTCTAAGCACCAACGTCAGAAAGCTCTTAAGAGTGATTCACTAGGGACTTGTTAGAACTTCTTTATTAAAGTTGCTAATTAGAGACAAGAATGTATTCTTACTGGTCATTGACATGAAGTTATTAGTTATAAAGCATTACAAGTAAATAATCTGTATTGCTACCGATATAGTGTGGATATTTTTAAGGAATTGTGTGACGACAATATGTGTGTATATTTTAGAAGTTCTCTGATGACAGTGTACTAAGAGTGTCATAATACGGTGCATGCAGAGAATTATTTATAATTGAGCATTAATATCTAAGATTTATTAAAATATTACGAAATGAAGTTATTCTTTTTTTACTGCTATTCTATGGAATCAGTCAAATCTTATCTTAATTAATTATAATTGACCAATTATAAAAAAAAAATCACTAATTGTTAAGCGAATACGATATTTTTTCGAACATGGCTATCTATAAACGAAAAATATAATGTTTCAATAAATTGAATTTTACTAAGAATTTGTCGACGATTAAAAATTCAATAGGAAGAGTCTTGGTATTTCAACGAATGGGTAGCTAAGAAAACGCATGAATATGTTAAAATAATAACAACCAGTTCTCGAAAAAAAAACTTCTATTTGCATACTTACTTCCATATCCTCCACGTAGAGAACGGAATAAATTAGAAAAAAATGTCACTGTATTTATAAAATATTTTATACAAACGGAAGGTCAAAATATATATTATATGTTCACTAATTTTTCCGATAGAAAGACGGTATTAAATTTAAAAAAAATACAAACCGCCAATGATTTATAAGAGATTAAAACACCGATTACAAAAGTTTTTACCAAAATATTATATCTATTACGGTAGACAATTTTAAATGTTAATAAAAACATTTAATATAATTATTTCAAAGTTATTGTAGAATCAAGTGTTCTGAAAAAAAGGACAAGCAAACGTTTTATTTTGTTAAAGCGTCTTTAGTACTTGTCCAAACCTTATTTTTTTTTTAAATATTCAAGATATATTGTATATTTAAGAAAATAGTTGTGTTTTTTTTACATGATATCGCTTGGCGTTTTTTGACAGATTGGAACGCAAATTTTAATATTTTAAACAAATATGTGTAACGAGGTGAAAAAAAACTATGTTGCGTTAGCATTGAACTCGAAAACTGACAAGAACAATTTACTACATGACTTATGAAAGCGCATTGAGTTTCATAATTTTACAAACAGTCAATTAACCCAATGCCAGCGATCAATTGAGATTTGAATGTTACTTTTACCTGCCGTATGCAGCCGCTAAAGTAATTTATTGACATATTATTGAGGCAACAGAAAAAATATACGTGAAATGTATTCACAATATATAAATATTCTACTCACGTCAAATACCACGATGTTTTTTTTATGACTGGTGGTAATACCACAATCGATAATGAGATGTTTCATTCTCAACTTCACAGATTTGAAAATAATAACTTTTAACGTAGTTATAAATAATGAAAGCATATACCGCATATCGTCGGTATTCTGCCAGACAACGTCAAGTCAAAAAGTCTTATTTTGAGATAATCGAAAAAATGTTTAGTGTTCTAATCAGTGGCGTCTCGTGGATAAAATATTTGAGGGCGTTGCGGAAGATTAAAAAAAAACTTTTGGATTGTATTTTACTTTATCAAAAATTATATTATTTTACCAAAATAAAAAATTGTCATCATTTAATGTATTCAGTAAATTCAGAAAATGTCGCGTGCGCCAGAGTCGCTGCGCTCGCTTGTACTGCCAGACTGGCAGTACGAACCAAGCGTTTAAGCCCCAAGACCTCTCCCGCGCCCCTCCTTCACGCACGTGAGAATATTCCATCGAAAACGGTACTGTACAAAATGTACGTGTGCGTCGTTTGCTGATATTATTACCACACTGTATGATAACTATTTAATGTATCAGTGCGAGGGTGAGCTAAATACACGATTAAATAATATTTATATTTTCATGTAATATAAATAAATTTATATACATACATAATATTACATTTTTTTCAATATGTTTCGGAGTGCTGCAGTTCCACAGTGCGTATGGACGAGCCGCCACTAAACTAATAAATATGTTTCTGTCAGTAATAACTGCCAACAAAATACACTTAATTTGTATTACTTCTTTAAATATCGCAATAAATAAATGTAATATGAGTTGGGTTGTTTTTTGAGACTATAAAGTGTGTTTTTTTGACCCCAATTTTTTGACCGTTTTCTGATAGTACACCGACAATATATACATGTATATTGTAGTTTTTATGTAAGAAGTCATTACAATATATCTAATTAGAATAGTATAGGCTTGTAAATGTTGTCTTTTATTTCGGTATGTGCATGAAATACTATATAATATCTACAAGGGTATGTCATTGGACAAACTGTTTAATGTTACACACTAAGAGACTTTTAGATTTTACGGAAAATAAGAAAAGAGGGCTTTGTTTAATGTAACTCAGCTTTGACTTAATGGTCTATTATTGAGTTTTTGCAGCAAACCGACGATATATAAAAAAACGCGAAAAGGATTGTTATGTAAAGATATAAATAAATTCAATAAATTTTATCGTACAGTAGATACATTTTAAGATCCACAGCAACCAAAAAAAATAATTAATGCAGAAACGATTACAATTTAATTGACTTAAACAAATAAGAACCAAATGCAAATTCCCAGAATGAAGATATTGGGCTCCAAAGTTTGTATATGTTTTTAGATACTTTATATAAATGTATTGACTGTACATGATTCTGTTGACATTTAAATATCCATCATTACATCACAAGTATTATTAACCATTACATATACTTTTTACTTATACCTTTTTCATAACAAAATATTAGAGAATTATAATGAAAATAAAATATAAACTAAATCGAATTATAGTTTTATCTCTTTATCAAATTGAAGTTTGATATATTATGAAATAGTTCCTATTTCCAAAATCGTCAGTTTACTCCTTTCTGGCTCAACCGAATTATGATTAACGAATAGAAAAAATATGGCTGTGAATATTAAGTTACTATACTGAATTTATATAAAAAAACAATGTATAATTTAATATAGTAAAGTTGGCAAAAAAAGAGTGCTGATCACAACGTTAAAAAGCTTTATTGGTCTATAATTGTGCTTGGTATTATTTATGAATAAGTAACGACTTATACAGTAAAACCCCCATTTACACTATAGTCGGGACTAGGGCTTCCAAACCGGTTTAAACCGAAACCGGTTAACCGGTTTATCGCCTGTTTTGAAAAAACCCGAAAACCGGTTTATTTTCTTCGGTTAACCGCGTTTTATCAAAAATACTCTTTTCTTGTTTTTCATTGTTTTTTACAAAAGAAAAATGTTTTACAATGAATTTATTGCGTAATATAGGAAACAATTCACATAACACAACAAACATGCATATGAATTTTATAAAATAATCTACTTATGTCTCAAAGTTGTCCATGTTGTGAACAGAAATGACTTTTTCAAATAATTTAATATTTTTTCGAAATTATTGACAATTATTTATCAAAAGACGGAATGATTCTTCCATGCACGTCACTCAATAACCTTTATTGTAAATTTGACAAATCATCCGTATACATCTTGAAAAAACTATTGATAAGGATACCATATAACTATCAAGTACCATTTTCAAACGTATACATTTTAATTAGTGAGTAATAATCTACATCTCCTTACCCATTATTATTTTTTTATGTGCTTGTTAGTAGATATATTCTTCCTTTGCATGATTATTGGATTATAATTATTCTAAGTATACTTGATTTTGTCTTTAAATCAACAATGTAAAAATCGCTGCTTTAAATATGATATTTTTAATTATTGTATCAACCTTTTATTCTCCATCAAAATGCAATATGTGAAAACTAATACCCAAGAGTTAATTCTAATGTCTTACCTAACGGCGGGTCAAAATTATTCCAAGAACTTTGTCCCGTGTCACTTTTACTGTATTGTTCAATTATATGGTTGCTTTTTTTTAACCTAAGTACTCGTCCTTTCCTCAGTTGTAAAATTAGACGTTGCGTATTGTAAAGTGTCATTAAATTAATACCAGATGTGGCTAAAATGTTACCCACAAGGTCGACATAGTTAGGTAAAATAATCAACAATAGGGTTTGTCCGTAGTTCGCTACGGACAAACCTAGTCGGAATGTGTGATGTTTGTTGTGTTAGTTTAATGCTAATAGTATTTTATAGTACTATAAGTACTTAAGTATTTTTCAATGCGGAAAAAATGTTTCTTTTTAATAAAAAAATATGAGATTATTGATAGTTTTCTAAGTATATACAAATTGCTTATACGCACTGATTATGAAATTATAGGAAATTAAGAAGTCATTGATATTTTTCAGGTAAATAGTACAATATCTATCTTAACTAGAACAATATAAAAAATATATTCAAATACAGCTTTGCTTGGTGCCTATTTTTTATTAATACAATTTTTGAATTCAAATTTGTAGTTTCGTGTAATATAACATTTTAGATGCATTCTTTTTTTTCGAATTATTTTCTTGAGCAATAAATAAACAAACGCACTGTGAACTATGATTTTTTAATATAATATTATGTAAGTAATTTTGTACGTCATACGCAAATGAAAATTGTAGTATCGTATAATATATATATGTATAAATAAATAATTGTTCATAAAATAACATATACCCAATAAATAATTGATGTTATCATAAAATATAATTATTATTGTGCTTGTTAATCTCAATTATAATTTAAGTATTACGGCCTGCACATGATGAACATGATAACGCCGAGTGCATGGGCGAGTGGTCAACGTCATTTCTTTGGGTTGCGGACCAAACGAACTTGCACGATTTTTGCAATCAGTTCATAGATTTCTTTTCTATGATATGGATGTCTGTGATGCCTAATATTTTATTCCACTATCCCTTAAATTACTATGACTTAGTGAGAGTGATCAGCCACCCACTAGTCGTGTGCTAGCCATAACTTTTAATCTCTTCTCTCTTCGAAATAAGAGGGGCTTGATCAACTGTGTAAAAAGCAGTTCTCGTTAAAAAAATAATTGTTTGAGTCTATATGCTTCAAAGTGGGAGTGGAGACATAATATAAGTTAATATTTTTGTATTCAACTATATTTTTGTCTAAGCATTGGATGTCCTGTCTAGTCGATATGCTTAAACATAAATGCACTTATTTAAAGATCTTTCTTTTGATGAGTTTTATTATCAAGCTCTATTTTTTTATTTGACATATTTTATCATAAAATATTTTTCCACATTTAATTGACATTGTTGTATTTATATATATATATATATATATAAAATGCTTTCTGTGTTCTATCTATAAGATAAATATCGATTTTTCATTAACATTGGAACATTTATGACAAATATTTAAAATTTTCTACAAAATTATTTTTTTTTTGCATACCTACTTAATCAAAATACGTTATATTTCGGTTTAAACCGGTTAACCGGTTTTATTTCCATAAAAAAACCGACAACCGGTTAGTTGGAAAGTCCGGTTAATTGGAAGCCCTAACTCGGGACCGTGTAATTAGGAGTAGTGTAATTGGGGGTGTGAATCTCATACAAAATTAGGGATTTGGTTTTTTCCGCGGAAAATGCAAAACCCCTTCGTTTCGAAAAAAAATCCGTTCGTTTTGCAAAAAAAAAATATGGACGAAATATTTAGTTTTTGTAGTAGTAAATATCCCGCGCACAGACGCCCAGCTATGCGTGTATAGCCTGGCACGTGTTAAATACACAGACGCTGACCAACATTTGACTGTATGCGCGGCACAGACGACCGTTTCATAGTAACGACAATGGAATGCGACCGTGCAATTGGGGGATTTGCGGCGAATATTTCAAGCCAGCTTGTAATTCGGGGTAGTGTAATTGGGGGTTCTACTGTAATTCAAGTGAATTTATCAATTATCCATCAAAAAATATCCGTCCAAATAATTAAATGTTTTTACTGGAAGCAGCAGCAAGCGTCAAAAAATAAAGAGAAAAAACGTCGATTTTTTAACGGTTCTTTGCTACTTTACATATGTAATGATTCGAATATATTTTCAAGTAACCACAAATGTCAGTAGTCAATTCGATTCGGTAGCATTAGATATATTTTAAAAGAATCGTTCTTATAATATCGTCGCATCGACTATGACTAGTATATCAGTCACCCTCAGGAAATGGTTTGATTTGACTAATAATTCTGTCCCGAGACAACCCTAGTATATATGTATATTCCCGGGAAATTGATGTATTTACTCATCTCGGTTGCTGAGCTATTTAAAGAAATATAGCCGAGACTTTAAACTCTCTTAATTGTTGTAAATATTTTTAAAAATCATATTTCATTTAGTTAAAACAAATAATGCTTGACAACTTTGTACTAAAAAAATCTAGGAACGTTTTCAAACAGTAAGTAGGAAATAAAAAAATCTTCTTCATATTTAATAATAAAAATAGTGTAACGGATGTTTGTTTGCAGTAGTAAACCATACATTTGATTAATGACAAACTATTTTCCAAGGAAATGTCGACAAAACCAATCGAGAGATTATGATGTATTTTGAAAAGCAATATAAATATTAACAATACTATAGTAATAAAGTTTTGAATTACCCAGTGTTTATGGCTGAATGAAAAAGTCATAAAATATATTAAAGATATACTTAAATGATTGAACTTATCGAATTGTTATTTAGATTAATTTTTGCACTGTTAAAAACTATTTTGGTAGGTGTCATAGCTGTTTGAATTTTGACATACAAAATCTGAGAGAAAATATCTACAATATTTAATTTGCCATAACTTGCTATTATTATTTTTAATGACTTCTTGTTATCACTATAATGAATAAAAAAACACCCAATGTTTGAAAAAAAGTTGAATAGTCTCAGAAAATAAATTGATCAAATTTAACCACCATACAAAACTAATTTAGATCAAAGAGTGATAGCTATAATGTTTTTTAATTGACAAATAATTTGGAATCAGTTTCGATAATTTTTTTCTAAGAATATTTTTGTTTTTACACACAATATATGGATAATAAATAAATAATGATACTCAGTTACTGTATATCTTCCATATTCGTTTAATATGTGAGTATACATTTTTTTTTAAATCAGGACATATTCAAGCTCCATTAATTTGTTTGGTTAAAAAATATTATATGTATGTTTTGACGCATATAAAATTACATTATTTTTAAGAAACTTACTGTGCACACAGATGAACAATTTATTGCATTCATATTTTTTCATAAAAAAAAATACAACAGTAAGTACTACGGTTTCGTGACCCGACAATTTTCCGGGACGAAATTTCATGTCACGAATTCCGGGACATGAAAAAAGCCGAAACGGTATAACGGTATGACCCTCGTATTGCTCTCAAGTGGCTTCATACAAATCGTATGTTTATCTTATGCGTTTTAAAAATATTTGACACATTGGCAATTAATAGGTGTTATGCGTGATTTTTTGTTATCAACTTTATGAGAAAAACAAAATTATACATCATTTAAAAAAAAATATGTAAATTCGCAAAAACATGCAAAATTAAATTTGATGACTTTGTTATTCCATTTGTTATGTTAAAAAATATGCCTAAAAATGTGATAGTACTAATAAAATTAAATTACTTATATTAGGCATGGTAAATCCTAATGAAATCAATTCAACAATGGTGATCCGTATTTAGTAACAACAAAAGAAATTACTTTACGTCAGTTATTAATTTTATCATTCATCGGTTCCATTCTTCTTTTTCTATGTCCGCTTGCAATGTGTAGCATAAAGCCTCTTAATGGAGGTATCTCAACAGAATTTTTCTACAAGAACTGGTTGATAAAAAGTTGCTTAACCTCTCTTCTTTTCGAAGAGAGTAGGAATAGAAAGCTGCATTATTTTCGGATTGGAATGGTGAGGGGGAAGAAATCGTTTGATAAAATACTGTTCAGACTAGGACTTGAACCTGTGAGGTCCGGCATGGAAGCTAACGACGTTAACCACTGTAAATAATATCTACAGCTATGTTGTTGTAATTGTTTGTAAAGGTTTCAGTTAACTATTGATTAAATCGGTTTTGTACACGTTTTTTGAATTTTTATGTTAAAAAAAAACTTCCACAAAGTCACCGCAGAATTCGTCAAAAATATTGCGAAAACATGTACACTTTTTGTTTTTATTTTAAACGTGTTACTTTATGATAATCGATGTCAGAACACGCTAACAGCCGTTCATACAAAATAACACAAGCAAGTACTTTCTGTTCCGTTGTTGAATGGCCGGTGTCTCATCGCATCGCGAAGAAAGTAAAAAGTGGGCCACGCGGTCATTGGGCTTAAAACTCACGGCCCAAAAATGCAGCTCGGCCTCTTGTCCTTGGAGAGGGTCCTGTTGTAGTATATCGTCAGTTCAACGTATGCGTTTATCAAAACGTGCAGCTAGCATGAACAGTACTAATATTCAATATTTTACAACTTTTATTTTATTATCATAGTTCTTATCAAAACTCAATTACATGTTTAATTATTTTTTTAATAATCGGATCTATAATTTAAAAAAAAACAGTGAGTTTTAAGTATTGTGTACAGAATATTAATAATATAATATAATATATTGTGATTTAAAAAATATATCAAAGTGTATTCAAGTTATGCAGTTAAGAGCGTAAAGCGATGAAAAGCGAATAGTGTAGTGAGTTGTATTTTGTTTAAGTATGTTGATTACAAACAAAATGATAAATTGATAACGGTAAGAATTGTGTATCATTGATATTTTTTCCGCAATTAAATGCTCTTGGTTTTGACATTGCCTTATATGTTAAAAAAAAGAAAGTAAAATTAACGTGCGAAAAATTCTAAACGAAAAACCGACTTCTGTTCAAATTATTAAGATATTATCAAATGTCTATAAAATAAATCATGTTATTTGATATATAACACTTCGATTATACAAAACATGCAAACAATTCTGACGTAGATATGAATAAATCTTCTCTGAAAAAGCATAAAATTACCATTTTATGTGACAAAGGTGAAAAATGTTTTTCTTTACACCAAAATAAAGAAAATAAATAAATATTTTTTAAATGTTGACGTTGGTAAAAAAACTTCTGTGAATTGTTTATTACGGCATATTTATACGAAAATTTAAGCTTTTAATGATAATTACATCACAGAAAACAGATATTTTATTTATGTTCATGGTCTGTAATATATTTTGTATTATAAATATACATTAGTGTTTCATGTTTTTTTGTCGCATTTTGAAAGAAAACTTATACATATATGCAGTGGTGGGCTGTTAATACCCTAACAACGTGCTCGCATAATCTCAAAACTATTCGTGGTGATCCAGGAATAGCATAATAATTACTAAAGCTATCAAATGTTACTTATATATTATATATATATTCTTTACAATACTCAATGTACAGTTATTTAATTAATATCAATACCTGAAGAATAAATTAATCTACACGAGATTGTAAGACTGAAGAGTTCCAAGATTGACACTTAAATAGGTTGTATTATTTTCGCTCCAATTGATGTTCCAAACGTTATGAAGCCATTTTTGATATTACTGATATCAGGAAAACTAAATGTATATCTGCATTTTTAAATTTGATTATAATGCAAATAAGTTAAAATCATATAACGCATAAATCTGAGAATATTGTTTTTCTTAATTTAGCAAGGGGCTCGCCGGCGTACGTTAAATTTAACAAGAGGAGTCGAACAAGAGAGCATTTTATGGAGAAGAGATTATTGTTTCATTTGAAAGGTTTTCATGGTTATCATAGTATTTTAATTTAGATAATATTTTCATGTGCGTACATGTAAAAAGGTTTCAAATATGTAAATCACAAACATAAAAGAAATTACCGTAAACAAATGTAGTGATTAATTTTGCGTAACCCAGAGTTACTGTACATTGTATAATATTGGTTCATAAGCAGTGGCGGCCGGTCAATGTGGCATTGGATCAATGCACCCCTTGTATATGCAGGGACAGTTATATTTCATGAAATAATATTCAAACATAACATTTATACCATTTACTCATTTTAAATTCTCCATGTATGTGTTGTCTATAATAAAATAAATAAATACATGAAGAATTTTAAATGAGTGTAATGGTCTAAATGTTACGTTTGAATATTATTTCATGAAATATAACCGCCCCCGCATATACAAGGGGTGCATTGTTCTAATGCCACATTGACCGGCCACCACTGTTCATAAGTAGAAACGATATTCGTAAAAAAATATGCCATTCAGAAGTTTAGACCAGGGTTTCTCAACGGTAGGCCATGTGGCCCCTCAGGAGGCCACAGAGATTCATTTTTGTTTTGGGGAGCAACAACACAGTTCAGGGGGGCCACGGGTAATTTTAAGCAAATTGAGGATTTCAAATTCCTCGGTGAGCTAAAATAAAAGGTCTTTCGGAGATATTCTGGGAAAAAGTATACCAAATCGGGGATTTCATAAAAAAGCTATGGTGGCCACAGAAAAATAAAGACACTCAAAAGGGGCCACGCTCCCAAAAAGGCTGAGAAACACTGGTTTAGACGAATGTTTTTTTTTTTGTAGAATTAGTATTAGAAGAGTAATATCTATATTGATAGATATACACTGATAGTTCGTTTATGATCAATTTAATTTATCGCCAGATGAAAAAAAAGGTTTTGAATTTCGATAGACTTATCTGATTTTATGTGCCTGAAGTTACACAAAAAATAACGTTAATAATAGAAAACTACCGAAACCACGAAAAAAAATCTTAATGCTTTAAATTAATTAATGAATTAAATTCAAATTACAATCAACAGAAAAATATATGTCCGACACGTAAGTTGACGTGGAAAATTTTATCATAATATAAGCGCACGGTCAAGCGCGAAACCTTGAAGAGATATTATTTGAACTAGTTACATGATTTTTAAAAATTGCAATATGTTGTATTATCGATCAAATTGCTGTTAATCGTGTCTAGAAACCACTCACACCCAAATCGACTTAAATTATATAGAAGTTTCGTATTACGAAACGCTGAATATTTTTTTTCTGTTTAATACTAAAATTCGAATTTGAGAAATCTACCAAAACATAGTTGAACCCGTAGACGTTAACTGAAGATTTAATTACGGGTCGTTATCACATGTTTCCAATCGATCAAGTGACGTAAAATTATGGTGATAGTTTTGATTGGCTGTTTATCAACACCAATATTTTATATAACTTAACAAATTAAATTTATCAAGATACATAAAATAACCACCAGGACGGTAATCACGTACTATGGGACTGCCCTGAGATGAATGCCGAGCGAGCAGAGCTGTTTGCTGTGGTCCATCCTCATACGGGCCTAATAGACCACGCTGACCTGATCTCAATCAAGGCCAATTTTGAGGCATTCGATAAATTGGCAACATTATATGGGGAACGGGATATTATTGATTCCTCTTTAAATTCAACGCGGAGTAGATTAAACTCTTCCGCCACAGCGGATTCTCAGTATACGGATGCACAGGATACTTAATATGACTGAGCAAGTCATATTCTCTTTTTTTCTATCTATCTTTATCTTTTAAGCGCCACAGTGCATCGTTAAAATATAGGTCCCGTGCAGCTCTGTATCGGGCCAATAATATGAGGAATATTTTTTTTTCATTTCTTGATCGCATTGCGTTATGGAAGTTGGACGTGAAAATGCGGCTGCATCCACATAACGGGTGGTAGTGGGATACTCAACAACCAACTTGTTTTAGTAGAGCAATAACGTTTTATTTTAAACTTACACTATTGTAAGCAACATTTTTTTTTTAATAATTTGATTTTCGTGAGGAAAATGAAATTTACTAATGAACATTTTCGATTGATTTAGCGGTAACCGTGTAGAAATTCATTTTTAATATTAAATTAAATTGCTGTTGCCCAATTTTAGGTCACTTTTATATAATGGCTGGAGGCTTAGCATTAAATAAAGTACCACACCCTTCGATTTATTTTTATTTAACAAGGCCGTGAATATATTAAAATAATTTATTTCACTGGAAAATATATTCACTTCGATATTAGATTAATTACTTTGACGAAGCATATACATTTTCATTATGATACCCGTCATGGTATGATGCAATATCAAGATACACGGTAAGATAAAGCTAGTGGTCATTTTGAAGTAGTAAGTCCTCTAACTTTCAAAATGATTAAATAAAAATATGATCATTCTGGAGGTCAAACAAGATATAGGTACAATATTCACTTAAGGCATAAATTTTTTGGAATATAAATCAAGTATTATCTCATACGTTAAAAGCAATAATGCAACACATTGAGCGAAATTGACGTCGCGTAAAGTGTGACTAGTTTTTGTGACGTCGATTTTTACCAATGTATCATCATACCATTTTTACTAAATTTTTATTGAAAATTTTTAATATCATTTGATTTTTTCGCTATCGTTTATTTCCGAGTTTATGCATGTTTTTTATAGAAAAATATATATAAGGCATTACAGCTAATGTCAATGCGCCAAAAAATTTTTGCAGTTAAGAGAAAAACTCGATGAGAATTTGAGTATTATAAGTGGCCTGCTGTGGCCCAGTTGGTTAGAGCTTGCTCTACCGATCACGCAGGTCTGGGTTTGATTTCCGGTCAGATCACAGTGAATTTGAGAATTACTCAATTCAAAGCTGTGATCGAAGAAGACTGGGTGTTTGTGATGTCAATTCACATCATCTCCTCTCCCCCCATAATTCTGATCCATTAATAACTGGGTGTAGCAATAGCGATTAGCCAACCACTAGTCCTGTTCTAACCTTATCGTTATTTCCTCTTCTTTCGCTACTACTGACTTTGAAAAAAGTGAGGTTGAGTGACTGAGTAACAAACAGTTCCCGTAGAAAAAACTCATGTTGAGATATTTTCATTAGGAGGCCATATGCTCCACATTGGGAGCGGACATGGATTTAAAAAAAAGTCACTCGAGAAAAACTCGAGGTAAGTAAATAGACTTCACAAACACCCATGTCTTAGGTCTCAAATTTAAATTGAAAAATCTAAGCTTGACATTGCCCTTACCGAGGATCAAACCCAGACCCACCTGGTCGGTAGAGAAAGCTGTAACCATCTAGACTACAGCAAGCGACATAATATTTAAAACATGTATAATAAAGACTATATGCATATGATAAAACGTTTTGTTCAAGATTTTTAATTGAATGCAGATGCGTTGTTGTTTTATCATCAATTACACACGTATACACACTATCGTATATATTTTTTTATTAAAAATAAAAATGCTTGTCTACTATTAAATAGATTAAAAAAATATTGATAGCCTGATGGAAACCCGTTGCAATTAACCTTATATTTATCTCTACAAACTATTTCAGCAACCTACCATTTGATTGTAAAGACTACCAGACTGTACTTTAAAATATATTCAATATACCAAACTATTTTCCTAGTCCAGCAACCCGTATCTAAAGTTTTCGATGTAGTCTTTTTTTATTCTAAGCGACGAAAATTCATTGAAAATAATCTTTCCGATACTATGATTCGTAAATAGCTTTCAATAATATTTGACTAGTAGATTTTTGTAGTTTTACATTTGTTGTGTTATGTAGGAAAATGTTTGCAAAGTTAATGTTAAGTTCAAGATTTAATTCGTCAGTTCGTGAATGTCACCTGTCTACTTGTAACACAAAGTATCTTAAAAGTAGGAAACGGTAAGCAATGTTAACAGTTGACGCTAGAAAGTTGAATATAATATTGTTCGGCCGTATGTTGCACTGTGTTGAACGATTTAAATCGATAAAATGTTATGATATATAATAGATAAACCGTAATTCATAATAATTCGTAAGGTTTTTTGTATGGGTTGTAAAAATATTGTTTTCCATACTAAAGCATATCGTCGGTGGTTGGAAAAACAGCGAATCAGCTATAGCGAAATTGTGAATTTTGTGAAAAAGCGACATTAACTTGACTCTTACCAAGGTTTTTCAAAAAAAAATATAAGTAAAATTATAAATAATTAATAAAGTAATATAGCAAGCTTAAAATGCTTTAAAAATTTTCGTTCAAGTTTTTTTGCGACTTAGTTGCTATAAGGTTATTCATCCTACTATAAAAGCGATAGTAGTCAGTTTATCACGTTTATTAAGGGGCCCTTTTTTGGCTTAATTGTGTTAGAGATAGAGATTGAAATAACGGTATTACCTGAACCAGGGTCCCGGATTTGATGGTGCTTTTTCAATACCAAAATACCGGTTAACTAATTAATCAAAATCAAAAATTTTAATAAAATTGTTTGCGATGAATTGAAATATTTAAAATCTGCTAAGAATGTTGTCAATATTGATAGGTCTCAGTCTTTCAATGATTTTTAAAAACAAAAAAAAATATGTATAAAAATCACATGTTTATGATATTTTATATGAAATATCAAAATACCGATTAGGTTTATTCATCTGGTATTGCAATCACAATTGACCGTACTGTTTTTTTAGAATACCGGTATAAATTATGAGGAACCGAAAAATCGGTATTGGCCGTTTTTTAAGATATGCCTGTATTTAATATAGGATTTAGAGAAAACCGGTATTGCAATTCTAAGTTACAGGCAGTGACAATTTTATGGTTGCCGTTAAATTAAAATTCATAAATTGATAAAAAATCATTTAACGAAAGTATCAGTATTTAGAGTATAACTCAAATCTGAACAGGACGAATGCTCAAGAGCCGTCCATCACTCGGTTACAGGACTAGATATATATTATACACGTAGTTTAAATATTCAGATTTTCTCAACCATTAAAAAGATGCATGTTAAATTATAAATATGACTCTAGTCGTAAAAAGGTCTCGCGCGATGTGATTATAAGGAAATATTTAAATAATGCAATACGTTGATAATTGCGGCAATGGCCCTAATAAAATAAGCATTAGTTCAGGTTTATTACAACATAAACGTTTGAAGAAATATTGTTAAATTACTAACAATAAATATTTTTCTTTACTCGGAAACTAAGCAAGATAAACATTGACGTATATGCGAACGATTATCGATTAGTTATATAATCTTAATTTAAAAAAATATTGTTTACTGATATTGTGTTTTGTTTTTTGATGTGCAGCTATTAAATGATGATCTCATAATTCATCGGTATACTGCCAAAAAACGTCGAATAGAAAATTTGGTGTTTTGAGTTATGCATGAAGAATGATAGGCTTAACAATAACTCTATCGTATGAAAAAACAAGCTCACTCAAATTTATTATTTATTTAAAAATAATTGCACTTGTACCATCTTTCAACATAAAAAGATTTTATACACCTCATTCGGTTGTTTTATCACATTCTATCAAAGCAACGTGTTAAAAAAGTGTTATTTTTGACTTAGTACATTTGATAAACAATGGCGGATTAAGCACACTAGAGGCCACAGGCGTAATACAATTTAGAGACCCCGTTTTTTGAATCACAAAAACATGTCAACAAATTTCATATAAAATATTTTTAAAATCTGAACAAAATGTATACTAGTTATTCAATATAAACCATTTTTGAAGGTCCTTAGATTTAGAGGCCCCAAGCGAGCACCTCATGCGCTTATAGGATAATCCGCCACTGTTGATAAACATTGTGATAACTTCCCTAATTGATTTAACGTCATTAAAATCAAACTATTAGTAAACTGTATCAGGATTGCCATCAATAGCTTTTAACTAAGTAATAATAAATTGTATTCTTGTGTATAGATACAATGTTTACCAAGCGTCAGTGCAAGCAAATTCATCCGTGTTTTCGAATGCTTAAAGATGTTGAAAAGCGAAATCCTAGTCGCAAGTGACAAAACATGTAAAACTTAACACAACTTGAAGGATTTAAATTTATTGTTGTAATCCTCTTATACACTTTATGTCAAAATCTTAAAATAAAATCAAATCAATAATTTTCAAATCAAATGCATCTGATAAGGGGTTGTCCGTTTATGATGTCAGACGATTTTGGTTATTTTTAATCCCCCACAACATCGTGACGTTTTTCACATTTTGTTATTAAAATTTAATATTATATCAGTCCCTCTCATTAGAGCTTGACTTCATCATATGGAACTAAAAATACGTCCATCGACATTGTTTGGTTTACAATATACAATAATGAAATCATTGAGCCTTGTCAATAACGAGTTATCATCTCTTCGACATACTCTCGTATTCTTAGCAAAACTGTTTCTAAAATATCCAGGCAATCATTTGCTTTTAACACTACTACGCTAAACAAAATATCGAATAAAGTATTACATTTAATGATAATGGATACATCCTTGTTTGTTTTTTATCGATTCAAATACTTCCCCAAGACGATTTATTGTAAATTCATATAAATACAAGTTCAAGCCTATGAAAATTACAATTTTATTAATATTTATACATTGGCATTGAATTCAATTTTGACCTTTGTGATAAAGTATCCCTGTCAAATGAACCTGAAGGCCATGTGTTAATCTTTCTCGATAGCTTTATAGAATGATTCTTTAATAAGATAATTTAGTCATTGGTTGCCCGCTTGAGTTCGTTGAGATGCAGTGTGATCAAAATTAGAATAAAATTGAACAATCTACAGTTGAATCTTCAGGTCAAGGAGTGCGTGAGTCAGGAATCTTGAAGAAAGGAAGTTTGATTGTGATTCTTTGAATACTTCTTAACTCGATATAATCAATGGCAGAAACCAAAGTTTCTAAAAGTAGCCAACATATCTGTGTGTCTTTGATAATTCAGCCTCACAGTTTTCAACTGTTCTTTATAAGGGTTTCCATTGTTATTGATATAAGTGTTTGCGGTAAATCTGCCGAATATTTGTAAACTTGCATTCGAGCGAGCTAAACCACAACTTTTGAGCCGTAAAGGGTCGTGAAGTAATATTAATGGTATTTTGACAGTTCGAATTTTTTAACCGGTCGATAAACGCTCGTAAAAAAAATGTGAGTGAACGGTCTTTGATGGGTTAAAATTGTCATTTACTTTACTCCATTGTAGTAAGGTGAAAAAATATCAAAATATTTTATTTATACAAATATAATCACATGGTTGACAGCTATTTCAGCTTATACAATATGTCTAGATCAGGGATGGGGAACCTTTTCTTCTCTAAAGGCCGCATTAATTTTTCTGATTCAACATAAGGCCGCAGTAAACATTGACTAGGGAATCTTTGGCCGGAATTTACGAGTTTACTTCTCAGATTCTCAGGAATTTACGAATTTATAAAAAAATACAGAAACACAGAATTAGCCAGAAGGCCGCACCAGGCTAGTCAAAAGGCCGCAGGTTTCCCACGCCTGGTTTAGATAGTTCTGATGAGGGCATTCGCCAAAATAGCTGTCAAACATAATAAGTAAAATAATATTTGTACAATCAAAGTACATAGACATTTTGTTCATCTTATGTAACAGACAATAAGATATCGTATATTCAAAAATCAATTAAATGTCAGAACATGTATTGCAGACAGGGAAACATGGAGGTGCCGCGTGGCGGCCATATGTTCCACATAGGGAGCGAACATGGCCAAAGAAGAAGAAGAAGACATGTATTGCGGAGAAAATTAATCTCAAGAAAATTTACCGCGAGCTTAAAATGATCTTATTTTATTATAATTTGACTTTTATTGACATGGAATGGTATAGTTAGAACCCAAAATTACACGATTAATTTCTATTTATAGTCTTGACTGAAGATGCTTGATGGAATTTCAATATTAAATATGGATAGTTTTATCATAATAATCTAACTCCTTAAGTAATACAACGCTTAATAATAATTAAGAATTCTTTCTAAAATAAGTAGGCACTCTTGTGTTATGACCGTTTGAAAAACTTTTTAACGATGACCTAACCTAACGATAACAAGTAATTTCAAAGACATACAGATATTTTCATTGCAATTGTGTACGCAACTATCAATTGATTTAACGTAATTAAAATTAATCAATTATCGCCAGCTTTAAGCTTAGTGATAATAACTATTATTCTTATATGTACACGATAAAATTATTAACTAACCGTCAGGTCAAGTTCATTCGTGTAATTGAATGGCTGAAGATGCGAAATGGCAAAACTCGGGTCTGAAGTGACAAAACGTAGTGAAATGTATATTATATAAAGTGAAAGATTCATATACTTGCAGTGCCTTTTTTGGAAAATAAACTTCATGCCAAGCTTTTTACTATAGATTTTTTTTCATAATTCATGTCCGTTCCCAATGTGGTGCATATGACATTTAATGGAAGTTTCTCAACGAATTTTTTTTTACGAGAACTGCTTGTTACTCAACCTCTCTTTTAAAAAAAAATATCAAGAATTAGAGCTTTAGTTATGGTCGTAGAGTAAGTAAGTCTATGAAACTGGTATTGTTTTGTATTATGATATAAGCCTACGAGTGTTACGGCACCCGTCACATAACAATTAATGGTTTCAAAAAAAAAGAAAAGTTTTCAATAATAAAAAAAAATAATTCTATTATTGATTTGAAACGTTAAACGGCCTAGAAAATGTGCCGGAACACCGTTCCACCATGTAATATATATTCAAGTTCATAATAATCCATTAACTGTTTCGTAATTAATTATATTTAATTAGTATTTTATTAGAATTACATTAATTATCTTCCGAGCATATTGGCATCCTTTAGTTTAAAGCAAGTTTAATGAAAAAAAAATGTATGTGTTCAACCTGCGTAAATAATACACGGAAGAACGGGATGTATTTATCACAGTTTATCAACTGTGAAAGGAAAAAGGACGTAGCACACACATAGCAAATTTTACAGGAGGCACAAAAACGTGTTTTAATGATTTTCGGTCATACGCAAATTATGAAATAAACACAACCTTGAAGTGCACGGAGACTTCTGAACTGGTGTTTAATTGACATAATCTAATATTAATTTAAGAAACTGTATGGGAAAAACCTTTTTTTCAATCTTTTTTCTTGGTGTCAATTTTAACAAGCTAATCTTTTTCCAAGCTTAGCTAAATTTAGATACTAATTCAGCATTTGCAGCTTGCATCCTTGTGATATAACGTGTATCATGTTGGATACATTGTGATTATCGAGAAAAAGCTGTTTTGAAAAAACTGTGGGTTACGTTCTTTTTCCTTTCCACAGTCGATATGTAAACACCGTTACCTTTACATATACATGCGTACATGCTTATGAAGATTCTTTAAACAGAGATGAAACAATTATGCATAAACGATTATTTTGAGCCATAGTGAAAAAATACTCATTTCATGAGCTATATTTTTTTCACAAATTTATTCGTTGGAATATTTTATGTTAAACTTAAGAACTTTTACCCTTTTTGGTAACATTAAATAGCATAATATTATCGTCGTTCAGATGTATAAACTACGTATCTCAAATTGGTAAAGTTTTGAGCAAAATTAATGTTTTACTCTAAATTTGTTTTGAAACATGGCAATTAAAAAAAGCCGTTAACAACTCTTATCTGTATCGCTAAGCATAATAATATTCTTGCGCACGATGCGCATACATATATCAAAGAGAGGGGTTTGTGTTAGCGTGATTGTTGACAATTTTCATTGTCATCAGCTGGAGTAAAAACTATATAATAATTATATTTCCTGATAAATAAACTCACAATAAATCATAAATAAAACGACAAAATCACAATTAAATAATAAATTATTCATCGAATGTTTTCAAAAAAAAAAACAAACAACGGAATTAAATAACCGTAAGTGGGCCCAAAGTTCGCATACGGTTTGGTTCATTATTGCAATTAGAAAATTAATACTTTTTTTGGAACGGTAATATCATTTCCGAATATTATTTTCGGCACAACATTTGCATACCGAATAAATTATTTTAAGCTGTGGACTAAAAAAATCTGATCAATTTACGGTAGCATCTTTTCCAAAAAGTGACTATATTATTGCGACCACCAGAAAAAGACCACGCGTGACTCATATAATGTTAGCCAATATTTAAAAAAAAATAATATATTTTTGTTGCAACGCATTGCTTTTAATGAACGGAGATTATTATTAATATTTTTATGCCAGAGTTGTAATCGAAAAATTCTTTGTTGAAATTTGTCCCCATTTTAATTTTCCCGACCTGTCAGCTGTTATTAATCAGTTTTGTATACATTTATTTACCAATATTGGATGGTTACTTTTAGACATGCTTCGATGTTTATTATTCGATAACTTTCTATTTGTTTTGACAGAAAAAAAATTGAATTTGGAAGCGTTACGTTTATTTTTAATCCGTTATAAGGCTAATAAGCAATTTATAATGAATAAATGAACACATAACCTACAAAATAAATTATCTTGATCAATTATAAAAAAGGTTTTTGTACACAGCATGTCAGTCTATTAACTGTAATATGCAACATTATTTTAATCATTTTCATATAGAATAATAACTGTTTTTTTATTATACTTAATTTATAGCTTAAAAACAAAGTACTTCTGTATGCAAGTAGCTATCTATGTGCGTCGATGTTTGAAAGTAATTATTCCATACTAGACTTTTTTTTCTGCATTACCTACTTACTGATTTTTGATAGTAAATACGTTAATATCCCCATATTATACATAATCGTGATGTTAAAACAAATGTAATCGATTTATTTTATTAAATAAACAAATGTATACATGTTTTAGTTTATTTTATTACACACACGTATATATATACACCTAAGCCTCGTATAACACGGTTATATGGTTCCACCAAAACAGCGTGTAATACAAATCCGTGTTATGCAAGGTTTGAAGTTCATACAAAATTAGGGGTTACGTTCCAAAAAAAAAATTAACGAAGATAATTCAATAAATATATACTTTATTTTTTTAAATAAACAAATATACCTTTTAGGGTGTTCACTGTCAATACTTGGTGGAAAGGCATTATATTAATAAAAACACAATAATCCTTTGTACTTCATTCCACTTTATTTAATATGTCAGGACCGGTTTCGCTCATTACGAGCATCAGTTGACGATGCTCGTAATGAGCGAAACCGGTCCTGACATATTAAATAAAGTGGAATGAAGTACAAAGGATTATTGTGTTTTTATTAAAACAAATATACATTTACATATTCATGAAAAAACTCTAATAACATAATATAGCATTCATTCGTCATCACTATCACTTATAATTCTATATATTTTACTCTTTTTCGAAATCGGTTGTACGTTTTCATCATCGGAGGACTCTGGAGTTATTGTGGTTTTAGCCTTCAAAAATTCGGTAATAAGCGATTGTCTGCTTTTAGCGTATAAATCCTAACGTATTTCCTTATAAGGTTCCAAAATCTGTTGCAACTCCCTCTTAAATTTTGAACTTCTTTCCATTATAGGATCCTTTTCAATAAAATAGTTTTCTAATTTTATTGCCAATTCCAAACCGTCATCTATCGTTTTTAATCTGAAACATGTAGCTGCTTCGCTGCAACTGCTTTCTGTGTCGTTAATTGTGGTGGGTTCATCTAACATTTCGACTAATTCTTCTTCGTTCAACATACGATCCTCCAATATTTCTTGGATGTCATGAATATCCATGTCATTAAAACCTTCTCCACCAATACCACGACAAATGTTTATTGTCCTTTGGTATTCATCTTCTATTGGTGGTAGAAGATTTGCTCCAGACACTACTTCTGGCCATAGTTTTTTCCAGCAAGAATTCAAAGTTGATTGTTTTATTTCTTTAACGGATGCAGCAACAATATCGACACAATTTCGAATAGAAAAAATTTTCCAAGCTTGAGTAAGTGTTAAATTTTCACCTTGATCGATGTCTTCTAATATTTTTTCAAATGTTCGACGAATGTAATAGGTTTTGAATGTTGAAATTATACCTTGGTCTAAGGGCTGGAATAAAGACGTAGTATTTGGTGGTAAAAATAATATTTCCACATTAGGATATTTTAAATCGAGCGGATGTCCTGGTGCATTGTCCAATATCAATAATATTTTAAAATCAAGATTCTTTTTTCTCATATAATCTCTTGCATCAGGTATAAAACAATTGTAAAACCAATCTTTAAAAAGAATACTTGTGGTCCAAGCCTTTTTATTGGCTCTCCAATAAACAGGTAAATTCTTTTTTTCATAACCTTTTAGTGCTCGGGGGTTTAAGGATCGATTAATAAGTAATGGCTTCATTATGGAATCTCCTGAAGAATTAGAACAGAATAGTAAAGATATTCTTTCTTTTGCCACTTTGAATCCTTTCGCGTGTTTTTCATTTTTTGATATGTAGGTTCGTTGTGGCATCTTCTTCCAATACAATCCCGTTTCGTCCGCATTGAATATCTGGTCTGGTGTGTAGCCCTTATTTTTTATAATATCTGCGAATTCTGGAACAAATTTTTTAGCAGATTCTATATCAGCTGACGCAATTTCTCCTCGAATTTTTATATTATGTAGTGAGAATCATTTCTTGAAATTTTCAAACCATCCTCTACTAGCAGAAAAATTGTGAGATGAGTTTTGATCTTCCGATGACGATTGTTCAGTTCTTTTTAAATTATCAAAAATTTTTTGTGCCCTCTTTTGTATAATGCTTCTGTCCATAGGAATGTTTTTGTCATTGTAGTCTTCTAGCCATATCATAAGAGCTCTTTCCATTTTTTCTATTATTACTGAGCGTATGCGGGAAATCTTTGTCGCACTGACAGATGATCCTGCTGAAGCTATAGATCTAATTTTGTTTTCATTTTTTTGTATCGTCCTAATTGTTGGCTTCATTTAAATTAAAAATTTTAGCAAGTGATGACGGCCTCTCCCCCCTTTTAAGACAATCTAGCAAATTATTATTTTTTTCAATAGAAATAAAGTTTCTCTTTTAATTTTATCCGTAACTGTCGACATTTTGGGGTTTAAATATTTTTCATCTACAAATAAATAATAAATTGATACGATTAAATCTATAAAATTTGTATAAATTATAAAGGGTTATTATGTACATATACATAATGATAAAATGAAATATGTAAAGTGTATAAATACATACAAACAATAACCCAGAATAATCTACGGATTACGAAGAAATATGCACTGCTCCATTGACTGCCAGAGCGCAACTGCAATTTATCGAAACAAACAAAATTGACATGTCTCGACATGCTCAGTAAGATTTGTCATGTGCACATTACACGGACGTACAAATTAAACATTTTAAATTTATTTTTTTTTGAAACCGTGTTATATAAAGCGTGTTGTATAAAAAATATGCCACAATTTATACAACCGTGTTGTATAAAACCGTGTTATATAAAACCGTGTTATACGAGGCCTAGGTGTATATATATATCGCTCACGTTTTGGCCCTTTAATTTTTGGATAGAAACTGAGGAGAGAATTTAGATATCAAAAACACCCACGCATTCGAACTTAAGCTGAACCTTTGCGTTTGTGGAATGAAGAAATTTACCAGAGTTTATTGGGCTTAGCAGTAACAATGATTTTGTAAAAATGACCGACATTGAGAAAATGACAACATATTATTTGTTCTAAATTTGGGCTTACTTTTTGCATTGTCATTTTACAATATCATTTATAAATATTAATCAAGTCTGATTCCCCGCTGAACATTTTTGTATTGCCTGGCAACAGAAATGAAGACTTTCATGTCGTGCACATTATATTGATTATGTACATTTAGAAATTATTGTTTTTTGTACCATGAAAATAATTGTATGGCCTGGATGCCCTTTATTGACTGATCGAATCCAGGAGACAATTGATGGGTTAGGAACTAACTCAGGTCGTATTGGTCTAAAAATTAACACTAGTAAGACCAATGTGATGTGTAACCAAACCTGTCATGACTCTGATAAGACCCTTACTATCGCGGGACAGATCATCGAGAGAGTTGACAGCTTCAGATACCTCGGCGTACTTATCCCCGAAGACGGTAGTACAAAAAAAGAGCTCGCCATTCGTTTAGGAATGGCTGGAGTCACATTCAACTCAATGCGGACTGTCTGGGAAACACAGCTGTACTCGATTAAAACCAAATGCCACTTATTCAACGTTTGGATTCTGCCGATACTGCTTTACTCAGAAGACTCAGAAAAACCGTATACTGAGCTTCGAGAATAGATGCTTGCGTCGGATAATGGGGGTGAGGTGGTTTGATTTTGTGAGGAATTCAGAGATAAGGGAGCGTACAAGACAGCGTCCCGTCACGTCAGTGGGTATGGAGAGACGTTGGAACAGGCTGGGTCACATGCTGCGGATGCCTCCGAAATGCCTCAATCCTGCCTGCCTTTTCTTTCGACCGGTGGGATTCCGGCGTCCCGGACGTCCGTCGAGTACTATCCATAAGATGTACTTGGCGGAACTGAGGGATGCTGGCATGTCATGGGAGGAAGCAAAGCAATTGGCGGGAGACAGGGAAACATGGAGGTGCCGCGTGGCGGCCATATGCTCCACATAGGGAGCGAACATGGCCAAAGAAGAAAAAGAATAAATAGTGGCAAGAATTATTATAATTCTTACAATACTAAAAATTGTTGATAAGCCCACGTTGGGCAACAATTAACATTTTTAACGTCACCCAAACTTATCAGTAAAACTCAACTCTTAGCTAAAGATACGCCATCAATATACGAAAAGTTATGTTCAATTGATCAATCTTTAAGCCTTCTAATATGTTTCATTCCTAGAAAATAATAAAAATAGCACTGTAAAATTGTTTTTTTTTAAAGTCATTAATTGATATAAATTTTAATATTGCAGTATTTAAAAAAATATATTCAGCGATGAGCTTTTTATTCTGTTTACGTAAATGTGAAACCTAATAATTTTTCATTTATTTTTTTCGTTGTTTTGTTTGACTGGCTTTTTAAAAATTATTTTGTTGCTTTTTCATCCGCATTAAAATGCACGAAGTATTGTCGTCATATGTATATATTATAAATGAATACGTATTTTCTTTACATTTTTGATTTCGGCGTATTCTGTACGAATTCAAGCAACTAAGTCAAGAAGAAGCATATAAGTTTGACATGTTCATTAATTAATACTATTATTATTATTCATTAATAACTATCATTATTATTCATTACTATTCATAAATTATACATGTTCATAATTTACTAGTATTGAGTGTAACTAAGGATTGTATTACTGGTACAACAGAAAACGGGATCTCGGAAATCATGATTTTTGTTCAATATCGAAACATCGGTATTTTGGTGTTAAAAAATAACAAAAACCTAATTTTGAATGTAAAGAAACCATCAAGTAAATAAATGAAATTATTTACAATAAACTGAAATATTAAAAATCGACTAAGATTTGTATTAATATTGCCGTAAGTTATTTATGAAAATCACTCTTATATGATAATGAATAATGATGTATTTTTAATGTCAGCATTATATATGACATTGAAATAAGGATTTTGATTTACTCGTCCAGTATTGCGACATCAATTGAGCGCCTTAGATTCAAAACCTATTTAACTCCAAAAACCAAAATTGTTGACAAGATGCAAAAAACTGCTGTGAACTTTTGTGATTTGAGTAGGTTTTGAGACTAGACACTTTTTTGTAAATGTTTTTTCTATGTATTTAAAGAAGTTTTGAAATCGGAAATGTATTGATTGTGTAGATATTGAAATAGAGAACAAGTTGGCATCAAAATTTCAAAAAAATCAAATATGGTCTTTAGGTAGATTTTACAAATGATGTCTTCAATTGTTCGTATTTTTTTGATTTATTAAAAAAAATGATTAATACCGGAATTGTAAATATTAATTAGTATTGAATATCAAGATATCGTTTTTGATTTATATGCCCAGTATTGGAATCCCTGTGTGAAACTTGTAATAAGTCATATTTTTTTTATATCGAAGAAAAAATAACTATTACTCGTTTCATTTTTAATATCGAAATCGTCATACAACAAACAAAAAAAATAGCACCAGTAATTTTTCTCAAGTGCTATGATAGTTCTAAGAAGATGCCCGTCTCAAGTATTTAATATTGAGGATAACGTCAGCCAAGTTTTTTTTTTAAATTATTGAATCGTATGTTTTGACGTAGAAATAATAAATCAAGGTATTCAATCTATTTGTTTGGTTTTCAACAAATAACAAACAATCGATTTATTGTAAGTCATTCTAGATACATACCTCAAATAATTCAGTTTATCCGCTGCTTGTAAGTTCCCCAACCTTTTTTGAGGTTAAAAAATAAAAGATAGTTAATTGGCATTTACTTTGGTAGAACTCAACCTACCACCATTAATTAAATCTTTACAAGAAGCTTATGTTATTATACATAATCATTCAATTCCAAAATTCTAGTCGCAATTTTTACAAGACCTTCTGTTATAAAGCTTACAAGCTAAATTTAGATACTAATTCAGCATTTTCTAGAACCTTTTGATGGAAAGTGTACATTGTGATTATCGAAAAAAGCTCTTTTGAAAAAACTTTGATTTAATTTTTGTTTTCCACAGTCGATATGTAGTGAATGTGAGTTGCATATTTACCTTTATAGTAAATTTAGGTCAATCAGCCAAGCAGGCAGAGTAAGAAAATAAATGACTTAGAGAGAATCCAATGATAACTTAACATTGATTCATTTTTTTTCGATAGGAATAAATAAAATAATGAAAATATTATTTAGAATAAATACAAGAAATTGATCGCTTTCGATATTCTCGTTTTCCGTTAAAATTACATATTCTCCATTGTTTAGTACTTATGCGTATATCGCAAACTCAGACGTTGCTTATTCTTTTTCGATAGTCGCCTTTACCAACATCTGACTCTCGTTTTCATTAGACCGCTTACTAGACGCGTAGTGTGTGGGCAGGTGATAGGAATCTGTCTGATGGGCATCTGAGCATACACCCAAACTTGGTAGAATTTCTCATCTCTCCACAGTTCATTCAACTTTCTTCAAGGCCGTTTCGATACAGGTACTTTAAACTTTTTCAAAGTCAAAAAAGAAAAAAAAACTTCTTTTAATTTCGCTGTGTGAATGTATCAAGGATGCTTCATACGACATTTCCGTGTTTATTTCAGTTGAAATGTCAGACAATTTTTGTTACTTTGTGTTTAATGAATTTATTTTTTTAATTTCATGTCTACCATCAATTCGTAGAATATGGTCTCCTAATGGAAATAATTCAATAGAAGTTTTTTTATACGAAAACTGTAGGTTGCTCAGTTGCTCACCTTTCTTCTTCGAAAAGAGTAGGGATATAAGGATGGGGCCAGAAAAAGATTAGTGGCTAACTGATCGCTTCCGGAACGCCTAGCTATTTTAGAATTTGATAGGTGAGAGGGAATGTTTTAGACATCACAAATACCCGTGTCTTCGAACAGTAATCGATTGAAAAAATGCTTTTCGTAATGAGACTCGAACCCGTGATATTCATCACGTAAGCAAAAGACGTGAACAAAAAAGTACGTTTATAAAAATCATATTTTTAGGACGGTATTTTATATGAAATATAAAAATACTCATAATGACTTACTCGCCCGAGCTTGCGAGCCAAATTGGCTCTATTTTGTTTTGCTTTTTTTTTTATTTTTTGTATACCGGTATTTAATAGGAAATACCGAACTACCGGCATTGATTGATATATTCGTATGGTATTTGAACCCCTGATTTTGATGAATGTTAATGTTTTCAAATCAAAGCAGTTCATGAATATTTAGTTATTATCTGACCGTTTACGGACTTAGCAATCGGTTTCCATTAAATTTTCAGTTCACGAATAAAACAAGCCCTCGTAATTACAACATCTGCTTGATGGCATACTCAAAAACACATTGCCTAACTCACATTAACAAGTTGTGCAACCTCACAAAATATTAAAATCATTAAAAGAATCTTTATATCAGAGTAATTTATTATACCATTTGTAAGAGGAAACTCCATTTCTTGTACAAGCGCCAGTAACACTAGAAATGTTGTTTTTGGAAACACTTTCGATTGTAGTCTAGCTTAGGTCTGACAATGCGATACGATACGATGAAAGATTTAAGCTATCACTCGTCTTTGTATTGTAGAATACATAACGATATGAAATTAGAGGGTTGAATAAGCCGAAAAGATTTATAAAAAAAATTAATACTAAAATAATTTTGTTGTTTATTTTGATTTCAATACTCTTCTTCTATACCTCCACAAAAGTACAACTAGAAAAAAATACTAGTTTTCTCTCGGTTGGCAAATGTTTGCATAATGGAAAAAATAAATATAAAAATATCTCTCATTTCCATGCAAGTCTAAATGTAGTTTTATGGTTATATCAACATTGAAATAAATTTGAACTGAATTGAGATAAATGACAAAATTATTGACTAAAAGATCAGGCAAATAACAATTATCACTTTTTTATAATTCAGTATAGATGCATCAGAACTTTGGGCACCTACGTATATATCAAAACTACTAACTAGTTGTACTACAGAACTACAACATCAATTAAATGGATAATATGCAAACATGATGTATTGTTATCAAAATTGTGACTAAGCATATATCAAGTGTAGACTTATTGCAATGAAATTCATTTATTGTCTTTTTTATAACACTGTGATTAACATTTTTTAAAAAAATATTCATACGAATAGATATGTGACAAAGTTTTCTTGTTTAGAACTAATTTCTCATCTTATTAAGCAGTGACAAGTCTGACAAAAAAAATTCATGCAACAAACGTGAACAAATGCATTTTCACGGAAATGGACTAAATTATGTGACTTCTTACGAATATAATGGGTGTATGGAAAAAAATGTCTAACATAACATATCTATTTCCATGAATGTAAAAAAATAACTAAATCAACAATACAAATGCAACATGAGTTGTTTTGGAATTGGTTAAAAATGTTCTCTTGAACATTTTACTATTAAATACTTGGTTACCTTCTTCTGTATTGCGACTGAATGCAGACCAATATTCTTGTAATATTTTTGTATATTTGTCTCAATTTAACTTATCATATCAACAAGTACAAGGTTACAATAATCCTCTTGATAATAAATTGTATGTATTAACATCATTGTAAATTTGTTGAGTCTATACTCTGTTCTGATCCATAATTTTCTTTTTATTGTAGATACCACAAAGAATTTTTCTGCCTATTATTCTAAGTTGAGATACTCTACAATGGCAGCGGTGGCGTCATTTCCACCGGTGGATGAAGTGAAACCGGTGCTCAGCAAGAGAGTTATCACCCACAACAACAACGACCAGTCGTTCAACAATAACAATGCTGTGTCAGGGAAGGTCAAAGCTAAGTACGAAGAGTCGTATGATAACACAAGAACTACTCTACAGCAATTTTACAATGGAACTAATATTTTCATCACAGGAGGAACAGGTGAGAAAAATAACTTTTTTAGAATATTTTTATGACAGGGTATGCATGTAAGTAAAATAGGGGCTAAGTTTTAAGGTTAAAACAATTGGGTTTCTTTATGATAGCATATTATGTAATGAACTTATTATTTTTAATCAATTTATATTTTATGATTCATAGTAAATTGGAAAGATTATTTTAAGGAACCTCAGTAAATTAACATAGATTTACTGATTGAAAGCGTACACAAAAACTTTCACCCATTGAAACTAAAAAGAAAATCAAACAACTGATTTAAATCATATAGTATCATTTCAGAAACAGTGATAGCATATTATCATCATGCAAAAGAAAGTGACTTAAGTACATTTAAAAAATGTTCTTAAGAACTGTCTGTTTTCTTATAAAGAATCAAGTTTTACGTCATTATTCTTTACATTGGGAGCGAATCCCAATGTAAAGCATATAATCTTCCAATATATTTTCAAAAACAAACAGAATAAGCAGAAGTTTACTTGTTATACAGTTGATCATACATAGCTCATTGGGGATTTTGACGAGACATGAAATTCTCGTGTTCTGAGACCGTACTAAAGTTATTTTGATGAAAAAATATTACCATGCATAAACACTGACGATAATTCAAAACTATTTTTTCAAGTTTAATATTGCAGTTGTATTGTAAATATTTATATCGATTTTTATTAAATATCCTTCAACAAGAATTGTTCATTTTATATGTGGCACAATTTCCATTTGAAAAATAATACATTGGGTAAATAATTTTATGGTTATTATTTCAAACTAGTATATGTCACTCGTACGTAATATGGTCATATTTTTTTAGTAAATGGAACGTTTTGAAAAAAAAAATAGCTTTTTATTTCCTTCGGAAATTTACAAAAACATTTCCAAAGTATAAATAATCTCAAACTGTATTTGTATTGTATGGATAAAGTTTACATGATTTACATTACATTTTACTAAAAAGATAGTCTTAAGTCTCGGGTTGTTTTATTTAAATGTCCCGGGAATCGATACTGTCATAAAACACCGATTTCCCGGGAATTTATTCGCTGATTGTCTCGATAAGGAGATGAGTATATAAAGATATAGCTAGGACCGGAATTAGTGGTTAGCTAACCGCTTCCGCCACTTCCCGTTTTGAAGATCGGTCGGGTGAGATTCAATTTTAAATATCACGTACATCCATGTTGAAAAAAATATTTATGAATAAATTATTATTAAAATATAAGTCAATGGGTACTTGAATCAGAGCCAACGTTGTTAACCATTAAAATAAAAAAATAAACTTTTTACATATTGTCGCCTGACACATGTACTGGATCATCTCAAAAATCTAGAATTGAGATGCTTTGTAATGTTGACGTGTGGTATATCTAAAAAGAAAAGAGATTTTTATTTTTAAGATAGATATCTTATCAAAGCAATAACATTATTAAAAAAAAAGAAATCTTTCATGATGGAACAAAAGATTATGCGAAACAAACGATGATATACTCTTTATTTTTATACTTGCAATGAGCACAGTTCAAACAAAACTTTCATATAGATTTGAAAAAGAATGTAAGTGAGAAATATAATTTGGATAGCGGTTCTTACACATAATTTTAGTATCAAATATATCTACTTTGCCAATCGGAGAAAATTATTTCTTTAATTAACAACAGAGCTTAAAATGTCAATTTTAAAAATATTCCGTCTTGTTATTTGCAATAGTAACATTTACTATGATACTCAAACAGTGCCGAATTAAGATAATTTAGGACAACAGAAACGACCTGAAACTCTTAATATTGATTTATTAACCGGTTGATGGACAGTTTTAACCACTTGAATACCAAGCGGACACAGGTGTCCGGAACATATGCAAGCGAACACGGATGTCTAAGATATTTGAAAATCAAATACTTGATATTATAATGGAATATAAGCAATAATTTGATGAACATGTGTAGTGCCATCTACAGTGAGTCAATATAAGTTTTTAAAATATCGAGTTTGAGTGTGTATTAGGCAAAATTATTTTTCTCAAAAACACGCAGTATCTCTGGAACATATTAATGATTTATTTGCGCGGTATTCAAACGGTTTATTGAGATCTTAAAGTTCACCAAGGCTAGTCAAAATTAAAAAAAAAGTCTTTTTTCTTTAAAGTTTTGTGACTTATTCTAAATATACATGTACGGTTCGTGGTTTGGTTTTTAAATATCATTGGCTACAGTTATGGTGCTTAAGGGTTTGAATCTCAATGCAGAAAGTTTTACAAATGATTTTTAAACCAATATTTGGATTTCTGTTTCAAATCATGGATGTCTGTGATGTTTGAAATTTCCTTTGTCCCATCTGAACAGAGAGTATAGCGAGAGCGATTAACTAACCGTTAATCTTGTCCTAACGCTTCTTTCAATCATCCACTCCCTTTGAAAGAAAATAGATTAAGCAAATAAGTTACAAGCATTTATCGTAGACAACTTCTGTTGAGGTAAGCTCCGTAAAATGTTAATATACATTGGGAGCAGACTTGAAAAAATACTTAGTATTATTGATATAATAGACATGCTTTCAACAAAAATTGAGGCAGAACCTTAAACAAACAAATCATTCAAAATTATGTAACATTTTTATTGCGACTAATCTTCTACGAATAATTATATTTTCTCGTATGGGCCTTACAAGATTGCCTAGTCTGGTCCAAAAGCCGGGCCGATATTTACGCAAAATACTGGTTAATTGATAAATGGTGGATATTTATAAACATCCATTCTTTCTGTAACAATTTTAATGGATTTGATCATTAAATAAATTAACTTCTTGGTATTTAATTATTTTAATGATCCTTTTCTTAATGAATGAATGTAAATAAGTATTATTATAATAAGGAAACTATTATAAATTTGTAAGCTTCTCGGTTTATATTCACGATATAACAAACTACTTTATTTATTATCACAGGATTCCTTGGGAAAATTCTTCTGGAAAAATTGATGAGGTCATGTCCTGGAATCGAAAACATCTATATTCTAATCCGACAGAAGAAAGGAAAAGATGTCCACTTAAGAATTGAGGAGATTTTTGATGACGCTGTAAGTTTTATTGATAAGCAAAGAAACAAACATCATCAATACTGATCGCTTAAAAAGGTTTTGAATATATTTTGTACATTGATGTTAAATGAAAAATAAAAGACGTCTCTAAGATGTCTGTGATATTTATTACAAAAAAGGGTTTGAAAATTTTCCATGACGTTGTTTTTTTCGATAATGGTAGATTTATATGCTACTTTTAAAGCATTTATCTTTTCTACGAACTAAGAAAATAATTTTGTTAGATTTTATAAATATTCAAAAGAATACTTGTGTAACTGTTTTTGTCAATGATTAAGGTCGGACCTGTCCAACGCATGGTTGCTCAAGGGCTGCATTCTGGATAGTAAATACAGTAAATAAATAATATTACCGATATTTGGTTAAAACAATAAGAAAAACATAAGACTTATCACAAATTATTTACTATTTCACAGTTTTTATATTTATAATATTACATTTACTGGGTTAGCACATCATTAAAAAAAGGTACAAAACAATAGTTAACATATATTATACTACAAAATAAAACAACAAATTCAATTAACAATATCGTGAACATTGGAATCAAAATATCTAATTCGATTAAAATTTGTTTTAATTGTTTTTTTGAGTGTAGACATTAAAGCTTATTGTAGGCAGCGATTCACATATAATTGAACCACGGTCCGCGAACCCAAATTGGACAGTCCTTATTTGGATGAAAAAAAAGACATGCAATAAGATTTTCTTCAATATGTCTCTACGATGTTATATTCCAATTAAAATATTAACGATAAATACATTTATGTCCGCTAACCATTGTTTTTTCTGTTAACAGGTATTCGATACCCTCAAAAAAGAAGTACCAAAGTTCAGACACAAGATCCACGTCATTCCCGGAGATGTGTCACTTGCGGGACTAGGATTAAGCCTTAGCGATAGACAACTGTTAATTGAAAAGGTAATTTTAATTTTCGCAACACTTTGTATTGTTTGATTTAAAAATTATATAAACAATTGAAAAAACCAACCAGCATACTTTAATTGTTTCAGATGGATTGTTTATTAAACCTTTAAAAAGTATTTGTTTATAAATATATGTTTTTCTAACAGGTAGATGTGGTCTTCCACGCTGCAGCAACGGTCAAGTTTGATGAAAAGATATCATTGGCACTCTCGATCAACGTCGATGGAGTCAAAGCAATCCTTGAATTGTGCAAAAGCATGACTAAGTTGAAGGTATATACATATTTCTTAAATTAATATTTAGAAGGTTTTTTAGATATATTAAAAAAAATGTAATGTGGAGTTTTAATTGAGATAATTATAACTGTTTATCCCTTTTCAAACGTGCCACCACAGCAATGGGCTGCCAATACGTTAACAAGGGGCTAGCTTAATATCAAATCAATTATCGGTGTTCTGGGGAAGGAGTTTTTTTTTATCACTCCTATGCAATTATGTGCAATACTTAAATAAGATATCGATTTTTAATTTGAATCGTTCAAATTATGTACACTCCCACAGATTTTGTCACTAACTTTGAACGATTCAAATTTAATATTGAAATTCCACCAAGCACCTTCAGTCGAAATCTTAAATTAAGATATCGATTGTTAATTAATACACGTATAATATGTAACAATATACAATTCACCGTAAACTAATCAATGTAAAGGGCTAAAAATGTACTACTGTGCATACTGAAGCTGTCGTAGATTATATATAAGTCAGACATTGTACTAATTTGATCTGAGAATATTGTTTTCTCTTAAAATAACAAGAGGCCAACATTAGTAAAATTTAACAAGTGGCTCGCCCTAGCCCTTCCGAGTCTCCTGGTCTACCATTTACAGTAAGTGGGTGGTAGAATAATATGTTAGGGATGCTTATATTAACTGAAAAAAAAACGAAAGCTCCAATTCTCGGAACCGGGTGGGTAAGAAGGAGTAATTAATAAAGATTACTACCAACACAAATATAAACTATGAGAATCATTCTTATAATTAAAAAAAACCGTTGAAAAGTAAATTGTTAAGTTAAATGTAACTGATAGCATGAAGTATTTTTTTAATCTAGTCTTTGGTTCACGTGTCAACGGCATATTCAAACTGTTCACGAAGAGACATTGGCGAGAGGTTTTATCATTGTCAGCTGAAATGTGAAGAGGTGGAGAAGCTGGTCGCCAAGCTCGACGATGAGGCTATGGAAGAGATCACACCCAAGTCAGTACCAGTTCATAATATTTATAAGTATTCTTTTTGAACGGATGAAGCTTCCATGTTGATAGTTCATTTTGTTAGACGGGTCAAAGATTTTGTGACGAAATGTCATAATGGAAAAAGGGATGGCTAAAAAGATAAAATTGTGTCCCATCATTTATAAACGGATACTTACATATGTATTGTTTCACGAAACCTTGACGTGAGGTATATCTAAAAATAAAAGAGATTTTTCTTTTTAAATTAGATATCTTATCAAAGCAATAACATTATTGAAAGAAAAGAAATCTTTCAAAGTGAAACAAGCGACGATAAACATACTCTGTATTTTTATAATTGCAATGGGCACAATCCAAATAAAAGAAATTGAGTGAGAAATTTAATTTGGATGGCAGTTCTTACACATAATGTTAGTATCAAATATATATATTTTGCCAATCGGGGAAAAATATTTCTTTAATTAACAACAGAGCTTAAAATGTAAATTTTAAAAATATTTCGTCTTGTTATTTGTAATATTAACGTTTACTATGATACTCAGGCAGTGCCGAATTAGGATAATTTAGGACAACAAACATGCTACAGACAAAATTGTGTAACATCATTTATAAACGGATACTTATATATTTATCGTTTCCAGAATCCTTGGTGCCTGGCCTAACACTTACACATTCACCAAAGCTTTAGCTGAAGACTACATCAGACAAAACAGCAAAGGACTCCCCATGGGGATGTTTCGTCCAGCAATCGGTGAGTCCAGACATTTTCTATCAATTTAAAAATATGCGACTTATTTTGAAAAAAAAACTTTATTCATCTACCCCTCACCATTAAATTCATAATTAAATTTCTTATTGAGAGTAATTTTATTACAACCGATAGATTAACTGTTTATTATGGACGGCTTTAATAATAAAATATTATTCTAATACTCTTTATTGTTGCTGTGATATAAATGTACCCCAAGTAGGATACAATAAAAAAGTTTATCGAATAAAGCTATCGGTGAAAAATTAAATTAAATGTTTTTTAGTTAGATTTTTATAAATTTAATTTGCTGAGTTTGATATCGCAGTTTGTGGGTCAATACTGAGGGTAAAAACTTTTGTCATTATCAAGTTTTTGCTCAATCTAAGAGTGTTGCAAGAAGGCACCCAATTAACCGTGTAAAATTAGTATCCGATTTTCGGTTATTAAAAAATCAACCAGAAAACACAAAAATTAGACGATTGAACAATATTTACATTTAATATTTTTATTTGTTATATACAATCAGTGCTTTTTTTTGAAAAAAATGGTGTCGAAACTCACACCTTGTCAAGCTTTTTACTAAACTTTTTGTTAATGGAGGTCTCTCAACGGAAGTTTTTTTCTCGAAAACTGCTTGTTACTCAGTTGATGAAACTCTATTTAAGGAATAAGGCTAGAATAGGACTAGTGGTTTGCTAATCGCTCTCGTTTTGCCACGTTTATTTTGGGGTTGGAAGGGTGGGAGGATTTTTTTAAATATCACAAATACCCATGCCTTAGAACAGAACACGATAAATGTCTTAAAGAAAATGCTGTTCGTACTGGGAAACAAATCTATGTGATCCGTCACGGTAGCCGTCGTGTCTTTATCTGACTGATTATGATCAACGCATTTTAAAGGATATAAGAAATTGATGATCAAAAGTGACCGAACGATTGCGTGACACAAAAAGTGTACTTAATCAAGCATTAGACCCCTGGTCCTGGCCATATAGTAAGTCTCTGGACCTAGTTTTGTTTTGTATAATGATATTAATTTATGAGTGTAACGATACCTGGTAAATTACAACAAAAATTTTAAAAAAAAAAGTTTTCAATGTAAAATAAAAACATTTTAAATTCTTATAATAAAGGCGCCGGAACGTCGATCTACCGCATTACGTGGAAAAAAGCACTGTATTCAATGCGAAAACCGATTTTTCAGTAAAGCTCGATTAATCGTGCTAATTAAACCGGGTTCAAGTTTTTCTTAAAACAATAAATAAACCTGTTTCATTTTATCCCGGATTGGATGCCATAGTTAGAAGCCGTTTTATTTAAGGTACCGCACTCGAATATAAATAATATCAAGTGATTTAAACACTGACAACCATCATTATTGCCTGCCAGAAAATCGAAAATAAAAATATTTATTTACAAAACTAAAATGACCAAAAAAAAAAACCGACGTGACAAAAACCATATTTACAAAAGCCATTAAGAATGGGATGATTTAAATCAAATTATTGTTTAGTTAGGACTTCGAGGTTAATGTAGCGAAAATCAATAGATTAGACCCGTGTCACTAGTGAAACGAAAACATCTTTTGAGGTTGACAGCTTTTATTTAATGATTCAAAAAGAATATTTTTGTATTCGTGTCGCCATTAAAAAAAACCCGCTGTATTTGCAATGAATGTTAACATTATAATACAATAATAGTTTTCCTTAGATATGCGACGTTAACGTATATTTGTTATTTGCTCGATACTGACAGATGCTAATTAATTTGTCGAAGTCAACATTCAATGGATTTTTCACTGTCAAGGAGGAACACATCCTAGCAGAAATCATCGACTAGTCACATCCTTAAAAGCCCCGCGTTGTTTATTTTATATCTTTATATTAGCAACCGTCAATTAACACACCAACAAAGATCACGTGGAACATTGACTGATAAGTACCAACTGATTGATTTATTTGTTAAGATTCATTATCATTCGGCTGCATCGCTATTTTCTTCACGATATTTCTTGGCATAAAATATCATACATTATTTTAAGTATTGTTTGGATTTAAACAATTCATATAACAGTCTCTATAATATGTTTTTATTCTGAATGTACAACTATTATAAACCTTGTTCAGTTTACAACATATTTTATACAAACTAGCACTTGGTTTATTATAATATATAGCTGTGTAAATGTCTAACACAAATGTAAGCTTATTTACTAATGTAGTTATTTTTTTATTATATTTGATAAATAGCTTATAATTACTGTTTTCAAAAGCGTATAAATGTTTAAAAGGTTATAAGAATTTTCAGATAATAAATACGACATGATAAGAATGTTAAACTATGTAGTTATGTGGTAAAAGTTAACCTTATACAGTGTTTAAACTCCAAATTGGACATTTTACAAATCAAATTAGACATATATAATATTATATATAACTTGCTGGAATTAATAAAAAATCAGTTAATTTTTGTATTTATAATTCATTGAAATTCTCCATTATCGTCTTCATTATAGTCTCGTATTGCAACCGTCACTTCTGCAAATTGCTTTAATTATTATAAGAATATGTATATGAAACTACCTGCAGCTTTCGCGCAGGTACATTTATAAATTAATTTATAACTGTATTTCATGGAAATGTGCGTAAATATACCTAATTAATACATTATCCAATTGTTTAAAAAATGTTCATATTGTTTTTTTTTGTAAAATGTCCAATTTGGTTTGTAAAATATTCAATTTAGAGTGTAAAAACTGCACAAAAATATGATTTTTCTTCTTCAATTTTATTTTTGATTTTCAATTTTTCTACGGTAAATTTTGTTGTGTTGTCTTTTTTATATTTGATTTTTGTGAAATTGTTCGTTGAATTTATCTCAAATATCTGGCACTTTGACAATTCATGGAATATAATAGTAAAAAAATATATGTTATAAAATAAAGATTTATATCTAGGGTTGCTAGGCGTCCCGATTAACCGGGACTGTCACCGGTTTTGGGTCTCGTGTCCCGGTGTCCCGAACAAACCTCTCGGGACGCCCAAATGTCCCGGTTAACGACTCACGCTGATTACTTGGGGGAATTGGTAATTGAAATTCTTAGAAGAGCTAAAAAAAAACGAGCCACGCTGGTATTTTGGGCAAATCGGTAAATTCCTGGGTTTTTGGATTAGAAAGTCTTCGGCAAATCGGACAAATGTTACGGTTTGACTTGCAAGAAATCTGGCGACCCTATTTATATCACATGTCTGCAATACTGACTGCAATGGTAAAATCAAATGAAAATTATTAAATAATATTAGACAATACACGAATGACGTATTTTACGTCGGGTACCTTCAGCTGGTCTTGATAAAATATTATTGAAGTGTAAAAAATATACTGTCCATATATTTACCGACAACGAAGTTGTCATTGTGTACACATCACTTACTCAGAATAAATAGTATTTATGTCACTTCATTAAAGTACATATTGTCTTCAAAGCTTAGACACGAACGTGATGTGGTCATTTCAATAGAAAATCACACAATTATTATTTACGAGTAAAATAAAAGATAAAAACATACTTTTTGAATTGAAGCGATTTATTCATTTTATGATAAATTGTTACTTTCGAGGTCAACGGGATCTTTGTGATTTCAAGTGCAAACGAATAATGCAATGTTTAACTATAATGACAGTTTGTTTGATGTTCAAAGAATGTATTATTCTATATTATATTATCATTGTAGATCTGGTAAAAAACTTTAAATCTATTCAACGAAAACGTTTTCTTATTAAAATTTGAACGTTCGAAAAAAAACAGTCTGCAATTATCGAAATTAAAATTTTCAACAAAAAAATCTAAATACAAAATCATATATTTAAAATTTGAACTCTATTGAGAGGTTAAAATGTATTTATGATGAAAAAAAATGTGCAAGTCGATTTTCAGAGCTTTTAAATACACTCGTGTTAGGTGTAAACTTTAAATAATGAAATACTCGTGTAAGCGTTGTGGTGGGCTTCCGTACCGGATCTCATATTTTATTCGATCAATTTATCTATTTATGTTTAAAGGCATGGGTTTTTGTGATGTCTAAAAACTCCCGCCCACCCTTTCCGATCCTTTAATAAAAAGTATACAACCGTGTGTGGAACGTGGTTAACATCATTGGGTTTAGTTACAGTGCTCACGAGTTTGACTCCCAGCACAGACAGATTTGTAAATCGATAAAAGGATCTCTGTTCCATTAAAAGAGTGTCTGTAATATCTTAAATTTCCTTCCAGTCATCTGATCCTGAAAACGAAGCATGGCGTGAGCAATTAGCTAGCCACTAGTGCTACCATAACTAGGGCATCCAATCCCGGGATCTCGTCCAATTTTCTGATCCCGAAATCCCCGGACTGACATGGTCGTGATCCCGGGATTTCGGGATTGAGAAATCTTGAGAGAATTTGGAAAAAAAACGACTTTCGGAGATAATCTAGGTAAAAAGTATACCAAATCGAGAATTTCAAATTCCTCGGTGAGCTAATCCCAATCCCGGGGTCCCGGGTTTGGAAAAAGGCTCCGGGATTTGATACCCTAATCGTAACCCTATTCTTCTATGTCTTACTCTCTTCGAAAAAGAGAGGTTAAGTAACTGAGTTATAACCAATTTTCGTATAATAAAAAAAATACTCGTTAAAATAAGCTTCATCAGAAATCCATATTGGGAGTGGACATGGTTCAAATTATAGTATAAATTAAAAAAAATAGTGATTTATTACTGATTAAATATTACCAATAAATACTTATTAGGCTTTAAACATCTCTGAAAATATATTTAAGTAACCTTCGTAGCTTGACGAATAATATTGTTTACATCAGTACTTCCCAAACTGGGGACCGGGGTCCCCTGAGGGGCCGCAGGTTTTCTCCGGGGGCTGCGGATTATTTTTTTCAGATTTAGGGGACCGCGATATGATAATTTTTGGAAAGCACTAATCTACATCCTTGCAATTTTCAAGACAGCTTTAGTTAATTAATATAAACCATGTTCTGAACCTTGTTATTATGAATTATTCAAGCTGAAATATTATACAGTGCTAATTCCGTGTCCAAATTATCTTATAATACTACTTTTACATTGCGGTGTATTAAAATAAAATCATTATATCTAATCTATTAGTGAATTGCTAATATTAAATATAAATATTGTTTAATTCATTAATCAACAGTCCATTGCAGTATAAGTATTAATGTCCATAATTATAGAAGTCTCGAAAAACTTAATCTGTTATCGTAAAATCTTTCAAAAAATAAATTTACTAATTAACCGAATTCGTTCAACTTCGAAGTAGTTTGAGAATGATGTTGTCATTATTTTTGCATGGCTTCCTTCCTGCTGGTTACTAAATTATGTTTATGTATTCCACAAAATCAACAAAAAAGCAAACGTATTATTAGTGTTAAAATGCGATTATTTGAAAAATAATAGCACATAATTTAATAAACAAGTCGTAAATAAACAGTTCCTGTATTTATGGTGTAATTCACAACAATCTAATAATTTATTTCGCACTAAAACTTCATCAATATCAGCGCCATTTGCAAATTTTAAACAAATAGACAAAGTGTCAATAGTTCACAGAAGAAGTAATAAAATATACAAATTTTCCAGCTCGAAATTCGTGTACATTCCGCACTTGGGACTTTTTTATTTGAACTTTTTGCTCACTAGAGGTGATAATATTTGGAGTCCGTTAAGGATGTTTTTTTCATTTGGTAACACTGTCATCGTAAAATGACGACATCGTTGCAACAAAATGATTGTATTTTATTTTACGCTTGGAATCAAATGACTTGAAAAATATGCACTGGATCATTTATCATTAAGTAAATCTGGTAATTTATTTGCAAATTTTGATCGCTAGATCTCGTAAATTGTAGATATTTGAAAAATATCGTAATCGGCTATCTTGTTTGGCAACCGATAGAATGCAGCATAAATACAAAATTTAAATAATATAATCAACGTTTATTTGTTTTTGATTTTTGACAGTTTTCCAAAAATGTTTCATTAAAAGAGCAGTTGTTATACTGTATTTCCTCAGCCAAAACTACACTTCATTTCTATGTGACGTCGTTTAATATATGTCAGCGTCTATATTTTATAACCATGATAATAAAAAAATAAAAAAGTTAAACCTTAGTAAGTTAACGCGAAAAGCTTATGCGACAGCGTGTGGTAGATGTATTTATTTCTTGAAAAATCCACTATGATTCAAATGGTGTAGAGTTTTTGTCCGTGGTCGAGTGGTCAACGTCGTTGGCTTTGATTTGCACTGGCTAAAGACCCAGTATGCATAGATTTTTCAATCGATTTAAAGTCTAAATTTCCATTCCACTATCTATTCGATTCTAAGAATGGAGTGTCGCAAGAGAGATTAGCTAAACTTTAGTTCCGTCCTTACCCTATCCTTCTATTAATTCTCCATCATATAGGTTGAGAAATTGAGTAACACGCAGTTTTCGTAGAAAATTTTCTGTTGAGATAAGCTGCATTGAGAGTTTATATGTTCCACATTGGCACAAAGCTAAAAAGTCTTCATTACTAATTTTCACTTTAACGATTATTATTGAACAGATTTTATAATATAACCGTAACAGAGTGGTAAGCATTCGTGTTTTTATTCTTATTATCTGAAATCTGAATCTCAAACAGGACTTTAATCAATTGGTTATTGTAATTATTATTCAATAAGGAAGTGATTTTTTTAAAATTTGACTTTTGTTGTTTAATTTTCCTACGCTTTACAATACATTACATGTTTAATGTAGGAGGCATCTTTGCATCGTATGCTGGGATAAAATAAATTCGTTATAATTTTACTAAGGTACATTTTGGAAGCTAGACGTGAAGCCATCAACTGTTTATATATTACATAACAAATATGGGAAATAATATGTATGGTACTTATATTATTAACAGTATAAATAATCCATTATGAGTGCATTTGAATTTACACTGGTTAAAAGATAAGTGTTTTTCGATGTCTTGTAAAAAAGCATAGCACTTCAATAATAGCAATAAAATTGTGTTGTCCACCATTTTTTCGTCTATTGAATGTTTTATCTTGTATGCCTTACAATTGAAGCGTATATGCACTATACTTGATAAAACTTACGAGTGGACATCATCTCAAAATTTTAAAACGTGTTTTACCGCTCCTTACAATATTTCCAGACATAAATTTGCTCGCTTTGTAATATTATGTCAATCTAGTATTTTTATTATTATGCCAACATAAAAAAATAGTTTAATTATTCTGCTCTTCCAAAAATGGAAACATGTACAATAAAAATATAAGAAAAATAAGCTATTCCCTTGACCCTTATTTTAATTTAAAAAAAAACCTCCAATATTTATAATGCTTTATTTTTATATTGTTTTTTTAGAATCGTTATGTCATGATTTACATGTTGATATACCTTAAATGGATATTGCTGGAATAAAAATATAATTTTCAATTGTGTGAGTTAAAAGAATTTATATAAAAATATATAATATATTCAACGTAACAATTTATATGGATATTAAAACAAACTGTTCTTCAAAATGTGCCCAGTCGCCTTGTTCGAACCATTTATTTGCCAAGCAGTACCGAATTAGGTTAGTCAAATACAAGAATGTTGTCAAGTTATTTATGTTATTTATGTATAATACTTTATGCAAATCGGTTTGGAAATAGTCTAGTGGTAATAATTTTCGGTCTGGCACTAAGGGCCAAATGTTGAATTGAGATTGTGTTCAGAAAACGTGGGCATTGGAGTTACGTAACTTTATTAAATGATTTTAAAAATCATCGAGTCGAGTTGGACATTTAATGATGTATGCTTCTCAGAAAATTAAAAATTTATTAATGATTCTTAAACGACTACTGAAATCTTCATATATTTAATAAAGATGTTGAAAAAAGTTTTATGTTTAAATGATACGAAATGTTAATTATATACTCAATCATAAATACTATAAAACATAGTTTGCAGTATCATGTTTTGTTATTTTAAAGTAAGTATGCTTAAAGCTGGCTTTGCTCAGCGTGTGTGTATATTTTTTACCTTTGTAAAAACAAATTAACACATGGTTAACAAATAATTATTGTTGGTGACTTATCCTAATTCAATAATAATTTCAAAATATTGTTTTTTAAAGAGTGAATTTAAAATGAAAAAAACATATACACATGGAATATTAAAAGTAAATTCAACAAATGAGGCATCAAATCAATTGGACATGTTTTAATTTTCATTCTTTTTTATATTGTTTCAGTAACATCTACATTCAAAGAACCGATTGTAGGATGGATTGACAACCTTTACGGACCGACTGGAGTTATTGCTGGTGCAGGTATAATATTATTTATTATATAAACTTCATTTATAAAACCAAATGAGAATAATTACAAATATTATTTTTAAACGCCAGTTGTAGATAAACTGGATTCAAGCTAATTATTAATAGTTATCATATTTTTTTTTATAAAGTGCATATATGCAAATGTAACTGAAATATGTAGGTAGTCTAACAATTTTTAAAATACAGTGGAACCCCGTTCTACCGTTCTCGCATTGTTCGTTTTCCAGCATGGATCGTTTATTTTTTATAGTCCCGGCCAAACAACCATAATAACAATGTCAAAGAATCCCGCATTCATCGTTCCCCGATTTACCGTTTTCCTCGATCTATCGTTTGAATAATTTGGTCCCTTCACGAATATTATCCCGATTGACCGTTTTCGTTGAATATTTTTCATTAATAGTTTTGCCTCGGATTTCGTTTCGCGTTTTTTTCAGTGGAACCCCGATCTACCGTTCCCGTTATCTTCGTTTTTTGGGTCGTTTATTTTTTACTCGACCGTGACCCCGTCATAACAATGTTTAATAATTCCACGTTTATCATTCCCCGATTTACTTATTTCCTCGATCTAACCATCATCTAAATATTATCGTCCCGTCCCAATTATTATCCCGATTGACCGTTTTCGTAGAATATTTTTTTTTCGCTCAAATAGTTTTACATCGTATTTAGCTACACAAATAAATAAGTTTTTTGAAAAAGAAATATTTTTGGTATTATTCGAAGATTTCCCGCATTATTCGTTCATTTATTACGGTCCCTTGAAAAACGTAGAATCGAGGTTCCACTGTATATAATTCAGAACATATTTGTATGAAATTAGGAATTTAAAATGATTAGGTATGCGTACCACAAAAAATACACGATCTAAAATTTTCAATCTAGGGAAATTTTTTGTAAAGTATTTTATCAGCAGATAGCAATTATTTCCAGTTTCAACAAGAGAAAATACACACTCATATATATATCCTGATTTTAACAGGATTTGACTGTTGTGCATCAGTGCATGAATTGCAATCGTATGTCATAGCTTAAGGGTGATATAACTGCTTAAAATACCTAACCGGTTTTTTAAAAATAATTACTATTTCGACCTTGTATCATCGATAATTTAATAAAAAATTTAAATAGTTTTGACTTATTACCTGCTTGAAACACTTGTAGTATTAATTGATTTAAGCGTGGTGGCTAAGACGTCAACCGCGTAGTCAGGGCCGGCGCTTTAAATTCGGCCGCCCCGGGTAAGATTCTATTTTCCCGCCCTAGTTATAAAATTCCGTACGGCGCTTAGACATTTGGCCGCCTGTCCAGATCTCTTTAGTTTTACCGCTAAAGGCGATCGCCTGCCCGATCATTTGAAACAAGAATTGAAGTCTGTCATTGAATCTTTCGATTTTTTTCCCATTATAGAAATTATTCTACAGATGTACCATTTTAACTTGACTGTGGCAGAACTCAGAACTAAAATTGTCGCCCTAGGACGTGCTGACTATGGCAACGTTAATGATGCGATGGTGGCGCCCTCGCGGACAGTCAAGTTACGCTGGTACATCTATAGGTCTTAATTTACTACTCCTCTTATGATCACTTAACGCATTTGGTGTTAGTAGATTTCAACCTCTAATTTCAGTATTAGTTCGCCCGCAGTAGTCAAAAGATTGTCCATCCATCAGATCATACCATTGCGACTAAAAACCCAATTATTTTAAATATCATTAGGTCAGTCAAGTTATATTCTTAATTACGTATATGAAACTTGGCTTACCCAATGGTTTCTTAGATTTAAATATTTCAATGTAAATTATAACACCATACTTAGTTTTTATATTATTTAAAAAATGTAGAAACTATGTATGCGTCTAATTAATAAAAGTTAACAATTATTTCGGCATCGCTTGAATAATTTGACACGATGTTGTCTGGCGTGATGCCGAAAATTGCTAGTATCTATTATGAATTTATAATTCTTGAAGTTCAATACTATTTTCACTTCATAATGTGACAAGTTTCAATCGTAATAAAAATATGAAAGTTGACACAATTTTTACGATTCAAATTTCATATTAAATTTCCGCAAAGCACTTTTAGTTGATATCATAAATTACTAAAATCAATTTTAATTTATTTTTGGCATGTAGACACGAACTTGCGTCAGTAAGTATACGGTTTTGTAACTTCTTTATTGATTTCAGCGACTGGACTTCTGAGGACTCTTCACTGCGACGGTAAAATGAATGCAAACATCGTGCCAGTTGACTTTTGCGTGAATGCCCTCATTGTATCCGCGTGGGACATTGCCAAAAACTCCAAAGAGAGGCAAGTTCAATGTATTTCATGAAAATTATTAATCAGTTGAAAAAAAACAAATAGTTTTATTGCGTAACAATCTTAGCTGACGGAATATTATCGTAATCTTCGAGGATTGCGATAATCAGGTTCTGCATATCGCCCAGAAGGTTGTAGATTGAAGTCTTGGGAAATATTAAAACATTGAGATCACATCGTATTACAAAATTGCTGTGTCGAATTAAATTATTTTTATAAGATGATTTGGATGGTGGAATTAATTAACAAATGATGAAACGACTTAAATACTAGTAGGGCTATATTATATCGACCATAATCAGCAAAATAGCTTAAGCGATACAATTAGGTAAATTGCTTTATAGACCAATAATTGCTCAATATCGCCTGAGGCGTCATTCACAAAAAGTTTTAGAGCGTTATCTCGTTCGTCTTATCTTTTTTAGGGCTTGTGCATTCTAGTGTTTTGACTTGTTATCGTATGTGCCACGTAGACCCCGGTTGAGAAATGCTGATATAGATAACTGAAAGTAGTCAGACAACTGAATTATAATATCAGGATAAGCATGGACCATATATGGCCTGAGGGGTCATTCACAAAAAGTTTTAGAGCGTTATCTCGTTCGCCTTATCTTTTTTAGGGCTTGTGCATTCTAGTGTTTTGACTTGTTATCGTATGTGCCAAGTAGACCCCGGGTGAGAAATGCTGATCTAGATAACTGAAAGTAGTCAGACAACTGAATTATAATATCAGGATAAGCATGGACCATATATTACTATTTACTAACCGCACTTAATGAATTCCTTCTTCGAACTTAATTTAGAAAAAACCTCCTGTCAAATTTATAAATTGGCGGTTACAATGTTCTGCCTATTACGGTCATATCTAGCAGTTTTCGTTGTAATTGATTGCTCATCAGGTTGGAATATACGAAAGTATCTAAAATACTTACATTATTTTTTAAATCGACAAATGCATTATTTGTATGCAACGTCATGTGTGTAGATCAGTCTGTTGAATTCTCAACCAAACCTTTACAGACGTGCGGTAAAACCAAGAAAATGCAAGATACATAGACAAAATTTATATGATGTACTTGACCTCGCTATTTCAATTATATTTTTTCTTTAAATTAAGAGAAGGGTGCCCTATTATTTAACAATGACAATAAACATCGAGGGGTTTTGCTTTAATAATGCATTATTTAGTTCAATGTCAAACGGGTATGCTTAAAAAATGTTTGGGATTCTAGGTCAAGTTTGATGATAATCGATTTATTTGCTATCGATGTTTAGAACTATTATATCATAGTTGTTATTATTATGAAACGAAACGTAAGAGCAGGTTTAAGTGTTGTTACATTACGTGAATTGTTTAACAGCTGTTACATCGTTAAAAAATATCGTTGATGTTTAGATATTGAATTGTTATTATTCGTTTTATGTTTCAGGAAGGAAGAAAATATGCTCATTTATAACTATGTTTCTGCCGTTGAAAATCCAATCTCCTGGGAAGAACTATTGGTTTACAACAAAACATATGGATTTGAATATCCTCTGTCGAGTGCTGTGTGGTAAGTCATTTAAATTGAGTGGATATTACGAATGTTTTAAAAATATCAATGATTTTAAACGATGCAATAATGCACACAGCAGAGTTCTTCAAATGATTGGTTAATTTTACTCACCTAATTATTTATTTAATGCGTCGAAACGCAAATTGAAATTGCAGATTCTTTATATTAAAAAAAAAACAATTTTTACAATTTGATGACAAATAATTTAAAATAACTACTTCACACTTAACCAGAAAGAATAAAGTAAGCTTCCTATAGGTGTATTGTTCTGGCAAATTTAAACATAGTCCCGTCCCGTTGGTTTCGCTAATGTTTGTGATAACAGTTTTAACAGAAAAAAACTTTTCTTAATATCATATGCATCCGTGGCATACCCTTTGCCATTTTCGTAGATGTAGATTGTAGAGCAAGGATGTCCAACATTTTTTTTTCCGTAGAATCGACTGTTCAATTTTAAATTTTCTTGTGATCGACTTCTAACATGATTCTTATAATAAATTATATTTAGGGTTTTTTTCCCTTCTTCAAACTTAGAAATGTTTATTTTAAATGCGAGAAACATATCATTAGATAGGTATGTGATTACAAAATAATTCAATTTTAGTATATTTTATATTTAAATTATATTTTTTTTCGAAATTCACGGAAGCTTTCGGGATCGACGAAATTTTGCTTTGGGATCGACCGATCGATCGCGATCTACCAGTTGGACACCCAAGTTGCAGAGTATGCAATATTATACTCTATAATTAAATAAAAATAGGATGCATACGATAATTTTAAGGAAGAACGAGAAGTTTTTTGTCCTTAAATTTATTAGGACTTAGAGACTGATTAAGGGGGTTCATATTACGTTAAGTTAAGTGTTTTCACTTGGTAAAACTAATATTTAATAATTGCAGCTTTTTTCACTGTTGTAAGGATCAATCTTTTATGATTTATTCGGACAATCAAAAAAGAATAATTTTAAATAAAATTAAAGCAAATATGCCAAGAAGCTAAAAAAATAATATGCTTTACAACATGCATATTTTTTACATTACGATCAATCTGATACGTAAATCGTAAATTAATTGGTAATCAAAAACTTGCTTTAATTAAACAAAATTGTTTTAAGAGTTGGCGTTTTATATGTCGACTGCGAAAGAAAACACAACTGCAATAATTACATTTAAGTTATACAAAAATCATGTCGAGTATTAGATACCCTTTTTAATTAGTGTCTAGGTCAGGGATGGCGAACCTACGGCACGCGTGCCTGAGGTGGCACGTTTGAGAATTTGGATGGCACGCGAACGATTTCCAAGATCAAAAAATTGAATTTTTAAGTTTAAAAAAATAAAATTTTGATTACATAATCCGTGAATTATTAATTCATTCAGTTTTATTAATTTTCAAATGTTTCCCAAGACACTCAAGAGACAATCGTTTAAAAAAAAACATTTTTTGTTTTTTTGTATTTTGTTGAAAAAAAAATACTGCTTGGGCACGCCACACAATCAAGAAATAATATTTGAGGATTTTCGGCACGCGGACTCAAAAAGGTTCGCCATCCCTGGTCTAGGTCCTTATACATTTGAGAATAGTCTGTAATAATTATTATTAATTGCCCATCAGCATGTGCAGTAATCTGGTATCATTTATTTGTACTTTTTCAGGTATTACAGCTTCACAATGAACAAATCACTCGTCTGGCACAAAATCTACTCAATACTTTTTCACACAATTCCTGCTGTTCTAGTTGACACTGTGGCTACATGTATTGGACAGAAACCCAGGTGATAATTTTGTACTAACAATCCCAGTTTCGTGGTCGAGTGGTGAAAGTCGTTGACTTCGGTCGAGGTGCTCGTCTATTCGAATACCAATACGGATAGTTTCATATTATAGATTGATTTTCAATCGATATATGGATCTCTATTTAAAAGCATGGATGTCCGAAATTTTATCCGTCTATCTTGCACTAAAAAATAAAGGAACTGATGAAAATTAGTTGACCGTTGGTTTAGTTCTAACCGCATCTCAATGAAAAAAAATCTTGTCATATTTCTTAAAAAAATACTGCAGAATTTGAGATATAGCAAAACATCCGTGTATAACAATTCAGTTTGTAAGAAAATATTATTGCTGAAGCAATAAATTAAATGTTTTTTTATGCACGTCCGCTTTCAAAGTAGAGCATATTGCCTCCTAATGGAGGTATCTTAACATAAGCTTTTCTGCGAGAACTTTTTTCAACCTCTCTTTTCCAAAGAGAATAGTAATGATAGAAGGATTAGGCTAGGGAAGGACTAGTGATTAACTAATCGCTCTCGCTACGCCCAGTTATTGTAGGATCGTAAAGGTGAGAGAGTATATTAAGACGTCACAAACACCCATGCCTACGAACAGAAATTGATAAATCAATCGAAAAAATGCTGTTCGTACTGGAACTCAAAACTGTGAGGTCCGGCACGAAAGCCAACGACACTTACCGCTGAGCCGTAAGACCCAACATATATTGTATTTTAAATTGATATTTTTTCCCAGGCTTCTCAAGATGTACAGGAAGGTGCACAAGTTCTCGGAAGTGATTTCATATTTCTGTACGCACGACTGGGAGTATACGAACGATAATGTGCAAGGGCTCTGGCAAAAGATTGACAATGACGATAAAAAGGTAATTAATTCATACACAAGTTTTTTTAAACGGAGTGTTAATTCATTCAAGTAGCTGCGCTGTGGTACTAAATAGATAGCCGTTGCTCTTTTCCTGAACCCAATTTTCAAGAATCGTGTATCAAATGGCGGTAAATTTGAATAAATTTGTAAATATATTAGATTCTAAGTATTTTAGAAACGACGAATTTTCTAAGTAAATTTTGAGTTTATTTTGATTATGATATTAACGTTGCTCTTACGTTTTGATCCCTACCGAGAAGATGTATGTATAATATGGAACTTTTTAAAAAAATAAGTGGAAGACTAAATCTGACATCTTAAAAGAGAAAGAATTTAAATAAATAAACTAATCATGAGGCGCTGAATAATACTGTCTAACTCGCTTTAGTTTTTATTATTTTTCCTGCTTTAACTGAGAAATGACTATAATTATTTTGTACAATCATGATGCAAAGAATTTTGAAAAAAGTTGAGCGCCACTGAGAAATTTAAATAAAGATTGAATATCACTGAAAATACACCGAATCTCTTTGGGTAAAAAAAAACGTTGGGCGGTAGTTGAAAAATGTCAGTCAGGGAAAAATATTATTATACATTGACACCGGAAATAGGAAAATAGTTCTGGTATTTTATTTTCCGGTTTAAAGAAAATGGTTCCAAAATAACAGCAGTTTTCAAAACGTCATACAATAATCACTACAAAAACAACTTGTGTGACACACATTTAATTAAAATAAACAGTTGACTTTAATTATTAATGTGTTTGTATTTTTTAGCTCTTCCCGTTTAGCATAAAAGATGTAGATTGGATTTTCTACTTCACATATTATATAAAAGGAATTAGGGAATATTTATTCAAGGAAGAGTCCAGCCAAGAGGATGCCAGAAAAAAATGGATGAGGTGAGGAATACTTCAATGATGGTTACAAATAGTATTGGAAAACATATTCGTTAAATGAAAAGGATGTCATTAGTTAAAAGAATTATTATCAACGATTATTAACCTTTGATTACTGTCAAGCATACATACCAAAGAGATATATATTTATTTGTTCGAAAAATATTTTATTTAATATGCTTGATTCACTATATTTGTTTTTTTTTAGGTTTTACTGTCTCCATATCCTGGTGAAGACCGTGCTGGCATGCTCATTTTCTTATGCTACATTATCAATGCTATACAGACTATTCGCAAAAGCAATAAGGCCATAAATAACAGAAGAATACAACAAAGTTTAAATTTATTATAATTATGTGTGTTTTATAGTTTTAATAATAGTTTATCGGAAAATAAACCATCCGAATTGGTTACTGATCATTATGTGTTATAATAAATTATAATATTTTGCTTAATGTTTAACATATTTATTTATAATACTGTCATTAAATACTTGATTTGTATATTTAAATATTAATTTTATGTTTTTAGATTAAGAATGTTTTTTATATTATATATGTAAAATTTCAGTGATTAATATTTTACTTAAGTGACGTGAATATATTTTTTTTATTGTATTGTAAATTTAACCCAAGTTAAAAGAGTTGTATATAAATCACATCAAACGATTTTGGATATTTTAAAAAATCAGAAATAATTTTGATAATTAAAAAATGGGAAAAAGAACATTCTAGCACAGTTTATACAGAATTGTAATTAAATGGCTCTAAAATTCGTGCAATAGTATTTTTTTAACATAGTGCTAACAAGGAAATGAAAGAACTTCAATAGTAAGCCACTCTCATTACACTCCTAGAGTTGGATATTGATAGGGCTTCCAATTAACCGGACTTAAACACTAACCGGTTTTCGGTTTTTTTCTGACAAATAAACCGGGTAACCGGTTTAAACCGAAATATCATGTATTTTGATTAGGTAGGTAGGCAAAAAAATCGTAGAAATTTTTCAATATTTGGCATAACAGCTAATACTCCAATTTCAAACAAAAATCACGACATTTATCTTAATGGGACTCTAGTTACCAACCTGTTTGCTATGGCAAAGTAACAATTGCTATAACATGTGAAAAAATATTTTATGATGAAAAAAAAATATACGTCAAATAAAAAAAATAGATCTTGATTATAAAACTCACCAAAAGAATGATGTTTAAATGCATTCAATTTTTAAAAAATACCAACTGGATAAGACAAGAAATCCAATGTTTTGACAAAAATAGAGTAGAATACCAAAATATTCACTTAAATATATATAAATATATATAAATTCACAAAATGTCAAATTATTTGAAAGAGTCATTTCTGTTCACAACATGAACAACTTTGAGACAGAAGTAGATTATTTTACAAATATATATATATGTATATGTACATGTTTGTTGTATTTTGTGAATTGCTTCCTATATAACGCAGTAAATTCATTATAAAACATTTTTCTTTTTGTAAAAAACAATGAAAAATAAGAAGAGTATTTTTGATACAACCCGGTTAACCGAGAGAAATAAACCGGTTTTCGGGTTTTTTTCAAAACACACGATAAACCGGTTAACCGGTTTCGGTTTAAACCGGTTTGGAAGCCCTAGATATTGACGAAATATTAGACAAATATACTTCGAAAGAAAAAAAATGAAATAAGAAGGAAAAAAGGTATGAAGCCAAGGTTCACCCGAACTCTACAGTCATTAATGAAGAAGAAAATTTTGATTAATGATCTCATTCTGTCAAAAGATTTTTGAGTCAATTTTTATTTACAATTTTAGACCTTCACAGTTTCGTTTGATAAAATCATCTTTTTTTTACCGTATTATATTATATTTGGTGGCAAATACTTGATGCTTCAAATTCATTTGTTCATTTAATACAATATTTCAATCAATTTATGGATATTTTTTTGTACAATTATAAAAGTTTAAATGTTCTTTATATAAATTGAAAAAGCTTTTTAATTGCCGGTGTCGGAAGCCGGTGTTGACCTTCAAATGTAACGTGAAAAAAGTATTGTATTATTTTTATTTAATTAATTAATACGATAGTTTTATAAAATTAATTTAAGTAGAACATTTATTGTAATGTGTGTACTGCAAATTATCGCTCAAATTAATATCTATACACAGGCAATATAATTGTTTTAATTAATTTGGGGAAAAATGTCATCTATGGTTGTTAGTAGTAGTGGCTATTGCATAATGATAATGGCCAGTAAAAGTGGCACATAACATAACACATTTACATCATATATGTTAATTTTGACAACACTTCTCTGACCTGTGTGCCTTTTTTATACAGACTGTTTACAAATAAACGCGTGTGACTATTTGAATAAATAATTAAAATAATTAGATCGTCCAACAATATGTTTTGTTATTAAAGCGCATTTTCTTTTTGTTATGACTGAACAAACATGGTATTCATATTTTATTTAATTTGATTTCGAATTCAATCATACTGTTTTTTTGGTTATTTTTTTACAACAGAATCAAAAAATTATTAAAATTTTAAATATATAAATAATTGAATTAAATTAAATTGTAATACACTTGAAAAAACTCGTTTTTTCTTGTATGTCTCACTGAAACCAATTATCAATCAATTATTTATTATTAATTCGACGCTTTATTTATTATACCAACAATTTTAATTATAAAATTACTAAGCAAAAGTCCAAAAAATATGTCATACGACATTGATGTAGTGAAAAGCTTTGCAAAAAAGGCTTCAGTCTAAGTTCTGGAAAATTCAATATGAAATGTTTATAAGATCTCTTTTCTTCTTGATTAAGTTAAATTGTATCACTGTTCTCTGCGAATTAAATGTTTTTTTTTTAAATAACTCGGATTGGCAGATAAATCTTCCATCCATCGTTATACTTTAATTGATAATGTTTATTAAAAATTATGTCTCAAAAGCTTATAAGATAAGATTTGTGGAACAATCTAGTTTTGTCAAGATTGTAAGCAAGTAATATCCTTTCACCACCTCAATACTACATACAACTAGGCATTTCTGATTCGATGTGAAAATGAAATTCAAGCACTATTTGATTAACATTCATTTAAGTCAGTGTCTGCCAAACTGTGTGCCGCAAGAAGTCTCAGGTGCGCCGCGGTGGAAGAAGCCTTAAAAATGTCATTTTTAAATAATGCCTTTTTGGTAGCAAATTGAGGATTTAAAAATCCTCGATGAGCTAAAAAAAAAGGAGTTTTGGAGATAATCTGCGGAAAAAAGTATACCAAATCGAAGATTTCAAATTCCTCGGTGAGCTAAAAAAAAAGGAATTTTGGAGATAATTTGCGGCATCTTGGTGTGTCGCGGTACTAGTTCGATTCATCAGTGTGCCGTAAAGGAAAAAAGTTTGGTAAAGTAAAATTCAATTAAATAATATCTAATTGAATTTTATAAAAGAAATTGCTCAAAAATATTGAAAGTCAAATTGCTTAGTTTCAGTATTGAGTGATTTGTAAGATTATAAAGATTTACAAAATTAACATTCCAAAAACTTTAAAAGACATATTGATCTTATATATATGATCCAATATTTTTTTTATTGCTCCAATTTACAATGTAAAATTTTACAGTCGTTAAAAATCTGCCAATAAAAATACATAAACAATAAGGCGTCAGAAAATTAATTAGTAAACAACCTGTATTCACAAAAATATTTTATTTTAAATAAAAATAATTTACGACGTTTTAACAGTTATTGGATCTCTAAAGGAAAGTGTTAAATCACAACTTTCTATTAATTTAGTATTATGAGAATGAGGCTAAGGTTGAACGCATATTATTCTTATGCGTATAAATAATTATCGAGATTTGTTGGAAACAGTGTGTATAACTAAAAAAAACAACATTCCAAGCAATTTGAAATGGATATATATTTTATGATCAATTACATTAAAACTATTCTAGGACATATAAACAAGTTGTTATTGTATATTGAAAAAAAATTCGAAATAGTTGAACAACTGTAGAGTCCTGACTAGAGTTTGTGATCGAGAAATATTGAGATTTAATTGTCGTTTCTCGATAAATTTTAAAGTTCTTATTTTTTGTCAAATTTTATTACTTCAGAAGTTTTCAAAAAAAAGAAAGTTTCTAGAATGTTTTAAAATTTCTGATTAATAAATAATAATTTTGTGTAATTAAATAAGTCAAATACATTTAAAAACGATGTAGGCAAAAATCTACTGCCACAAAAAATCTACATCCGCTGCTATCGTTAGTAAAGTCTGAATATGTATTGTGTTTTGTGACAAATATATTATTTAAAGTTTTAAAATCTATATTATATTTATTTCACTATTCGTTTAATCTTGAGAACATAAAGACGTTTCTCTTATTCTCGATCCAAAAGGCCTCTAGTCTCGACGATGGCGTGCTGCCGAAATAATACTTGACTATCGTAAAGTAAAACGATAATTCAGTTATCATTTTTGTTGTGCTTGTAAATTATTGTAAATGTACTAGCGTCAATTAATACCATATGAATGGAAAAAATGTTTGTTTTATTAAAAACAAATACAATTGTAGTTTAAACAAAAGTGATAAAGGGAATGTATTTTATACACTATTTTGATTATTTAGTTTTTGTTCTGATTCTTTATTTATTAATTTATATAATATATATTTGTAATATTTTATATGTAAGAATCTTGCTCAATTCATTATATCAATATTTCATCTGAATATGACATATATTTTTTTAATTCTATGACTACTTAATAATAGGCTTTATTTCTTATAAACAACTGATGGCAATTATTGTAAATCATTTTTAATTTCATAACGTAATTAGTTTATAATTACATAGGTATGAACGGTAATTTGTGAGAAATGTAGTGAGTGCTTGTATAATATATTTTTTTAACGTTTGTATTCAATTTAAGCTTTGGAGCAGACAGACAATTAACTAAAAAAATAAGAGTGTAATGATAAAAAAATACAACCAGGAAAGTTTTGCTTGAGTTTATTATTTTTTTTCTAAAAGAGAAATTATATTTAAATAAAATTAAATGAGTACTGCAAATCGCTTTTATTTCAATGAGTTATTGGTTTTTAATTAATGACACGTTTTTGTAACATTGTCATTTATAATAATTTACTTTTGTTAATACTTTGATAGTATTCTAATACTTACACGAGTAATATTTATATAAATGAATAAAATAAGACGTCATTATTTTATAAAATGTAAATAACTTGGTTGGTTGCCTATGAGGGACTCGAAAGGTAATTCACTCTTTTAAATTATTGTATAATATGTTCGCTGGTGGTATTTTTATAAACTATAGATACATGTTATATAATAATTTATCAATATGACCATATCGAGTAATAACATAGTGAATTCTGAAAGCAACTGAAAGTGAATTATACTTTACAGTTGAAAACAATCTTCTGTGAAATTATAAATATAAGAATGAATAAAATTTGATTTTAGAAAATATTGTTTTTATTCTCTTTGTGATAAGCCAACTCGCCCAATCCCTTAAGTTTAAGTACAGCGTTGATGCAATACTCGCAGAAGGGAGCAGTGAAGTCATGGAGTTTTATCTGAAGCAGAAGTGGAGCACAACAAATACACTCCACTGCTCCACAAATATGTAATACATTAATAGTAATATGAAAATATTTTTTATATCCATGTCTGGAGCATATAGCCTCCTAATGGAGGTATGTCAACATAAGTTTTTTCTAAGATAACTGTTTGTTACTCAGTCGCTCAACCTCAATTTCTTTTAAAGTGAGTAGTAAGGAAATAAGGATAAGGACTAGAACAGGACTAGTGGTTGACTAATCGCTATTTCTACACCCAGTTGTTAAAGGATCAGAAGGATGGGAGGAGAGGAAATAATGTGAATTGGCATCACAAACACCCAGTCTTCGATCACAACTTATTTTAAAATTCACTGTGATCTGACCGGGAATCAAACCCAGACCTGCGTGATCGGTAGAGCATGCTCTAACCAACTGGACAACAGCAGGCAACAAGAAAATATAACACACACTAAACATACTACGTGTGATAGATAAATTTTAATTTTTAATGAGATGTTTATATAAATATATTTATTATATATTAAAAAGAAACGCATGTGCAGCATTTAAGAATCATTGCACAGGAACAGCGATAAAAAAATACTTAAATGCAATTACACAAAAATACAAATTCGTAAAAAATATTCATTTGTTTACGTATTTTTTAAAAAGCAATACGAGGTGCTTAAATAAGCATTTTGGGCCACACATAAAACCAGATAGAGCCGCAGGCTTAGAATAGCTGCTTTAGGGAGTCTAGTCACATCAAGTATGCTCACTACCGAAGTAAGTATCGAACGTTTTCCTCAGCATATAAATTAATTTTAAATGAGAAAAGGCAGACAACGAAAAACGATTTGCTGTCGGCGATTTTGTGTGAACGAATTAATAATGAAATCGACGAATCATAAGCCATATTTAAATATTAGCAAAAAAAATACATGCTATTTTACGCGGAGTGGAGCTGGGGTAATTATAAAGTTCTGGGGCGCAGCTGGAGCGTAGGAACTCAAAAAAGAGCCCGCTTCAATCCTCTGATTTTCAATATTACTGAAAAAGAGCGGTTGAGCGACTAAATAACAGCTAGTTCTCGTAAAAACAAATTCTGTTCTTCAGATTACACATTAGTAGTTATGTTTATAATTATTTGTAGTCGATATGATTTAAAAAATATTTGATTATTATAACGTTATTTAATATTTTTGAATATTCTCATCGAATTTATCTCGTATTTAACTTTAAAACACGGCTATAGAGTCGTTAAAAAAGACGATTCCGACTACTATTCCTTTCAACTAACATATCTGTTCATTCTAGTTGCTAGAAAAATTTAAGTAGATTTCACCAATCAATATGATGAATAGACCAATAATTGTTCAACATCTTTAAATTATTTTTCTCCGGTTTTCCTGATTCCGACTATACGACTCTCAACTTTGACTACAACTCCACAGCTCTGCTTTAAAATATTTGGCGCATTGGCATTGGCTATAATTCAAAATATATAAAATATATATTAAATCTATTACCAAAATATTTAAAAAAAATACCGAACAAATAAATGATTGACGAAATTTGATTTTAAATACCAGCATAATATACATACATATTAAGTATATTAGAAGTGTAAAGCTAATTTTCATAATCATTTCAAATGTAATGTTTCTTTGAACTATAATATAACCTTAAATGCTCGTTTATCTATGCTGAAATCGGTCAATCTTGGTCATGCAAATAAGTTCGATAAATAAGCAAATAAATTGTATAGAAAAGCAAATAAATCAATTAAATAAATATGCAATAAAAAAAAAAATATATTCGTGCAAATAAGTCCAACTGCAGAAAACCTTCGTATTTAACAAATGTTGGACGCACGTTTATTAAATATCTGAACCGCAATATAAATATTGCAATGCTTATTCACATTTTGTCCATAATACAAAAGGGCCCATGTACATATATTTTGAAAAATATACCGCCAAGTGGTTGGTATAATGAGAAAAGTCTGGCAAATTCTTGGTCTTCTGATATTAATCAATTATTTAACTTCTGAATATGCTCTTTAAATATGATTTAGTAGTTTTGGAGTGTGGTGATAAATTAAATGTCAAATAAAAATAAATTTGGCAAGGTTATGTGAATAAATTACAAATTTCGTAAATAATTGTAAAGAAGGTAAAAATTTCCCAACTGTTAAGATAAAAAATAGCCACTTCATGAAATTTCTTCATGTATAAAAAATTAGGCCAAATTATTTTTATGATATAAAAGCTTACATAATTCTTCACTTTATTTCTACATATAAAATCACAATTTAACATAGTATGGTAAGCGAATTTTAAAATGAATTATTTTTATTTATTAAATATTCTTACAGGCACCATAAAAATATATTCTTGATTGCGTTTAGAGTAAATTATAATAACAAAAAGTAAACAATTTAAAAGATATAAAATATGGATACGAATTGAATGGCTAAGGGCAGGAGAGGATGAATATGTTTTACAAAAGTTGTTAGTTGACAAAATTTGTTCTGGACGTCCGATTATCAATATTAAAAAAAAATCTAACATTAAGATGTTTGGGATTCAACAGAATAAATTCAAAATCTGAATTAATTACAGCAATCGTCATAATTCTTGAATGTAAAATATTAAGCAGCATACATTTATAGATAGATCGATTTAATTAGATATTTTGACTGAAATTTTTGCCCTTGTGATATCAAAATCACATGACAGATTTATCTACTTCCGGTGGCTATATTTCTCAAGATTTTTTGCTAATTCTACATTTATTTTATTGTAATTGTACTTCTCAACAAACAATTTGTTGCTCAAAATACATAATAATGTTATCTCGCAGGTAGCATAGTTTTCACATACAATCGGGTTCTTACGGTATTCATAAGCGGGGCGGGGGTTATGGGTTCGATTGACCGATTGGAAACATTCGTAATATTTTTTGATATTACATTAAATTGATGAATCCATTTTTTAAATATAAAATAGCGAAAAATCTTTGAACGAGAAATAGCACGGTTGTATAAAATATTAAAATAAGAACATATTGTATATAACCAGTGCTTTTTTTTAAAAAAAAAAGGTGCCGGAACGCACTTTTTTCGAGCATTTTCTGAGAAGGTATATTATTTATTATATATTCGAATATCATTTTGATAGAATTAAAGGCGGCTTTTCATATAATGCATAGAACATACAACAAAATATACATATTTTTATATTTATTTCAGAAATTTCAAATGAAAATTAAACAAAGAACATTACGTACATTATGTAACAAAACATTTAAAAAATATGTAATTTATTAAAAACGTTATCCAGAATTACATTTTAATTACAATGATTTCCACAGTTTTTCCCAATTTACGTCAGGTAAATGGTCCCTATTTTTTTTTTGTGTTGGTGTCTGTGGTCAAATGTCTTCCTCTTAGTAACCATTGATCAACGTATTTTGAAGGATCAAAAAGTATCAAAGGTGGTCCGATGAGTTTAATAAACAAAAGTGACGAAACTGTTTTGGTCATCAACGAAGCTCTCATTGGGCTGATAATTAAATTCATTTGTGAAAACCTGCGTTCACATTCACTTGAAGAAATGGGAATAGAATTCAGTGTGTGAATTAAACGCCCTTTCCAAGAAAGTACATACCTGATAATCTTTTGCATGACATTAATTTATGGGTCCTATGATACCCCATATATTCAAAAGAGATTAACAGTCAATGGCTTCCAAGAAAAGAAACGAAAGTTTTAAAATAGAAAAAATAAAATTTTACGAACATTTATTAAATTTTCGAGGAAAAAAGGTGCCGGAACGCCGTTCCGCCGCGTTACAGGGTAAAAAAGCCCTGTATATAACGAACATAATGAATCTAATATAATATAATGAAAATATACACTTTGGAATTCTTTTAGAATCACTTTTGAGGTGTTCACATAATCAATTATAATTGGCGGAAAGGTATTATATTAAAAAAATTAAATCCATTTTTTTACTAAATCCTCATTGAATATCAGTATTGGTTTCGCTATAATGATTCTTTTAGACTATTTTTGGTGTTCGTTCTTGATTTTGTATAATCAACCTTGAATTAATATATATGTTCACAGTTGGACGATTCACAATTCTCGTGCCGGCCCTGATGTTATAAATCATTGTAGAATATGTTTAAAAAAGTCTTTTACTAAAAAGTTTACTATACAATTTACTTAAAAGGAGCTTAATATATTTAGGCTGAAAAGTATAATAAGTAAAAATAAAAACAATTTATTATAATAACCTTTTTCTGCGTATACATTTTTCAATGTGAGAATTTCGCGTACCTTCATTGAACCATACAAATTAACGTGAAATGAACAGTGAAACCGGTTATAATATAGATAAATAAATGTGAAATTAGTACAAGAAAGTGTTTACATTTCTTAAATTCTTTTAAAAATCTGATTTGAAAAATATTTTAATTTTAAAATAAAATATGTGTTTATCGACTCCCGCCGAAGAATTAAAACAACGTGCTAAATAATGTTTTAAGCCTGTGGTGGCCAACCTTTTGCAAACTATGCACTTATTTTTTGTTGATGAGTTTAGAAGCGCCATACAACTCAAGTACCTTTTTTACCTTCTTACTAGGGATTCCAACTCGGATATCCGGATATCCGATATCCGGATATATCCGGCCCTTTTTAACTATCCGATATCCGGATATTTGGGAAAATATCCGGATAATATTCGTAATTATTTTAAATTAAGTATTTTACAAAATCGACGAAAGATGATATGAATACTGGAGTATTTACTACCTGGAAGAAACGATTACTTATGAGTAGTGTTTTTTTTTACCTTCCCCAAACTCGGGTATTATGAATTACTTATCTTGTTATCTTAATACTTAAAAGTTCGACGAATCAGCTCGGACTCGAGGCAAAAAAAACCTTTAATGCCGAAATTTCATTCATTAAAGAAATGCCGTTAGTGTAATCTAATGCAGCTGCAAATTTTCAATATTTTAATATGATGGAATAGTATTGAAATATGTATTTTCTCTATCTAAGGCATATACAGAAGTGGGAAAGGATTTAGTCAGGATCAGTTGATCATGAAACTTTGATCATGAAACATCTTTACTTGCGTGCGAGTTCTACAATTCATTACTGAAAACCAAGCAATCGAGACTGTCTAGATATTAACAAAAGCAGTCTGTAATTCGTTGTTTATAAAAATATGTTAAAAATATTTTGTTTAAAATTTTAATAATTTTGTATAAAATTTTAGCCATGTCAAGACGGTCGGAGTATGGACTCATTTTATGAGGAAAGATAATAATTTGCAGTCAGCGGTGTGTAAAAAATAAATGTGGGAAAACTATTGGATGCAAAGGATCTTCAACGACTCCTATGATAAATCATCTAAAATCTCATAATATTAGTGTTGTTTAAAACACTTCTAACAATAATACCAACACCAACAGCAAAGGAACGAGTATTTTTAACAGCAGGACAAATTAAAACTAAATTAAGATAAAATTTAAAATATGGTACATTTAATGCTCTCTTATTTTTAAAATATGAATAAATGACTTATATTACGAATAAACTCGTTTTAAATGTATTATTTTAGTACATAAATTTATATATGTAGTAATGTTTCGTTTTGTTCATACTTACTGAAACTATCCGGATATCCGGATATATCCGGATAGTTTCAATTTTACTATTCGATATCCGGATAGTTGAAAATGACGAATAGTTGGAATCCCTACTTCTTACGTTACTTCAAAAGAATAAGTAAGCGCAAGGATTCAATGCGCCACGGTTTGGCCACCCCTGTTTAAAGCGCAAAACGTAGATTTGACCGCAATAACCATTTTTTGGTTTTATTATTTATAGCCAATTTTTCTTTCTCTAACATGTGCAATAATTTTACGAAGTAATTGTATATTAAGATGTCGTTGAAAATAAAGATGTGAGCCTGCAATTTTTTAATTTTTCGTAGTTGGTTGAATTCATAACGAATGAACATGCACATGTAATATGCAATTATTCCATATTGAATTTAACCTTGTGTTGATTTTGAAATGTAGGAAGCTATTTCGTTTAATTTATCTATTCCTGCCAGTGTTTATTTTAATATAATAATTCAGTTAATTAATTCTGTGAATTGTAGTAATTTACTTACCCAAATGAAACAAATAAAAAAATCTACACAAATCGATGCATATTAATTTATAATGTGTATATAATATAAAAATGTGCTCAGACTCATATGAAATTTAGATTAAGCCTTAATTATCGTGCTCATTGGACCTTTTTGTTAAAAAACTTATTATTTTACTTGTAAAAATATTATTTATTATGTACGATTTCTGTCTGCACACTTTTAAATAAAATCAAGAACAAACTGTATTTTTTTTTGTTAGAAAACCTATTTTTTATTCGTTTCAAGTTCATGTTTAGTACCACAGTTATTTTACTTTCATTTATATATTTTCCACAAAAATATTGTCTACATTTTCCGAGAAATGAGTCTATTTTTAATGACTTAATCGAGTATGCTTGCATATAAATTTTTCGCATAAAATTAAATAAATTACGTAACAAATACATAAGGATAAAAAAATATAGCAATGAAACGAACCATTTTCCCTGACCTGAAAAGGCTTTATTGAATGGTAACTTTACAGGAAATACCGAGAGGGCAGTAGTGCTGGAAATGTTTTCCGTAAGCTTTAGCAAAAATTTACATCCGGCTTCGATAATACTATTATTAAACATGAGCTTATATTTCAGTAGTAATTTTAAAAATATGAATATGCATTTTTTAATATATAATTTTATATATTAAAAAAAGCATGTACAGCTAGCGACCGTGACAGGACTCGAACCTGCAATCTTCGGATCCGAAGTCCGACGCCTTATCCATTAGGCCACACGGTCTGTTGGGAAACACGACGTGTACAGTCTTTAACAGGGGTTGCAACATTTTGAAGGGAAGAAAATTGGAAAATTTTACGGGGTTGACCTATTTAAGTATCTACGTAGGATATCGGCCAGCAAGTAACCTATGGATTATGGTAACTATGTAAGGACACCGTAATGTGTATTAATGAAGACTTTTGCTTGTTTTTTTTGTATGGATAATAGTTATTAGCTTTAATTATGTTTAATAAATGCAAAATAATCTGCTCCAATATTTCTGTGGAGATTTTTAGAATGATTTTACTTGACATGCAATTTATTTGAAATTACTTTGCTATTTTGCCAAAGAAAGATTTTAGTGGTTGTATTGTGAATTTAGTTTTTTGGAATACCATAGATCGTAAAGAAAAAATAAAAACAAGTACAACGAAGTGGATGAGTGGACGGGCTTGATATGTCTGACAGAGTAAATTTATTTATTTTTATTAAATATGGTCTTTTTTGGAAAATATATTACAAAAGCTTCGCAACGCTACTTTTGTTTTAATATTTAAAGTATTTAGAAATCTCAAGTTGATTATCGGTTTCATGATAACCGGATTACCAATTCTTGTATCACCAATTTATTGTTACAAGTTTATTTATTATGCACTTACTTTGAGAACGATAAGGTGTATAATATATTAATTACTAAACAACTTTTAAATAATTACAACAATTTATAATTATTAAAAAACATAATGATATCTCCAGCGTCATAGACAGGACTCGATTTGTTATTTTTAAAAATAAAAATAACACAACACAAAAATACTTTGTATTTGTTTTAAATATAATAATACACATTAGAGTGTATTTATCTATGAATTATTATGTTTTTAATGAATAAAACTCTTACTTGTATTAACTCTACTTTTAATAATATGATCAGGACCGGTTTCATTCATGACGAGCATTATCAACTAATTATCAATAGACTAAAAATATAAAAGTGGGATTAGTAAAAATGAGTGTTTTATTCTTTTAATATAATAAATACCTTTCCACCAAGTATTGTCAGTGGAAATCTTAAAAAATACATACATTTTGTTGTTGTGATTCGTTGTTATAAATGTCAGCGACTCTATTATCGCACGCATACACTTATTTTGGACGATCTGAAATACTCAACTCATGAGTGTGTTGGATAGTCTGTATAACCAGTAACATGCCATCCTAAAAAATCACGTTCCCTGCCATGATGGCATCTCAGTTTCACAGTTTATTGACAGTATTAAAACCTAAGTTAGAAGCTAAAAAATATTTTTAAAAATGTATATATGCATACCTAAAATGATAAATACTTATTGACAATATTAAGAGAAATATTGAATGATTTAATGGCTCAACTATTTACGATTGCATCGTGGGCATGGAGGTGTTAATAAAACGAGCCGTCTGAATGATGTGTAATAAAATAAAAAATACAATTTTGTTATATTTTACGATATTTAACTTAAAAACAAGTTTGTATGAGTGTTGCCAACAGTGTCCATGCATAAAAATATTCGGTTAAATATATTTTTACATGAAAAATTCTTCACTACTGCGGTCTCGGGATGCGAGAATTTTCCTAGACTTGACAATTTCATGTCTCGTGCCCCGCGACATGAAAAAAGTTGATAATTCGGAATCCCTAATGAGGTGTATCTTCATCAGTGATTCTATTATATTCTTAAGTTTTAAAAAAAAACCACCTTTGTAAATTTACCGCGGTTGAACTGGTTATACCATGTCCATCGTGTGCGTTAGCAACGGGTGACTAAATGGAGAAAGAGAGTAGTGGGGAAGAAAAACAATAGCATATTTAACGATGCCGACAGTCTTTAAAAAAAATCTGTAATGCGAAAAGGAGTGTTGAGAACCGGACCGCATGAAAGATTGACTTGGCCCAACACGAGCTGTAGCGCCACCGAAGAAGAAGAATTTGTTTTAAAAATGAATATTTCATGTGTGTGTCATGGAGTGTAATCAAAATACGCAGGCAAAATTGTTTTCTATAATAATAAAAAATGTATCAATATTATATACCAGGGGCTCTCAACTGATAACACAATATGGTATTTTGTAAATTATAATTCTTAAAATCACTTCACGTGCACATGGATGACAATTTTGAATACCCTGTTAATCTACCGCTGTTTTTATTCAATTAAATATGCTTCAGTAATTTCAGTAATTAGTTAGAAAAAAATCATCTCAATAAATTTATAATATTATGCATTATATATAAAATAACACCCACATATTAAATAAGAGTTTAAACTGTACGTATATGCATATTATTTTGAATATAACTTTTGAGATAGACAATCTTGGGGGGAGGAATAATATTCTCAACTCCTCAGATATATACATTTAGTTTTCATAATATAAGTGCATTTATTTTGGTATCATTTACAAAATCTTTAATATTGTTTTGTAAATCGACATTGATCTACGTCTTTTATTTAATTTTATGTTGAAATTTGATTATACAATTTTACGAAATGATGACCAAACCTAAATAAACGGTTTTAGGTATCATAATAAATCATTAATTACAAAAATAATAATTGCTATAATTATATCCGGCTTGTGAAATCTTTTACGTTCCGTGCTCTGAAAAAACTTTACAAATGGACGCGGCAATTCATTTGATAAAATAATCTAACTGTTCGTAAAATTTATTGCTTACAATGTCATTTGCAAATGAAATTTGAACAAATATGTATTAACTTATCGCTCAATATATTACATTATTAATAAAATATTAAATATTATTAAACTAATAAAAAATCGTCAATTGAGATTGTACCATGAGCACCAAATGCTATCAAAATAACTCTTTGATTGAAGTTTGATTTTAACAATAAAATAAATTGTTTACCTTAGACCTGCGTTTTTTAAAAAAATAAAAATGACTACGCATCGATACTGATAATAAAATTTTAAGTATTATTAATTTTAAAGGTGTTGTTTTTTGGTTCAATGGCTTAGTTTGTATTATCTCTTATTTATTTATAAATTATAAATTACACACTGTATAAATCATTATATGTTATAATAATAATGTTACGAAAACAGTGGTGTATGAAGATGTCCTGCCGCCCCGGGCGGTCCTTGAATTTGCCGCCCCCAAAATTTCCTCTAATTTTGTTTTGGTTTTTACTATAGGTGGATTATTTTTTTGTATTTATAAACAAAATTTCCCGAAAAATATTGTATGTATGTTTGAAAATGTCATCCCCAAAAATGGGCCCCTCAGTGCGGTCCGCCCCTGCCGCACCCCTCTTGCTACGCTACTGTAATATTTACAAAAATATTATTATATTCTCATCAATATAGATGAGAGGAGAGAATGGTTCCTGGGTAGTAGTGAAGTGGAGTCGAGGCGAGCCGGTGGGCCATCCCGGATCTTTTTTTATCGAGCTGAAGCTTCCTCCGGGTCTGATTTTAATTATATTCTTGTATTTGTAAAAGAAAATTTAATAATTTTCGATGAATATTTCATCTAATTTTAAACACAAATGAGTATTTCATAACAGTTAGTCAATTTTACCCTGAAACGGTTGGATACAGAATCTGTCAAGTATCAGTTTTGTGTGTGTTTTTTTTTTTAAATTCTTGGGTTATATGAAGATTCGGAAAAATTGGTTATCAATCGTGTTAAATCTTTACGGCTTAAAATCTCAAAGATTTTCTATAAAATTGAGTTTAACTATGGTATCTTCAAATGGGTACCATAGAATTGTTTAATTAAAATACATGCCAAACAAAATGTTGGGTAAGTACATGAAATTACACAAATCCATATTATGTACATATGAAGATAAAAATTAAAAAATCTGGGAATAAAAAAAGTCAAAAATTTAATTTTCATTGTTTCGAAAAAAAAATGAAGAAAATCTTTATGAAAGAGGTGGTCAAGGTAAATTAAAAAAAACAGCATAACAATATTTTGTTATTTAGCACTACAATTCTGGGCTGTATCAAGATAGGTAAGAAGTTAAAAAAGCTACCCTCCCACTATTACCTTTTTAAGAACATAATATGGAATCGACTATGTTTTTGTTTTTAGGTATAAGTATATATTGTTCAAAGTAAAAGAAAGGAACGTGCATGGCGTTACAGCTTTTTTACAGCAAAATTTACTACTATTACGAAAACAGTATACGAACAAAAAAATGATTTGATAGGACTGAGATAAACAAAGCAAATAAAAACACAAAACTTTCAAATAAGAAAAAAAAACAAAGTTCACAGCTGAATGTCAATTCCTGATAGTTTTTATTAATTAGCGTGTAAAGATTTACTATTAAAATGAAAAAAAAATGCCTAATAAATCATAAATAAAAATTTGAACAATTATAGATAAAGTGAAATATTTACTTTTCAGCTTTAAGTTTTATGTTCTTCATTAAAAAAATCTATTTTGATTATAAAGTATGAATATAAAATAAAAAGTTACACTAAATTTTATGACCAAGTATAATTAATATCAAGTTCACTGAATTTTTAGCCATCAGTCATAAAAATAAATTCGACTAAAAACGTCATCTGTCAAAACGTTAAATCACGACGTTTTAGCAGCGTACTGATTGTTTAAATATTTTTGTACTCTTGACAAATCATTTAGCTAACTAAAATGGAATCTTTGGAAAATAAAGAAACTGCAGAAGAAGCAGCGGAGTTCAAAGAACCAAAGCCTTTTATGGAATTCAAAAAGCCAATTTTCATCGGCAAAGTAGGAAAACTGCCGCGCAAAATTATTAAAACCGAGTCTAACAACGATTCCGATAACTCATCGACTTCTCATGATGACACTGCGAAAGAAACACCGCCAACTATTAATTCTGAGGATGAACTGAATCAAGATACTTTAGCTAATACTAGTAACTTGCCGCTGTCTACTCAGTTGACAGAAAAAAATATTTCTTTGCCTTATAAAGAACCGAAATGGTCTGGACTCCCTCCTGCAGGCAAGTTGAACAAAGTGTTCCATATTCAAATAACTTACTTAAATTTATCGCAATAAATGAATTCAATTTTCACACTGAAGTTTACTTGCCCTGTTTGTTTTAGATTCTGGTTACAGCTTTGAGGTTTTAAAATCAGGGATTATATTGGAGACAATTGATTTAACAAAGAAGCCATTCTGTGTGTTTGGACGACTTTCAGTTAATAATGTTGTAAGTGCCCACCCAACTATATCCAGGTAAGATATTAGAAATTAAGTTAAATATGCTTTACAACATGTTACTTTGTATCTCTTGAAAACTTTGTGTAACCCCAACAAAAAAAAAATGCAATTTTCTTGGAAACTTGATTGTGAATACGAAGATATAAAAAAACGTAATGTTAGAATTAAGGAAACCGATAATTCATGCGAATTATGAAATATTGCAAAATATAACAGAACTGCATTGTAATTAGCAGCATTTCATTATTTTTTAGATATTAAAAGAGTAGCATGATGTAAATGAAAAGCATATTTACCCAAATATTTCTACTTTAGTTATAAAATTCCCTTAGGTGCTAGACATTTGGCTGCCTCTCCAAATTTACAGCTACAGGCGGTCGCCTACTCTGCTTGCATGTAGCGCTGTAACTGCTTATAATAATAGAATGGTCTTTATAAAAGAATTCTTGGCATTTTTACCATATACCTTATTTCACTTGGCATTAAAGGACCACATTGAATCTATCTAAAATAATATTAATTTCATGTGCTATATAAAAATGCAGAGTTTTCTTTCTATTTCATATTGTAAATGTTTTTTTGATCAGATTTCATGCGGTGATTCAGTACAAAGCATACGATACTGAAACCTCCCGTGCTGGGTTTTATTTATACGACTTGGGAAGCTCTCATGGATCCTTCGTCAACAAGACTCGTGTAAAGCCAAGACATTATGTTCCACTTAGAGTTGGTTATCTTATCAAATTGGGTTGCAGCACCAGACAATATATATTGCAGGTATTTTTTATGAGGAGTTATGAAAATTAAATGAGGAGTATTATTGACACTTTAATATCTTACATCTATTGTGATGCCGGCAACTAAAATCATGTACAATCTATTTATAATTTGCAACAATATCTTTGTCTCTTCCTTACTGAATCTTTACTATTGTTGATACTTATATTTAAGATTGCGTTTAATTGATCATTGGTATTTAATAATCTCTACAAAGCTTAAAACATTCCTTATAATATTTTCATAGGGTCCTAGTGACGATGTGGAGGAGGAATCAGAATTAAGTCTTACCGAAATGCGTAAACTAAAAGAAGAAAAGAGTCTTGAGAGGAAGAATGAAGTAAAAAAAATGCTCGAAGAACAGGAAGAACTCAAAACAAAATCTGAGGAAGACAAGAAAAAAAGTGAAAATGACGGAATCAGCTGGGGAATGGGTATGTTTAATTTTAATATTTATAAAAAACACTAATAAGCATAAGATAGTATCACACAGAAACATTTTATAAGAGGGGCCGGGCCGCTGAAGCAAAAGATTATTTTTTATTCACACTACTATGTAATTAGACAGTTAACACTCTCTACATCTCTGAAGTTTTTGAATAAAATCAATGTGTAAAAATGCCCATGTAATTGGAAAATATTTAACATAAATCATGTTTTTTTTTTAATTGCAGCCGAGGATGCAGATGAAGAAACAGATCTATCTGAAAATCCTTATGCAAAACCAGCCAACGAAGAGCTTTATCTTGATGATCCTAAAAAGACTCTACGAGGTTTCTTTGAAAGGGAAGGTTGTATTCTCGAATACGATTGTCAGGAGAGAGGTGTAGGACAGTTTGTTTGCAGGTGTGTATGCTTAAAACTTAATAATGAATAGTATCTGCTACTGGTAATAAATTTCTTTCATACTGATTCAGAAATGGGTAAGAAAAAAAATAAGAAGCTTCATCAATCGTTTTCAAAACAACATGAATGTAATTAATGAATATATATCAGAAAATATTATACTATTTTGACTTCAATTATTACAGAGTAGAACTGCCCATAGAGGACGCTCGAGGTAATCCCGTTATTGCCGAAGTCATACATAAGGGCAAGAAAAAAGATGCCGTGGTACAGTGCGCATTAGAATCATGCAGAATCATCGATAGGCATGGACTTTTGCGACAGGCTAAGCATGGTAAGCAATATTTTAGTTATTAGCTCAACCTAACCTTTCAAATATCTTCTAAGCATAGCTCTGACAGCAAGATGATGAATATGATAGATCTATGTAGATATAACACAAATTATTACCCCCATTTAATGAAAACTTATGCTATATTCTGTTTCCAGAATCTCGCAAACGTAAGACAAAAGATTGGCGGGAAGACGACTACTACGATTCGGATGATGACACTTTCCTGGATAGAACCGGTGCCGTTGAAAAGAAACGACAAGTAAGGATGAAGAAGTTCGGAGACGGAAAAGGGCCATCGGACAAAGATGGACATTCAGATAGTGGGGACGGTCCGCTTACTTACGATGGATTAGTAAGTTATGATGTTTTTTTCTTACGAATAATGGAAAGATAGATTTTATAGAATTCTCATTAAAAATTTCCTTCTTACAGCTGGAGCGATGTTCGTCAATTCAAAAAGAAATAGACGACTGTGAGAAACGGCTAAGTGCGCTAAGAGAACGAGGCAAACCTTCTGTATCATCACAATCATCAGTAGATGACGAAGATGTACTGGATCAGTTCATGAATAACCTCGGCAAACAAAGCGTTTCACAAAAGGCAGACATATCTAAAACAAAGGTGATAATGCATTTGTTTTTAGGTTAAGGTTGTACTTTGTTATAGAAATCATGCACTTGTGATATTTCAGAAGTGTGGACTAATCTTCCATGTTAATATGACTACAAATATAATATGAATTAAAATGGGTTTCACAACACTATCAAATGAAAATTATTTGAACTTGAAATGGCACAACTAAACTATTCATAATTAAAGTTTGAATACATGCTTAAACTATGCGCTCTTTGTAGTGTAGAAAAATCCACCTTATACCCTATACATATCGATAGTAGTTAAAAGAAAAGAATGTCTGAATGATAAGATTATTAGATAATTATTACTGAATTCAAACTGACTCTGTAATGATGAGCCCAGCTTCACAAAGTTGTTTTAATGTGATTTGATGATTTCAAGTTAAATATTGAATCACTGTGCTAAAAAAATCCTTATTTTGATGAGTAAATGTTTTAGTTTGGCTTCTAAAATGATTTTGGTTTACAGATGGAACTTCAACAACTCAAACAAGAGCTAGCCAAAACGCAGCGTCTGGCTGAGATAGCAAAACCAGCAGATCTACCCGCTTTAATCCAACATCCAGTCCAACCAGAGTTCCAGAAATCACCCATCATTAAGAAAAACAATACTTCAGTGATTATTGGAAAAAGAATCAAATTGAAAAACAGACAACAAACGCCACATAAAAAACCTGATTCAGAAACAACGGAAGAAGCAGGTTTTGTTGAAGAAATGGATTCAGACGAAGATAATGATGATACATCAAAGGTTGATAGTGTAGAGAAGAAGGACGAATCTACAAAGCATCAAATTGAAGATGTTGAAGAAATAAATGACCCTGAGGATGTGAGTGACAAAGATGAGGTATCGTCTGTTGAAAAATTAGGTGACAAAGGGAAATCAAAGTCGCCAAAGAAAGTATTTGGACCTATGAGACCTCCTTCAGACTATGTTGTACCTGATAGTTATTTTGAAAAGGCTACCGATAGAGATTTGCCAGAAATAATGGAAGAAGATGACGGTTGATAATGTATCAGTATTCTCTTTATCTACTTGCTAAGATTTCCAAAACAATTGAACGGAATTGTTTTTTCTGTTGTAGTGTCAATTCTTAATGAATAGATAAACTTTTATTGTTACAAGAGTAGGTTGTAATATTAATATGATATAGTGAAGAACAGTGATGATACTCAATTCTATTTCAGAGTGGCATCAGTTGTATTGAAATTTTAATCCTGCTCATCAATTATCCAACAGACCCTTAAAAAGTGATATAGAAAAATTCACACCGATATATCAGCTCTGTGTAGCAGAATGGATTAAAGGAAAAATTAAAATACTATAAATTCTTATCAAAATATAATATATTGTTGTATTACTTGGAGGAATTGTTGAAAACTGTCCTGTAAATTCAACACCATACTATTTTTATGACTTAATAAAAAGATCTCGGTACAATATAACATTTTTTTCATGTAGATAGCTGATTTCCTGTACTTTATTACTTGCCACACATTCATTGGAGAAATGCTTCAAGCATAGGAATAATGATCAAAAGGCTGTACTTCCAGCAATCAGAAAAAATACCCTGCTTTAAAATAGTAAAGATAAGTAAACTCATGTTGTCTGGTATTCCATGCTCTTTTGCACAATTCAGCATCGATTCTGTCAAGGCCTGGAGATTTAGCAGCATTATGATTTCTAAAGATCGTTTCCAATTCTTTCCTGGCGACTGGTGGCGAATCTCTTGCATTGGGCTGAGTAAGTCAAATGCGCACTTGTGTACTTGCAGAATTACATTATAAATAATACGAAGGATATTTCAATAAAGGCTTTTAGTATTGAAATTTTCAGACGACATTTACTGTATGGCGGTAAATAATTGAATCCAAACCAACGGCTGGTATCTTACCCGTCACATGGCTATAGTTTTGATATAATAATAATAAAACAATGTATACCGAAAAATATGGTTTATTTATATATTATATAATAGTTTAATAGTATACATTTTTTGATCCACATACTTTGTGTAGATAAGTAGCTATAATACAGTAAATTTATATTTTAGTAGAGATCCATTCACAAAAACCATATTATAGTATCCATATCTAATTCAAAGAATGCAGACTGAAAGGGATCATCAGATTCACAATGGATATTTAATATTGTCAATAGATTCGGCGGTTATTTTGTGGAAATTCATCATAAAATAAAAATGATATCTTGATTATTCCACAAACTGAATGATCATTTTATGGATATTTGAATTAATAATTGAGCTGGTGAAAGTCATACAACACGCAAGACATATTTTTTATTAAAACAAAATCTCTAATTGAAAATTGAATACCATTGAGCATCTTTCGAGAAATAAGTTTGTGAAAAAATTACAATGGAAATATACGATTATTTTGTGTTACATATTTTTTTTGGATTCATTCTCAGACATAGTTGGATATTATCTATAATGGTGTTGATTATAAATATTCCATAATTATTCAGGATCAAGAAATGGATGGGAAACTAACACCTAAAATGAATTTTCATTTTAAACATACAATTTAATTTTAATAAAAGTTTGAGCATAGGTTAATTCAAATTTGCTATCATAATAAATTATCCGAATTACAAACAAGAATCATGTGCGGAAAATTGCACTAAGGTGTTATGTTTCGTAATGTTTGACAGATAAATCAACTCTGTAATTAAAGAGAATTCAATAAATGAGCAATGATAATTTTAAAAATCATGAAGTATTATTTCTACTTACATTGAATTTATTACAATCAAAAGTGACTCTTCTAAAATCGAGAAAAGTTTATAGGAAATCTTGTATATCAATAGTTCACACACAAAAAAAAAAAAACCACCTGTTATTATCAATTTACAGAACTGATGTTGCATATACAGATTTTGTGAAAAAGAATTTGTCATATTTCAGTGCAAGAATAGATGAACATAGTTAAGTCATGTGAGAACAAGAATAACAGTCCACACCCATGTTATAACAGTTGTAAATTTGACATGGTTTTAATTTACAATATATTTCTTCAGTTTGAAGTTTTTATTGAATGATACTATGAATGATAATACAGTAGAAAATTTATGTATTATCATAGATCTCGTTGAGGAAATGGATAACATTGAATCAACTCATGAGGTGATCGATGCCCATTTAAAATAATATTTGTGGAATCAATTTTTTAAAATAAATTATTCACTATAATTTAATTAAATGTTCTGAAAGCAAAACGTTTATGAATCAATAAAAGCTTATTAGATGGAGAAGAAATGCTTTATATTTAGAAAATCAATGGCTAAAAACAAAAAAATGTGGGTTTCTTTTCAAAACAGCCACACTAGTTTTTAACTAGAAAACATCACGAAATACCTAACAAAAAATACTATTTGCAAGTAAACTCAATGTTGATAATTGTGTGAAATAAATTTAATAGTTTCCAATTAAAATCAATTGCATAAAAAAAATGCTTCTATAATAGGAGATTTATATCATATTGTCTAATACTAACTCTTTTAAATTTGACCAATATAGTACTGTCAATAATCCCTGGATTATAATTCAAGACATAAGTGAATTGGTTCATTTATAAAAGATTTTGAATCCATAAGCAATTACAATAAATATTAGAGTATAATAATAGTAACATGACAACAGAATTAAAAAATAATTTGTCATATAAATACACTTTTGGTATCATGAATTCAAATGTACGATTATTTAGCCTTGTATAAATACTAGTATTGTCCTGAAGGGTATTTCATAAGTTTCTCTAGTGAATTATTTGTTTCTTTTGATTGATTCCTTCAAATATCAGACACAAGTCTATTGACAAAATTTAATGTTTCCACTTTACACTAACTAGGTACTGAAAAAGATTCCCAGTCGATTCAACATTAAAAACATTCAAATAATATAAAACATACTGGCATTATTGAATCAAATTGTTATATTGTAATTCACACTAAATACGATCGAGATATTTCATAATGGTCGAGAAATAATCAACAAAATGTTACACACTAATTATATAATTATTATTGTAGTCTTAAAAATGTAACAAAAACATGTTTACAATATTGTCTATGGAAAATACTGGCCTAAGTGATAATTACTGGCGTAAGGAATGCCCTTTTATATCATATTGTAATAATATTATAATGAGTAAAATAATTATATTTAATAAATATATTATGAATTGTGACATCTATGTATTTGTTTATGCAAGATGTAAATAAAAATATTGTCACTGTCTCAACAGTCAACAGCATTTTGCACTATTCTCATTATGCACTTTAAATTATATTTTTTAGAGTTTTACAAATTGAGTTTTAAAGGTCTAACAAAGATATTAATAATACAGGCACCAGGCAATTTAGCGCATATAATCAGATTTGAGAATAGATATTGATAAAATGTATTTATTTATTCATTACATGTGATTCATTCTAATAAATAGAAATGCAAAGTGTATAGTTTTTTAAATCACAAATATAAAACAGTGGCTACAAAAGTAAGATGCGTGTAATAGAAAAGCTACAATAGTCTATACAGAAATAATCTATTCTAAATAGATAAAAAATCTAGATATTATATTTGTTGCTGAGACAGTGACTATAATACAATTAAGCATACTCTTAAAAAATATTAATATTAATAAAATTGTGGGATAATATTAAACAGAAATAAAATTCACAATTGTTAAAAATAGCAGGTTTGAATGATGGAATAATTCATTAACTTTATTCTTTCATATACATATAATATTCAAGAATAAAAATGTATCGTTGAATGTGTCAATTTAAAATACTGGCACATTAAAAATTTTGATGGAAAGAAAACCAATAATGTAAAAAATAATTAATACATATTATTATAAAATAATAAAAGTTTTGCAATTAAGTTAATTATCTAAATATTCTAATAATATACAAAGAATTTTAAATATTGGTTTAATTAGCTAAAACATCTCGTTAGAATTGCACAATATAATTTCTTTTTTTAGGATCAGGAACATTTTCTTACATATCTTTATCGACAAAGTTTAATTAAAACTATGAAAAACAGTTTTGTTCTTCAGGCACTTGTTGTCTAAGATGCTAATTATTACATTGCGGCGTGGTCACCGAACATTAGAAAATTATACCTAGTGAAACAAACATTTTACAGAATAATTATAATTATTATATTTATTTTTCCCTCACCAATCTTCCACTTCCTTAGATGATATAAAAAAAATTACTATGTTTATTAGTACATACTCTAATATTGCAACTAACATTTGACTAAAAATATTCGACAGTGGACTAATGATAAAGGTACAGACTGTAACAGAGTAATATCAACAGATGTGATGATATAGTGCAATATAGTAAATGGATGACAGGAAATAGTAGGATGTATGTTGGAAGTCTTATCACAATGATGAACCAATCTAAGATTAGAGATAATTATATGGGATATAACTGCTATATCAAACAGACATTTTTGTACCATGCAATAGATCTGATCATGCTGATCTAATGGAGAATTGGATGTTTTCATTGCGAGAAAGATAAAGAATGCTGCATTTTAAGCCGTTAGTAGAAGACTCACGTTAGTAGATGAGTAGGTCACTCGGTTATATGGAAAACCTCCATAAGGTCATTAATAGCAATCTGGAAGGAACTTGACCTCTGGCCACTCCAAAAGATGGGTAGAAAGTGTGGAAAACAATTGCCAGATTGGTCAATGTGTTTTGTTGGAAGAAAAAGCTCGGAATCAGAATGTCTTTAATCAGAAATGGATTTGGATGAATTTTAGCGTCAATTAGTATTTAAGAGCCATTTATTTAGAATAAAATGGTAAAGGTATTGTGGGTTTTGAGTACAGTGAATCAATAGTAGAAAAAGAGTGTTAAGAATAAAATAAAATGCCATGGAAACGTGAAGTATTGTTAAAATACACTAATCATAAAAAGAATTATTATTTTCATTTTGTTATATAAAGCTTGTCAATAGGTTCATTAAAAATAGTTTTATTTGTGTTTGCATCAATTGAAAATGCACGCTTATTCTGATTGTTGAATATAATGAGGAATATATATTTCATATTGGATAAAGTTTTAATAAACCAGATTTACTTTGAAACATCAGGGAAAAGAAGAAGATAATGTGATAACCAACACACACCCTACCATAAAGAATCATTATATATTTTCACGCTTCTAAAGTGAGATCCAGAAATGAGGATTATATTTTATGAGGCAAGACTGTTCAATTTTGAGCCAATTTTGTACCTGTGATATTACATGAAGATTTCTAATACTCGCAAATACTCAAATTAAACAAACTTATCGCTATATAGTAACATTTCTTTCATTAAAAATAACTTATTATTTGTCTGCTTTAGATATATACAAACGTGATCAATTATTATTTAATATTCTCATCTATATAATGCACCATAAGAAATCCCAAACCTAAAAAATTATTCTAATAACATTAGAGCGTAGGTACTTTGCAAAAATAAACTAGACGTAATAAATAAAACTAAGGAAAAAATAACTCAACGAGTCCAACACTGTAAATAATCGGAAGAGTATATAGCATATAATATCAATCGTGAAAAATTATTTTCATTTTGCACAGAATGTGTATTTATAATGCGGCAATAATATTTAGAACTACAGATCAGCCAATGTTTGAAAATTGAATATGAAAATATCAACGGAAAATCTATCACAGAGTATAATATGATAAGCCGAAAATTACGAAAACACATATAATAGCATATTTTATATTGAATTTAAATTCTTTCCAAAAGTTGTGAAGCCATTCAAGGAAAATTCAAACTCAATCTGCAATTTTATAAAAAAATTTAGAATCATACTTATTTTATTCAGGAGCATTCAAATAAAATATGATTATCCTTTTGAATTGTTTCATGTGAGGTGTCATTGGCCTAATGGAACATGTCGATAGAAGCTTACTGATTTAAAAGCATAGCAATGGAATGATGGACGTGACTACATTGTTATTATAGAAATCCAATTTTAAGAAACAAGATATAGGAGATTTTTTTAATCAATTGTCAAGTTTTTATCATGCGTGTTTAAATGTGATTTCTCAATGAACCTTAAACCGAGTAATGAGTAGGTCTAAAACATTATTGTAAGTAATGTTAGACAACAACTGTAAAAGATGACTATTCAAGAGCAATCCAAAAACAAAGATTAATGTCTCCCCCAGTTTACGTATAAAGCTATTTTGTCTGTTATCAACGTTCTTCATTATGGAAGTGATGATATAGGAATCTGCTTAATACATGAGGAGGTCAGAAGCAAAGGTGGCAATCTTGAAAAAATGCAGAATTATAGAACAAAAAAATCTTCAGCTTGTGAGCTTTCATTTCAGTAGCAAACCTGTTTTCATTCCATAGAAAATAGTTGTTTTTGAAATTCGCTTTAGAAACAAATTGAGCTTCTTCACTGTAAGCGTTTCCTCAAATACAAAAATTCACTTGACAATACAAAATGTTTGCTCAGTACATTTGACAAATTCATTGTGAATCACAATATTCTACAGTAATTAGTAATGTTTTTTTCAGTTTTTTACGTTTTTCTTAAAATGGATCCTTGGTAGATTGCTGTCTTTGCTTTTGATCCCCTCAATATAATATTTTGACAGTTTTTAAAACAATTATACTACGGCTATTTGTGTAGTTATGATTCTCGAACCCATCATATTATTTAAAGAAGTAAAACTACTAAATGTAAACTCTACGGTGACACATGAATATAATAAAAAAAAGGCAAACATTATATTCCAAAATAAGCAAACCCAACATGGGACTGACATTGTATATAAATATGTATATTGTTGCTGCGACAATAATTATAATGCATTTATACACAATGTGTACAGTTTCTCCAATGTTAAACACTTAATTATATATGAGAAAGATTCATACTTATAATAATAAATTATAACTTATCAAGATCAACTCGGAAGACATAATGTAAAAATCAATAATAATTATTGCAATGTTGTAATCACTATATCTTATTATTTAGAACATACTATACACACAATAAAATAATAAATTTGTAAAAATACTAGACCATGGTTACTGGCACATGTCATTTATAGTTTAGTTACATATTATACATCACTGTCGTAGAATGTAAAGCTGCCAACTTCATTGTGACCATAAATGAGATAACAGCATTAAATGTGTGATTATTCCTTTTTACATATAAGTATGAAAGGGATATTTTTAATAAAATAAATAATTCCATTGCCTAAAGCAGGCGTGGGGAACCTGCGGCCCTCTGGCCAATTCTGAAATTCTGCACATTTTGTATTTGAAAATCCTTGAAAGACCTAAAAAAAAAAAGGTCCTATGCTGATAATTTTAGGAAAGCCCGGGCAATTGTTTCTGGCCAAAGATTCTTTAGTCAATGTTTACTGCGGCCTTATGTCGAATCAGAAAAATGAATGCGGCCTTTAGAGAAGAAAAGGTTCCCCACCCCTGGAGTAAAGTAACACATTCTGTAAATAATCTTCTATAAATTATGTTTTTTGTGAGTTAGAAATTTTACATTCTATGCCAGTGATATACATTATTGGTATAAATTCATAAAATATTCAAATACATAGTTTGAGAAATACATAACGAGAATCACATAGTTTGTCAGAAAAGTATTGTTTTGCCGTAAAGAACAATGGGGGTTTGTGAATGTATAATAAGGAATTAAGTTAAGCCATCTATCGGTGCAATACAGTACCTCAAAAAAGCTTTGACTACGCAGTCATCGGAGGCAGTTAAAAATTAGAAAATTATCATGACCTGTAAGCAATCGTCCTCCAACATGAAATGACACTCGCATGGAGAATTTTTTTATGTAAATGTATCAGTTTTATTATTATCATGTGATAATTTATATTCTTAAAACCAAATTTGATATGCATCCATAAACAAAGAACTCAAAACAATCTCAGCTGAATGATAATTTATGCCTAGAACTGAAATATGAAACTGAGTAAGCAATTAAGTAAATCTTTTTATTCATTTACATCTAGATGCATGTTAGATACAGAATGTTTCAGAAAGATAGTCGTAATAATAAATGGATGCATTTTCAGGTACATATCTTTATTTTATTTTGTGAATGGTAGAAATCGTCAGTACCAGATCAAATTTTTATCAAAATTTCTCCGAGCGTTGTAGCATATTCTGTAATAAAACTGTTAAGAGTAAATGGGTTAATTGTTTTTCAATCCTTTGAATGCTTCATATTATATAGTATTGCATAATCGTCCGCTGTGGTCTAGTTGGTAAGAGCTTAGCTCTACCGATCAGGAGTGTCTGGGTCAAAGTGGTGTCTGATAAGATGTAGATTGATTGATATCATGATATAATATTTGTACTTTAGATACATTATTCAGACCGTTTTCCCAAAATGTTTTTTTGTCACAATCCAATACTGAACTAACGACATGGTAGCAAGTGACACAATTATAAATAAATTGCCTAGAAAAAGATTTAAATGTTCATTTTATTATAAATAATTAATGACAATATTTATGGGAATGAAAGGCAGGGTTTTAATATTTGAAAAAATATTCCCGAAGAAAGTGTTCTGGTAAAACACACAGGTTCATATAAATAAAAAATAAAATTTATGACCAAATATGTAAACATAATAAATACATAAGTAAGTAAGGTGAAAATCGTAATGTATTACAATACATTCACTGTATGCAGTTTTTTGCTAGATACAAGTTCTTTTTGAATAGCATACTGCCTTATATTTTCGGTTAACTGTATTTTCAATGAACTGATAATACTACAAACATGAGTATTCTCAATGTAACTGTTTATTAATAATTCTTAATAAAATAATAAAACTTGTTCTGGCAGTATTTTGAATTGTTCCACTTCAACTATAGAATGTGATGACATTAGAATGTCTTCAAAAATTTTAGAGCTATTGCCAAACAACATTGTTAATTTTGTGTAGCTTATTAACGCTACGTCTTACCTGGGCGAAGTCACTGCGAGCGCGGTTGGAACACGGTTTAAATCGAATCAAAATATCAAAAAGACTGATCGTGGTGAAGATCATTTGATATTTTCGTGCTGCACCGAGTTGCATTCGCTTTGATTTCGTCCACGTGAGACGTACAGTAAGCAATTAGAAATAAATGCTCTAATCAGGAGAAAAAATGTTAACTATTCAGCATAATATGTTCAATCACAATACTAAACCAAAAAACCAATTAGACAAATAAAATCAAAAAAAATACTGGCTCTTTATTACTAAATATGTGAAATCAAATAGGAAATGTTATTTTTTTGTGAAAATTTCAGAAACTGTTTTCCTATTCATAAATATTTTGTTTGTTTTGGTACCTATAATTAGGTAGGTATTTAATAATTAAATTTAGAGTATTACAACGATACTTTAACATACTGGCATTTTTAAATAAGGTAGAATATCCATATAAACTCCTGTTTAATGAATTTCTCATAGTTTCTCTTAATCAGCTGAAGTTACATTTCTATCTGACACTTGTATCATAGATAAAGTCATTATATCATAATGAAATGCTTAAAAAGCAGATTACATAACCATTTTCATGAAATCTGATACATTTGTATTCTTTTTGTCAATAAGGCGAAGATTGTGACTACCTGTGCCATCTAGGTTAGTATTGTTGTACTTCATAATTTATTACATGTATTTCTTTTGAAATTTGTTTTAATTACCCGGTGTACTAATTCAATCAGTTATTATTTATTATAATTAAAATATTATAAATTATTTCAAGCTTTAGACTAAAAAAAATATGCAAGGAATGTGTTAAGATATTAGAGTTTGAATGTATGATATATGTAGCTCAAAAGAACTGTAAATAATTCTTTAGAATATACATACAATAAAGATGTGAATTTCTGTTTTGAGTGCAGTTACCAAAATCTGTGTCAGGTGATGAGTGTTTTGTGTCTGACATCTGTCAGGCATACAAAAATACATGATGATAGAAGTGTCAGATAAAGATGGTACTTAAAGCAACAGAAAAAAAGATAATGCAAAAGAGGACTTATATTACTTCTTGTTTCTTATTGTTTATCATAAAAATACTGGCTCATTTTCAGCGTCATTTCATACAATTAGTCTTAAGTCAAAATATGAAAAACTTCAAATACACAATAAAAGGCAAGATGAAGAAGTTGAAATACAATACAATTCAGTGTCTCTTCATATGAAGTCCTAAGTGATCGCTCCTGGAGAAGCTTCTCTGGCATAAGGCGCATGAGAACGGTCTCTGCCCAGTGTGCTTCCTCGTGTGGCGGGTCAGTTCATCAGATCTGGCGAATCGCCATGCACAACCTTCCCACACACACAGATACGGCTTTTCACCTGTAAAAAAGGTAAACATCAATCAAATTTAACATAACATTTCGTTGAGCAGCTGGAAATATGTTTGTCACGGCCCAGGGTTAGTCTGTGTTCAAATTTTTGATGTTCAAACTTGCAGCTCGTATTTTTTTGATTACTTTACTTATACAACATTTTTCAATTAAACAGCCAACTTACGAATCCTGTAAGTTAAGATATCAGCCTTGATCTTATCATAGTAATTAACATTTTAGCATCTGGGTAGTCAGTCATTAATAAAAAAATATATCCCACAAAAATATAGCACGCTGATACATCTAAATAAAATAATTTGTAACATAACCACGCTTGTGGAGTCAAGACTGTTTTACCGGAGTCAGAGTAAAAAAAAAGCGACTGACTCTTTTTCAAAAAGTCAAAAGTTGCGCCACTGCATGCTACTAAGCATAAAAAATATAAAGGGTCCAAACCAATGTTTTCTCTAATTTTCCAAAGGCTATGTGCGCAAAAGACGTTGGCTTTGCAACTTTGAAAGGAAATGTAAATTTTTGCGAGCCACAACAGTATTTAGGCCTACTAAACGAAATGTTTAATTTTGAATAATGACACTAATTAACTACACTATATAATGTTAATTAATTTATTCTGGTGGTGGTATAGCTGGTGAAACTTTTGTGCGCTCTATTGTAATGTATGTGCGCGCGCAAATGCGCACAGCTTAGAGGGAACACTGGTCCAAACCCATTAAAAATAAAATAAATAATATTTTGTAAGATTTAAAAAATTTAAAAAGGTTCTTTTTTTCATTATTTTTTTTAAGCTGACTGAAGTCGGAGTCGATTTTTTTTAAACAACTAGTTGGCAATGCTGTAATCATATTTATTAGTGGCAAAAAGTATTATCTCATATATGTATATGAAATCAAATTATAATATTATAGAAGCAAAAAAGGAAATAATACCTGTAATCAAATACCTCAGTGAACTTAAAACTATATTTTTGTAGATATACGATACACCCCTGCGTTTCTAAATTCTCGAAATATTTTAATCTATCTCCACTCCCAATGTGAAGCGTATGGCGTTCTATGGAGGTGTTTCAACATAACTTTTTCTAAGAGAACTGTTTGTTAATCAGTCGCTCAACCTCTCTTTGCAAAGAAAGTAGTAGGGATAAAATGATAAGGCTAAGACAAGACTAGTGATTAACTAATCGCTAAGCCCAGTTATGGAAGAATCGGAAGGGGGGGGGGGATTTTTTAGACATCACAAACACCTAGTAGGGCTTCGAACAGAAATCGATTAATCGATCGAAAAAATTATGTTCGTACTAGGACCCGAACCCGCGAGTTCCGGCACGGAAGCCCACAACGCTAACCGCTGCGTCAGACAGCCCGACTTTTGCTACCCTGATATGTACGGATGCAAATGATTTAACTTTGCAAAGTTTTACCTTTTTTGTTGTAACCTAGACACGCGAATAATCATTACAAGCAATTTACTTTCGGCCATCGATTCAATTACTATATATATAAAATAATATTGTGGAAAATGATTAGCACAAACCAAAGGTGAGTAAATATTTTTTTTTGGAGAAAGAAAGATGTCGTTTTTAGTAAGGTAACTTATCGGAATTCCAACCAAAGACAAATAAATAATAATCAACATATAATAGAATTCTCTATGGTTTTTATAACCTCGTAATGTTTGTATTACTGTGTAGAATGTAGAAGGCATTTATTTCACCATGGAAATCGATGACTGTTTTGTTTATTTTGTTATTCAATGCTTTGAAATTGGGTACACATGTTTTGACATCGCATGTCAGTTTTGGGCGGGACCTAAGCACATTACATTACATAAACGTAATTTGATGAAAGATATTGGATTATTATTTAAATTAAATTATTACGATCATGATATTAGCAAGACATAACTAATTTGCAGTCAGATGTATATGGGTCTGCGTGAATGTTTGGTGAGAACATTAATATTCTTCAGCGATCCGCAAATGGGGTGCCGCGATCGGCGAATTTAAAATAGCAGATTTCGACTGCTGTAAATATTCGTTATATTATTTATTATTTTTGTTTTAGAAGTTAAAGTGACCGTACGATTTTTTTGATTAACTCATTCGCATCGGGGCATTTTTGCGAAATTTTGCAAAAAATTAGGTACTTTTGAAAAAAGGGTATAACTTAAAAACTATTTGACATTTAAAAAAATAATTTGGACACCAGTTGTGCAACACTTTGTTGCATAATACTTTATATATATTAGCGTGCTTTTATTAGCCATACTCAACTTTTGTATTTTTTAATATAGAAAATCGGGTATTTGACATAGAATTATATATTTAATCGAAAACGTAATAAATAACAAGCCAAATATACTTTTGCTCCTGTTTATTGTATTTCAAAAGAAAATTAGAAAACATAAAAGTTTATTTTTAACCTACAATTGCTTATATTTTGCTGGTCTATTTTTTAAAGTTATATGTTAACTGTCTGCTGATTTTTCATCGCCGAAATCACCGAATAAAAAAAATATTTGTGCTTATATTTTAATATTTTATTTTTTAAATGATGCATCAAACATTTGTTACGCCTTCTCCGTAGAGAATCTAAAACATTTGTCGCATTGAATGTATATATTTCAACGCGCCAGTCAGACCGGCGAAAAGACTCGTATACGAGTCATCCGTAACCAATGTGTTAACTATAATTGACGTCCATCGCCATAAGGGCGAACGGCGTAAAAAGTTTGAGCGTCGCCAGGCCATCTCGACGAGTGTGTACGATGTACGTAATAATTGGGAGTGCGTGATGTTGAAACGAAAGTAAAAGTGGCCCATCTTCGCGATAGTGGCGCGGAGGCAGGCCGTATGGAGGTAATGAGATGTGAACGCAATATCTGCTGCACGCCGCGCGGACTTAACGACTGTTACAACCGATTTGACGAGAGAAGGGAGTGGACATAGTGGAATTGCCAGTGCTGGATCTCCAACTACCCTTCAACTGTGCGCCCAATTTTTTTTTTCAAATATATCTGCTCATACATTTCTAGCACAAGTATTGGGTAAGTTTGTTTTTCAAATTAGCTACATTTATCCAGCGACACAACAGCCAATTTTTGACATGTTGCACCATCTTGCTGAAACCACAGCTTTCCATATTAACCACTGGAATACCAAGCGGACACAGGTGTCCGGAACATATGCAAGCGAACACGGATGTCTGAGAAATTAAAAAAAAAATACTTGGTATTCTAATAGAATATGAGCAATATTTTGATGAATATGTTTAGTTCCATCTATACTGAGTCAATATAGGTTTTTAGAAACATCAAATTCGAGTGTATATTAGGCAAAATTATTTTTCTCAAAACACGCAGTATCTCTAGGACATATTAATGATTTATTTGCGCGGTATTCAAACGGTTAATGTCATTCAATTTGAAAAGGAAAATGTCAGTAATAATGCATCTATAGCACTGTTCTTCTGCGTACTTCTGACGGTTTGCAAACCGTCAGCAAACCGTCAGAAGTACGCAGAAGAACAGAGCTTATATCGCTCTCGATTGACAAACGTTCTGGCCGACACCATTTTTGAAGTTATAATTTTGCACAATTTGCTAGCGTTATTCTGGTGTAAGTTTATTCGTGGTGAAATGGCAAACTAAACTGAGCAAAAATTGGCAGTCGTTCGACAATGTGTTGCTAATTCCAAAAACAAACCTCTAAAAATATACTGTAATTTTTTACGGGAACTGGTTTTTTTCAGTCGCTCAGCGCTCTCTTTTACAGCGAGTGTAAGAATAGGAGAACACGATCAATAATAGAATGGGTGGGAGGTAATGAATACAGAAATTCATGTATTTATCATCTGTCAAACATACAAATTCATTGAAATTAAAACTTCAATAAAACTACAAACCCCTATGCCAAAGATAACTAAAAAATGCAAAATTATATATGTATGTTTGAGGGATTTTTAAAAATTGGAATCATTATATTACAAGAAAAATTACATTGTTGAATTGTATGTGAATAACAACGTAAATGTCAAACGTCAATTAACTCAAAACTACAATTTCTGACTATGAGTTTTTATCCAGAAAGACGACGAATTTATAGATTATAAACGCTGTCGTTGATTCTGATGTCTGTCTCTTCAGACATTTATAAGAATCTACATACGGCTGCTGGTTCTTTCAAACCTTTGTTTTTCCTGGTGAACCAGTCACGAATAAGCTTTACAAAACCTTACGTGCTACCGCGTAATGTGAACCAACGAAACGAACGCAATTTGATTAAGTCAAATTCATATATTTATGTTATATTATATCGCTAACCGTAAGCAACAGTAAAATAAAATGAAACATGACAATTAATCATCGGTTTAAGTTTGCAATCCATTGCTGGGCGTCAAAACTACGTTATGAAATACTGAGATATACAAAATAAAATAATGTCACCATTTAAAAGTAACGTTTCAATGCCTTGTAACTTCAAATTATCGGTGGGATAAATAGATTCAAATGCAAATACACGCAAAAAATCTTCTATTCGCTAAACCACAAAACAAACTAAATAAAAGTATGACGCAAACTTTAAAGTTCAATTATCACGAAACTAGTATTTTGTATTATCTCACTGATGCTTTCAGGTAGTTGTATCAAGATGACAATTGTTATAAAGTCCTGCATCGTTTGAGTTTGTGCACATTTAATTCCAGGCGGATTAAAAAAACAATTGATTTGCAAAGATTGACAGTCTTGTGTGTTGATAATAAATAATCAGTGGTCGAGGTTACACATTTAAACATGACACGCGCTGCGCACTATGGTTAAACTTGCATTTTGTGTCAGTTGATATATTCATTTTTGACTTGCGAATAAATACAAGAAAAAACTCGATGGGTTAGCTCCATAGTGCTACAACTAGAAATTTGTAGTTTTGAGATATGGCACATCTAAAGTGTGTTGTGACAAAGTGACAATTATTTTTTGTCTCATCTTTTTCGTGAATTAGTCATTCATTTATCTTAATTCAATTCAAATTCATTACAACGTTGACAGAACCCTTCGACGATATTTCAAGTTGTATTTATATAGTGTAGTCAAATTATATATATATATTTTATGGGCCCATTAGAGATGAAGTGAGCCAAGTGGTATTTTAGAAAAAAATAAGTTAGGTACGTTGGAATATTCTAGTCTACACGTTTTAAAGTATCGTAAAAGTGAAGTAACCTCAGTTAATACACATTGCAATAGTGATACATCCGTTAAATAAAAATATGCAATCCACCAAAACACCAAGTAAAGACGTGAGAGTACTTAAAAGTCCGAGAAAAAAGTTTTACCATTTTACTAGTTGGCTCACTTCACCTCTCAAAGGCTCATATGTAATGATAAAAAATATAAAAACCAATAAGCACAACACTATTAAAAAATATAAGAAATAATGTTTTTATTAATGCATTAACGGTACCCGAAATATTTCTCCAATTTTTACCGGTACACACGAGTAAAACGGTTTCGAAGCACTGTTTTGGTTACAATAATAATTGCACAATTATAATATTCAATTAAGGATTTGTCGTTTAAAGGTTTCCTTACCGGTGTGAGTCCTCTTGTGGGCTTTGAGATGAGAACTCTTGGTGTAGACCTTCCTGCACCCGTCCACGTCGCAGGTGTGAAGCTTACGCCTGACGCTGGCCGTCCCTCTGGATGCTGCGCCCTGCTGCTGCGGAGCGACATCTTCGACAACTGGCGCCGCAGCGTCGTTCTTATTCACGTTACTATGATTGTTGTTGTTGATGGGGGAGTTCGATTGGGCGTCCAACGGGCCGCCGGAAGAAACTGTTGGGTGAGATTTCGACCTGCCAAAAAGTGGTGAAAAAACCTTTGGTTAACGATCAACATTATTGTATTGACAGAGGTGTATGGGTGTTGCCGACTGTTCTTCTGGTTATAATATATGAAAAAATTGTCCGTATAAAACAGTCCCATGCATTAAATTCGGCCCAATAACGTCAAGCCCGAATGCATGAAATACATATACGTTGGAAACATGCATCATTTTCAGTTTTACTAATGTTTATTATCGTTTAAGTAAACTTTTATAGCGTAGTTTCAACCTTTTTGGGTCCGTGGTTCTTTTTGAGTCTTATATTTTTCCGTGGCCTCCATACCCGTTTTTTGTATAAATTTTTCGAGAATCGTGTACACAATTATTTCGGGATTGATGCTATTGATGATGACCAATTTTAAAAACTCATACCTATTTTTAGCTCTTCCCGGAGATTCAAAATATCTTGTCATTGGCTAATTTCAGAATTCTCGACGCGAGATCCTTTCATTGGCTCTCCCAGGAATTCTAATTAAAAAAAAAACACGGAATTGCCAAAAATGTTGGACCTTTTTTTTTACCTCTCCCGCGGAGTTTAAACAATTGTTTGTCGCTGCCCGATTTTAAAAACCTGGGAGTTTCTGGATTTGCCTGTGGCCCCCTTGGCATATGCTGTGAATCCTCGGTTGAGAAACCGTGATATAAAGCATCATTAATGTGAATTATTTTCTATTGAATTAACAAGACTATCTAAGAGAGGAGACGACACACGAAGAAGTTGTAGTGCAATGGGAATATTAATTTGTATAAGTCGCAAGAAAGATAGACTTTTGATTCACTAGAAAAACATATTATTAAAATGACCAGAGCAGCAGGGCAGTATTAACTGCTGTATTTTATAAATTAACAGTTTGAATTTAAAAGCAAATCCTTAAACCTCCATATTAATAATTTACAGGTAAAATAAGGTGTCAGTTTATTACCTTTGTGCTGGCTTCTTTGCAGTATTTCCGCCAGTCGCCATTACATTTACAGGTATGAGATCAGCAGCGGGTATTTTAATCTTACAGGGTTCCAGATCCATTTCCACGTCTTCCATAGACCCATTACCCTCACCATCAACAATAATATCACCATCTTCAATTGCAGCATCCTTTTCGATTTTAATATCTTCAACTTTTTCACGAGACGCATGACCAGCTTTGACAGTTGTATCAAGTTCATCTTCTGCCTCTTCCTTACAATTGTCTACCAGATGTTTAGTAGCATCAGGAATAAAGCGGTGATTTCTATTGAAGTCTACATTGATGTCGTCTTGTTTAGAAGGTGAGCTACATCTTCCGATATCTTCTTTATTTGGGTGAACCTTCGAGCGAACGAGTGGTACTGCGAGCACTTCTCGCATGTGCCGCTTTGTTGCACTGTCTATTTTCATTATGAGGGCACGAGCGTCGGCGTATTCTCGACTTGTCTGATAGTCTGGGATATCGGTCATGTTGACTTTATCAATGGTTTTCATGAGTTTGAATCTATTGTTGGCGTACGTGGCTGAATTGATTGATTGTCCTTCGGGTTCCTTGAGAGGTATCGAGGAGGACCTCGCGTACGGTGGAAAGGTGTTGAAGTGGGGTGGTGGGTTCCTTGCAGCAAGCCGCTGCTGCGCGTTTGCAAATAACCTGTATAAACAAAACAAACGGAGAAGAATTATACTTCACATTCTTCTTTCTGAGTATATTAAGCAGCGACACTAAATTACAACTAGATAACTCTGATTTGATCATTGATGGGAACATGAAATTGAAACTTTATTTGACCAACATATGTACATCTTAGCTATAATCATTGTTTAAAATACAAAAACAAATGGTTTTTTGTATAATTTGGAACAATCAAATAATGTTCAATTGAATTTTGTAGAAATAAATTTTAGACAATATTCAATACCTACATATCTCAATAATATTCAAAATCAAATTACCTAGTTGAAGTATGTCAGCATATATACTGAAGGCGAAAAAATAAAGTATTTGAGTTCAAAAAAAAATTTTTTGTACATGGTCGTTAGCTATATCGACTGATCTTCATCAAAATTGAATGATAATTGATTGATGTGGCTGAAATCCTTACAAGACGCTAATGTAACTAATAATAAATAATCACTTTAATTTAAGCTAAATTGCTTTGAATAATCCCATATTTGTTATGGTTCCAAGAAACGCTAAAGTTAATACTATAATTTGCACTATAAATTAGAATGTCAGAATGGATGATAGGATAAATTGTATATCTTTTCTAAGCCAGTAATAAAGCTTAAAATTAATGTAAGCTTCAACATTGTTCTGTTGAAGGCATATATCGAAATAGTTATCAACCATTTATAAAAATAATATTTGTAGAACTAAAATAATTTTATATTTTTTCCACTTTATTATAATGGATTTCTAGCATGTTAATGTCAATTCAATCAATCTAGAATCAGTTTTACCATAAAAGCTCTTTTACTTATCAATTTGTTGCCTAATAGCTGTTATTCTCCTATTGGGAGCGAACAGTTAACAATGTTCATTAGTCGAGTGAAACTGGCTAATGAACAGCCGAGGAAACTGGCAATAATTGCAGATTATTTACTACACAAAGTTTTCATGATACAATATTGGTTATTGCGTTTTTATTTTATAACGGGTTAATTTATACTGCTATGCAGGTAAAATATCATTCAAAAGCTCTTTATCGTGTCAGGCGCATAATTTGAAATTGCATTCACGTAGTCAACTCACATCGCATTGGTCTGCAGAGCCAGGAGCGCTGCCTGATTCCCAATTACCGTGGGAGGCAGGGTCGGAGTGAGCCTAGCGTCCGCCAGGCGACGGTTCTGGTCTGGAGGGATCATAAAAGAACAGTCGCATTAGTTAAAAATAGTAATTAATCTTACAGAAGTGTACATCAATAATTAAATAGGTAAATATACAATACAGACAAAATAATACAAGCAAGCCACCGGCACTAATCCTACGAGAAAAACGACAGCCGGCTACCGTTTGACTTGCAAAATTAATTGCAGGGAGATGCTCATACATTCAAGGATTTCCAAATGAGTTTAGTTCAACGAATGCTGTATTGCGTTAATTAATAGGTATACTATTATTTAATTAAATTGCATTATTTGTCGGTATACAACCACTCGCTACGGCTTCACAACATCAAATATTATCAGGGGTGGACTAGAAGGGGCTCGCGCGAACCCCTTGTTATTTTAACTTAGGCGAACGAGCCCTTTGTTAAATTAAGAAATAACAAAATTCTTAGATCTAATCAGTACTTTATTGCAATTTCTGACAAACATATATTATCTACGACGGTTTAAATATTAAGTTTGAAACATGGAATTGGAGCGATAAATGGTACATATTTCTGCGTCAACCTTGAAACTCTTCACTCCAGCAAGCTTATTACGGTTTATTACGAATACGAATACGTATAATAATACGTTTTAATAATTTTTACGTATAATTGAATACAAGTGATAAAAGAATCCGACTCTTTCCGAGAACACCGCGAATAGCTTTGAGATTGAGCGAGCCCCTTGTTAAGGTATTGGCAGCCTACCGCTGTATATACTAATTTTTAAATTTAAGTGAACATTTAAATAGGCCACTATTTTATCAATAACATTTAAATCTTTCGCGGAAGACATTATAAATATAAAGAAACTTTTTTACGCCGAAAAGAATGACATGCAAAATAAAAACAATTAAGTGCGAGCTTTATTCAAAGTGTATATTTTTTAATGCGAGCTTTTCGTGTGCCTTCACTAAAGCATGAAAATATAGTTAATAATACTTTTTTAAGTAAACATTGAAGAATTCAACCATGCTGGTGGGGTTATTTTATAATAATTGTCGATTCCGTTCGTCCGCTAGAATTTCAACACAACTCGGTCGACAATAAAAAAATCTTCCATTGTATGGATATCAATTCGTAATCAGCAGTTACCTATCTGCCGCAAGTCGAGATTAAGGTCACCAAAGGCGACCTCGGTGGCTTAAGCCTTAACGGGAGAAGCGAGCGGCAGGTGTGCGCGTCCATATAGCCAAGTATTAGCTACCATAATGCCGATATCAATAGACTGTAATTATTACTAGATGCATTTTACTATGTTTTGTATCGTCATGTTTCTGCGCGTAAAAACAAAATGTTTATGCAAAGTAAAAGGATACTAAATTATGGACTGTCAGGCTCAAGTATTTATACGATTGTTGATCTTGTAAATAAAATAAATATTATTCATGCAGAAAATAGGATATCGATCGATATTATATTGCATGTAATACGAACTTAATTAATCTCTAATCATTGATAATTTAATGAATGTGTACTTTATAATACAATCACGGTCAGCGATTGCATACTTTTCCAGGCAGGCATGTTAAAATTGTCTGTCATAAAACTCTAAAAAAAACTATTTAATTTTACTAGTGACGTGTTAACTTTTCTTTCCCGGAGAAAAGGTATTGTGTTTAGTTTCATACATATATGTATAAAACTACTCATACCAAGTTTGTTTATCCCGAGCATTTCCAACTGAACTGACCCCAGTTTAAAATGATCGGAATAAGCGAACCCGGTCCTTAGCATAATAATAATCGTCGGCATACTGCCAGGAAATGTTAAGTCAAAAATCTCTGTTTTGAGATAAGCCAATATTTTCGGATATCGTTAAGCGAACTGTCCATGTAGCGTGGCCGTAGGGCGTAGACAATTAGAGAAATTTACTCAGGAAAAGCAACAACCCACACATTTTACGGGGTACACAAAAAACTGATTGATGATTTTGGGCCAAAGTCAAAATATGAAATGTACACAACCTTGATGTGCACGAAGATTTATAAACTGATATTAATTTAATAAATTATTGAACAAAAACCTTTTGGAAAGTTCTTTTTCGTGGTCGCAATTTCCACATGCCTTTACTTTTTCAAACTTAAAAGCTACATTTAGATACTTATTCGTCATTTTCAGCTTAGATTCATTTGATAAGTTGTACATTGTGATTATTGAAAAAAGCTGTGGTTTACATCGTTTTGATTTTCCAAAGTTGATAATAATAAATAAATAACAGTTGACCAAAATGCTTACAACAAAAAACGTTTATTCGTTTAATTATCTTTAGGTAACTGTAGAAATGAAAATTAATGGTTGTTAAGCTTGTTATTTATAGGTTTCTGCCAGTAATAATTGCCAACAAATTTATTTAGTTCATATTACTTCTTTAAATATCTAAATAAATACACGTTATATGAGTGAGCTGGTTTTTTCACAGTGGAACGTGTACTTCCGATGTGTTGCTGGCCCTTAAAGAAACAAGTGAAAAATCATATTTTAACACGTCCTTTGAGGAACGGTAAAAACCCAGGACGTACATTTAAAAAAAAACATGTTTTTCACTTTGTTCCTAAAGAGCTAGCAGCACTTCGAAATTATTTTTTATCACCTTAGTGTTAAATCTGTCGATCTGTATTCATAAATCAAAACACACAAGTTTTGACTTTTTTTGGCAGTATACAGACGAGTTATAAACTTGTCGGATAAGTACAAAAAATAAGTTTTATTCCCGTGGTCGAGTGGCAACGTGTTTGCCTCAATTGCAGTGCGCTCACGGGTTTGAATCCCAGTACGTACGGTTTCATAAATTGATTTTTTGACACTTGAAATGAAATGAACTCAGAGTCGCATTTTTACTAACGACTTTCACGGCCCATATTTCTTAACATTCTTCTTTATACGGAATGCACGCACTAAGAATTTAAAAGGGAAGCATAATTGCTAAATGGCATTGAATTGTAACATGGAACATGTATTTAAATTGATAGTAAACAATCGTAAGGAAACATCTCACTAGGAAATATATGTGACGAATAAATGCTTACGTACAATATTATTGACTTATCATTCGATTAAATTTCATGCTGGTTGGTGCAATGAATTCATAATGCGGGTGACCGTATGATCCACGGGTCACGGGTTCACCATCTCTGCTGTACGTCATTTTAGTTATGTACACATCCAAAATGAAGTAAATTATCGAGTATATTAGCAACGGGGACACGACACCTGTCTGTTGTAATTTCGCCTTCATTGCTGTTCTTTAAGGCAAGGAAACCATGCCCGTATTATTATTGATAAATTTTATTAAAAATAATAATACACATTAAAACTGCACAAGGACAATATACGCCCTACGTTCAACGAGGTCAATCTGTACTGAAACTTTTGACCATTCATTATATCGACTGTGGAAAGGAAAAAGGACGTAACACGCACATATACAATTTTACAGGAGACGCAAAAAACGTGTATTGATGATTTTAGGCTAAAAGCAAATTATGAAATATACACAACACTGAAGTGCACGGTGATTGATAAACTGGTTTTTTATTGACCTAACCTAATATTAATTTAATAAATTGTTAAAACAAAAACCTTTTTTTAGGTCATTTTTCCTGGTTGAAATTTCCACAAGCCTTTCTCTTTTCAAACTTAAAAACTAAATTTAGATACTAATTCGGCATTTTCAGCTTCTTTTCTTTTGATAGAACGTGTGTCAAGTTGAATACATTGTGATTATTGAAAAAAGCTGTTTTGGAAAAACTGTGGGTTACGTCCTTTTTCATTTCCACAGTCGATATGAAACTAGAGCTTGTCGGTTTTCAAAAACCGGTTTTGAAATCGCGGTTTTCAATCGAAATTTGCAAAATTTGAAAGTCGGTTTTTTCGACTTGGTAACCCAATATCCAATATTAAAATGAATATATGTATATTTTTTATTATTTGCATTCAATTTTGAAACTGCCATGGTTGTAATGAAAACGAGATGAGATGAAATGTGTAGTTTAATTAATAGTCAGTAGACATCAATGAATGCGTTAAAAATATAATATTTTGGTTTATTTTGAAAATATTATTTGTTGCGCATTTTGACTCGGATATACTTCTCTGGTACGGGGCATATATACATAATTACCCCATCGTCTTATAGGAACACTGAAAAAAGAGTGTGCGTTAAAGCATTTTTTTATAATAAACGAATTTTAAAAAAGATTTTTTTTCATTATTTTTATTTAATTATCCTTTTTGCGAAACTGAAAACCGGTTTAAAAAAGCTAATTCTATAGAATTAAAAACTTTAGAATTGTTAACGGTACTTACATGCAATTATTTACTCAAAATATATACACTTACTATATTTTTATTGCAAGATAAATCTTTAGAGGGCCACCAATAAATTTCAAACGGACTGTTATATATGAATGGCGGAATATATCGTATGTGCGGCCATTCACAAAAATAGTTATTAATAATATAGTTTTTTCAATCCTTTAATAAGAAAAGCTCAAGATTCTTTGTGAATTAGAATAGTAAGTACATATATTATCGTAGACTTTTGTTCATGCGCCTATTCAGATTTGCTTTTTGCACTCTGAACCACGCCCTCAAAACGACGTCACAGCGTAAGGCAGCCAAAACAGAAATCGAAAACCCGTTCGTTGAAGAAAGATTTTATTTTTCTAATGATAATTCTCAAACAGCCTTTATAAAAATTATATAGATAGATCACCGTTTTTCTTGACATATGATTAAGCACTCCCTCAAGTAAAAACGAAATGTCAAAATTACAATATTGATTATATACATTTCGTGCAATAAATACCTTGAAATGAGTTTCAATTTATAATAAACGGGTTTTAATGCAGATAAATTTACGGGAAGAAATAAATGCGTCCGTCTCAAAAAATAGAGAACTGACTGATTACACATAGGGTTTGCAATGTCGGTCGGTTAAATTAATACCTTAATTATTTCATATTAAATATTAGGTATAACTAAATAAGTTTGATCAATGTAAAAAATGATAAATTGTGATCGCAGTACCGGAAGAGTCTAAATCGGTATATCGACATGTCATTAAATATATCATTATCGAGTGACTTCCATGAATAACTTACGGTCTCTTAGAACAACCCCATACATCATGGGACTTTTTAATATTGATACAACTCTTAGCAGAATTAAATATTTAAATTCATTGTAAACAATTTTATTAAAAAATGTGATAGTTTTTATACATTTAAAAAATACTGGTATTTTTTCATTTTCGAAACCGGTATTTCGGTATTGATAAAACACCATGAATACCGGAATTCCGGTTTCGGCAATACCGTTATTGCAATCCCTAATTACAACATTGAATTATTTAATGATGCAATCGAACACTCATGATTTCAGCAGGGCCTCCAATCCACAAGGGGGCTCATATTACGCTACCGTTAAGAAACACAAAATCTGTCTACGCGCAGTTCCGACGATGGCGTGGTGCCGAAATATGTTTATTTTCATAATTCTTCGCTTAGGTTTTTTGATATAGGTTACGCTCCCCTGAGGTCCACACAACGAGGTCGCGAGCGCATCCTCGCTTCGACGAGGACACGGAGAAGACCTTAGGCCAGTCGCAAGGCGCATAGCACGATTCAGCACCGAGCAATAGACATTTCATTCGACATGCAGCAGTAACTTTTTACTTTACCGAGTTGCTTTGTTTATTTCGATGCGTTTTCTGACCTCTGTGTAAGATGAATACATAAATATGCACCCAACGACATTCCGTGGGTATTTTTCGCCAAAACTATACGCTCAATTCTCGACCATATACAGTCAGTTCTCGACTTATGACCATTCGGACTTGTGACTAAAAAAAAATAATTACTTCCTGATATAAAGAAATACTATGATGAAAACCACATACCTTTTGAAAATCTATTGAATATAGACAATGCTCTCTGCTATCCCCAACACCCAAAAGTCAGATGAATCTCATCCAAACATAAAAGTGACTTACTTACATTCTGACACCACAAACATTATGCAGCTGATGGATCAAGGTGATATCGCTATCTTCGAAATGCATTATTAAGGAATCACTTTTACCCAAGCGATCGAAGTGACAAAACAAGATTAAAACAATATAAATTTCAATGGAGACGAGGAAATTGAAGAGGTGACTAATATGATTTGATATGAAAATTTTCTCAACAGTTAAATCTGGAAGTTGTCAACAAAGATATAAATCAACATTCAGAAGATGGTGTCAAAGAATTCATAAAGCCAAGATTTGGTTGAAATTAAAGAATAACGATTTTAAGAAGAAAATCCAATTTCACTATAAAACTAGATCATTCTGAGCCATCCGAAAATTTTGTGCAAAGAGACATGGCTTAAGTCTTAAGCCAAATCAATGATGCTATTCAAAAAATTGAAGATATGGACTCAGACACCAAAAGACACTCTAAATTAGATCACTGTCACTATCACTGCACTTGGCGATGATTCTCAAGAGTCAGCCATGAATATTAGTAACGAAAATGATGAAAATAATTCTTATATCTTAATATATTATGTAAATATTGACTTATACATTCAGCAAAAAGATTTAGTTATAGTTTTCGTTCGATTTACGACCGTTCCGTCCGAGGTGAAAGAACTGAACCCCGCCGTAAGTTGAGAACTGACTGTAAAAATACTAAAAGTAGGCCTATTTTCTGATGGGTTATTACCTCTTTTCCTTTATAGCCACGTGCGCACCCAATAAACAAGATATGGACAAGAAGTATGAATGAGCTTTATTCGGGGCACCTTAACTAAAGTAGGTATCTATAAGGGAATCATTAAGTCTCTTAAAGGATAGCTATGAATTTCTAATGTTTGGAATTACTATAAAAATCAAGATAATAATTAAATATTATTTAACGTTATTACGATACTAAAGACATACCGCTAATTAGCCGTAGCGAGGGTTGGTGGGTACAGAGTTAAGTACATTAAATAACGCAGTATTTCAAACGAGCGATAAAACCATTACTAGACTTATTATTAAAATATAAGCTAATTAAATTAAGTTCAGTTTTTAACAATGTCTTAGATTTGAAACAGCTCCCTGGGTTTTATACTTGCCCATTCGTTGCACGCACCCAGAGGCGGATATGTTGTCATGCGTACTGGAGTGATGATTTGTTTATTTTGTACATAAGACTGTTTTAATACGTAAAAAATACAGCAGGGAAGAGAATATTAAATTTATTCTGAACGACGAAACATAAATTGTGCACATGGGTGCAAGAAGAGCGTATGGCCCTGTTTATTTTTTAGAAATAAACTGTTTTTACATTGCCCTATAGCGTAGAGATTGTGACTACGCTATAGGAATATGTACTACGTTATAGGGGACTAGGCACACAAAATTCGAGGTTCGGTTCTTTCAATTGTATTTTGAGAATTTAATTAAATCAAGCATTTCTCCAATTTGTATATTTCATAGAATACGTCTAGTGAAGTCAATGGACAAATATCTCCTAGAAAATATTTTTCCGTTATTCGTAATATTATTTTAGGCGCGGGTGGTGTTCTCAGTTTCGCGTATGCAATGGCGGCGATTTGATCTAATTGTATGAAGGATGATTATTTAAACATTTTTACGAAACCATGAGAAATATAATGATTTTCACTGCATACAAAATACTTTAGACGTCAACTAACAAATCAGGTTACTTACATAAATATTTTAATCTGCATCTATAGTCAAAAATTGTTTAAAACAAATTCGATAAAAGGTGCCGAGTATACACGTTGCTCTCTATATTTTTAGCCGCTGTCAAAAGGTTAATATTTATATTCATCAAAATATCAGACGTCAGCAAGTTCGATAGGGTCATGTTGAGCAATGTTCCCATCATTCGTTCGTGGCATCAGGCATGCAAAACAATGTTCTTCTAGCGGACCGCATAAAAACAAATTATGATGGTTGTCAGGCAGCAAATAAAAAAATAATGTGTACACTCTTTTACGCGGAGGATACGTTCCACGTTAAACAGCAGTGCAAAAAAACTGAGTAAACAAGAAAAAGTGAATAAAGATAAATGAAAGAAAATGTCCATTACATCTGACCGTTTTATTTCGAAACCATTTAATAACAGGATTAGATGTAGATAATTTACACAAAACTGACAATCTTCTAGGTCCGAATTAATTTGAGAAAAGCCTTACAAATCTTCAACAGTAAAGTATTTTGAGATAAGTACGGTAACCTCTCATAACGAGTTTAATTCGTTCCAGAATCTTACTCGTTATGTGAAACACTTATTAAGCGAAACAATTTTCCCCATATAAAACAATGTAAAATACAATAATGCGTTCCGTGCCGAAAAAAAAACATTTTTTTATATTTTCAAGTAAAATTACATACTTATAAATTGTTAAGGAGCGGAACAACCTGGAATGCGATTTCGATTTGCAAAAATACGATAAAAAATCGACTAGTTGATGCTTCTTAATGTAAGATGCAACAGTTTCACATGCTTTCAGCTTTTTTCTTATTACGCCAGAAGATTGTTTCTTCGCTATTTCCTCCTCCTCTACTAATAAACTCTTCTGCATAACTTCTTGCTGTGAAAAACAATGCAAGCTTTTCGGTGGTCAGTTCTTGACTGGACTCTTTCAAGGTCATCAATATCGTTGTTATCCGCATTCAGTCCCATGGTATTGGCTAAAGATGCAATCTCAATGACTGTAGACTCCACAGGTACTGTTTCAAACCCATCAACATCACATTCGACAACGCTCCTTGGCAAAGCTTCTTCCAAGCTGAAGTGAGTGTTCTTTTGGTAGCCCCTTCCCACGCCTTGTCAATCATCTTGAGGCCAGCAACGATGTGAAAGTGATTTTTTCAAAACTCTGCGTCACTCGTTATGCGAAATATTGCTCGTTAAGGGAGCATTTTTTTCACAATCTGTTTTGCTCGTTATGTGAATTACTCGTTATAAGAGGTGCTCGTTATGAGTCGTTCCACTGTATATTTAAAAATCTATTTTTTTAAATCTTGGGTTATAAAACGAAAAAGAAATTATTGATTTAAAGTATGAAGGAGCACTACTAGATAATTTTCCACAAAGCACTGCATTGGGTTGAATGTTCTGATATATATATATATATATATATATATATATAATTGATTAATTAAGTGCGTGCTTGTATGTCACATAAACACTGTCGGACAGTAAATTCTGAGGCTACGAAAAATGTGTCACTAACATATAATATATCTCATTTTTCAGCTCGCTACATGCTTCAATTCTTGAGTAACGAGTCGAGGATGGTAAAACCAGAATTGAAATTTCGGACGACGCAACAAAAAGTAAAAAAAAAAAACATGCATCTGATACGCCAATGATGCAATAATTGCAAGCATGCACATAGGTGGGTACTTGGAATAATCGTACACACTTACCTAGGCCCGCGCGAATGCTGTACGCACGCCGCTCTGTCAATAATTATCATATTTTCTAAACGACTCCATGCTGACTGCCATCTCATTTTCATACCGGAGTGTCCACTTGTGTTTGGCGGCGCATGTCGCCATTATTATTTGCAAACTTCGCTCGCTTTATACGTGACGTCTTTGTTAAGCCGTGATTTACAGGAAAATCATAAATCTCAGATTGCACATTATAAACGCACACGGAAAAGCAAAAGCTTATCTGGGTGCCAATTCTCGGTATCGGACATTCAAGGCAGCAAGAGAGAATTTAGCCATTTCCGGAGACTACTTATTTTCCGAAATTGCAATCGAATTCACCGTCAAATCTTGTTGGAAAGCCATTTTAGTAATAACTCTACAATATTTATTTAATATCAAGAGCGGCTTCGCTAATCGCGAGCATCAGTTGATAATGCTATAATGCAGCGTTTTCCAAATGATGGGCTGCGACCCGGTACCGGGTCACAGAACGCAAAATGCCGAGTCGCCAATTTCCTGAAATAAATCTGTGTATTTACAATATAATTTCGTAATATGTACCTCTCATTAACTCTATGGCTGCCAATGACGAGATAACTCGTAAATTGTTTTGTGCTCAACACGCCAGAGACGAGTTATTTCGTCAATAATTAATTAAATTAATAGTTGCAAATTATAGCCGGCGTGATAGGTAATTACTATTAATTATCTACGGCGGTCAAAAGGTTAATAAATTATTGGTACATTTGATTTCTATAAAGGTTCATCAGAGTAAAATATTTTGTATTATGTTATGTACATATATGTAGTATGGACATAAATAAACTGTTTTATTTTACCTATAGACCATAACAAATTTAGTGGGTCACGGAGGAGAAATATTAAAATAACCGGGTCGCGGGGGGAAAAGTTTGGGAAACGCTGCACGTAGCGCGATATCGGATCGTGGAATTCAAAGTGCGCCCTGAACACGTCTCGACCATGTCAGAAAAACGTAAGCGACAATTCATAAATATTACAGCTATGGTCAGTTTTAATCATAACAAAAGTTTTTATTAACTTCCTCTCGTAATAAGTTTGCAAAAATAATTCATTAAATGCGGTTAGTAATACTAGGACAATAAAAGTCTCTTCGCTTACGATTTGCTACCGATTACGGATTGATATGGGGTAATTAAATAGGGCAGGGGGCTTTTAATTATTGTTATTATTGGGAAAGAATATATTTTTATTCATATTGCAACCTCAGAGTAAAGGCAGATCATATTTTTTTCTCAACCATTTCTGCTTCTAATATAGGATTTCAGCTTTTTTACGAGGACCGTTGGTATTCAACCGTTGGAGCTCCTAAGCATTGGAGTAGGAAAGTCATAGTAGTTGTCGCTCTTGATACAGCCCGTTTTTAATCTTTGAATGAGTGTTTACACGTTCATTTTTTTTAACAAAAATCTATAAATCTATTGAAAAATCAATTTACCAAATTATCAGTGGGATGCCGCGAATATTGCAACCAAATAAGATGGGCACCCAAAAGCGCTGACTGCTTGTCTGCAGAGGCCAGGTATTTTAAATAAACTAAATAGCCGCCTGTGTGGTCGAGTGGTCAACATCGTTGGCTTCGGTTACGGAGGTCACGGGTACGAATCCCAGTACGGGCAGTTTTATAAATTGATTTTTCAATCAATTTATAAATTTCTGTTCGAAGGCATGGATGTATGTGATGTCTTGAATTCCTCCCTCTCACCCATCCTATTCGATAAACGGGGTGTATCGATAGCGATAAGCTAACCACTACTCCTGTCCTAGCTTTATCCTTCTATCCCTACTCTCTCTTTGGAAAAAGAGAGGTTGAGCAACTGAGTAACAAACAGTTCTCGTAGAAACACTTCTGTTGAGATAAACTCCATTAGGAGTCCATATGCTTTACATTGGAAGCGGACATGGTATATATATATATATTTATGTACAACTAGATTACTTTTGGTATATTCTGGGATCACAATTCAAAAAACTTTGCTCTTTTTATCATTTATGTATATATATATTTTAAATTATTAAAAAAAATATTTGACATTACAGCTTACGCCAATGCGTCAAATAATTTGAAGTTGGAAGATCGTACGAGATATACTCGATGAGAATTTTTGAGTCACATGAGATTAACTCAAGGAGAATTGATTTCACAAACACCCATGTCTTAGATCTCAAATTAAAATTGAAAAATCCAATTTGACATTGACCTTACCGGGAATCGAACCCTGACCCACCTGATCGGTAGAGCAAGCTCTTGCCAACTAGACCAAAGCGGGCGATGTGTATGTTAATTACATGACGCAACTTAAAAAAACATTCAAATAATAATTATCTAAAAAAATCGTACGCGTACCGCTGTATGGCGGCCGATGTTAATGCGTAATAAGAGTGGTTGCCGGTAATTAATAAAAAAAATGTTCACCGGCAAAGATGGGGTTAACAGTCCGGGGACTCCGTCGCTAATCGCTTTGATAGTAATTATTACTGCAAAGCCGGCCATGCTGCTCTAAGAACGAACGTGCACAAAAAATGCACTAAGCTAAGTAAACAGATGAATACTTGACGATAAGTGTTCTTAGAATCAGCGATAGGCAACGGGTGGTAAGTGAACTTATTATTTGATGAATTTACATACCGACTAACTTGGCAAAGTTACGTCTTGATGTACCTAATTTTCGTTTTATACGGGTTCGGAATTGCACGGTCCATTGTAAAGGAACCCGTTTTCATGGATCTATGTTCGCGAACGTTGTTCACTCCATCTTGTTTTACATGGACCGTATCTCACGTGTTACGGGGATTGAGTGTATATCGTTTACTATTGGAAAACTAAATATAAAGTACACATTTTTGATTTTTTATGCCAGTTTTTTCGCAGTTGAAAGTGATGGTTCATTGTATATTTTTTGTTTTCACGTTAGATTTTCGAAACGTTATTATTCTGCAAAGATACCGTGGTCTGATTGGTTGTAGTCAAATATGTACGTTTCATTTTTAAATGTATGCTAATACGGTTACTAAGTCAGTATATACTATAGCTAGATAACATTAATTTTAAATATAGTTCTGACGATGGTGTGAAAGCGAAATAGCTATCATCTAAATAAAAAAGTGGAACTAAATAAGTGTTATTTTCATATTATTACAAAAAATGTGATGACATCGCATTAACAATCATTATAAAATTAAATTTGATAACTTTGTTATTCCACTTGCTGTACTACAACTTGTGACACGTGTTTCGCCTCTTTGAGAAGCACCATCAGACTATCGCAACGTTTACAAATAAAGTGAAAATTGATTTATCGATTGACTTGGCATTTACTTGGTAGAACTCCATTATAATACGGTAAAATAGCAACGTATTTAGTTATACGGTTTTTATATTTGTTAGTTGATAGCTAGTTCTGACGATGGCGAAAGCCGCAATAGCTATCAACTAATAAATATGAAAACTGTAGAACTGAATACTATGATTGCTATTTTTACCCTATTACTAAAAATTTATTCAAATCTTATTTTATAAATTACAAAATAAAAGTCGGGGTTTGTCCTTTTCTACTGGATGTAGGGAGGAGGTAAGATACAAACGTTAGTAGTACTAATAATAAACTAATTAATTTCATGTATCTGGCCATATATTTCTTTCGACTTATACGAGGTCAAAATGAGAATTCCACCATTCTTGAGAATGTGAATCTAAGTGTTCCTGATTATTTTTTGAGAAATCGTGGACACGAATTGTTTGTTCTCCCAAGGTGTAGAACCAGCCTGCCAATGGGGATGCCACTGGGGAGAGCTTTAACGGTGTTCAACAATATTGCTTCGGATGTCGACATATTCCACGTAGACGTGGGTGAGTTCCGACGAATACTATTTTTTATGAATTAAAGTAGAGTTCGTCGGAGCTTACTCAATTGACTTCCTTGCCTTTTTTTTTCCTAATGCTTTTAATATTAAATTGTACTTTTTTTTTCTCCATTGTAAAAGTTGTAAATTTATAATTTTTTCAACCTTGTGCAATGTTAATTAAATAAATATAAATAAATTATGAGTGGCAAAACCCAATGAAAGGAACTTAAGAAAAACGGGACTGAAGAAGACTCGCGTCAAAAAGGTTGGAACCTCCATTGCGAGAAGAGTATCGCGCGACCATGTCGAGTGGAAAAATAATATGTACGCGGGAGCTGTTGTGTCATTGATTTGCCAGGCGGCCTCCCTTTGGCCACCACGAGGCACAGCGGGGTTGGTGTGCGGTGTGCGGCGAGTTAGCGAGGCGGGGCAATTATAAATAATGCCAGGTTGATGCATTTAACAACTGCACGAGGGCGCCTGGCTGGAAGGGGCGCGCTCATTTACAATCGCGAGAGCATCTCTTCCAGTAATTAAACGCTGACATCAGGTTTATTATTCGAGAAATACGTATTTGTTTACAATTATTATAAATATTACATTTTTTATAATTTTAATTCGAAATCAAGATTTGCAAAACTTTCTGCCCACATTGAGATAATTATTTTTTTATCTATCTAGGTATTTGCTGTACCAAAATGTACGTCTTTGAGGTATAAAAATATTTGTCTAGTACAGGGGTGGGGAACCTTTTATTATCTAAAGGCCGCAGTAAATATTGACTAGGGAATCTTTGGCCGGAAACAGGACTTAACGGTCAGAATATGTCAGGAATTTAAGAATTTACATAAATTTACAGAATTGGCCAGAAGGCCGCACCAGAGTAGCCAAAAGGCCGCAGGTTCCCCACGCCTGGTCTAGTACGATAAAACAACTTCATTCCAATCATATATTAAAAAAATAGTATTTCAATAATGACTAGAACCGGTCTCACTGCGGTCCTTATCGTTATTAAAACCAGGGCTGTGGACTCTAAAAAAAATAACTTTGAGTACTTTTAAAAAAAATGTGTACTAATCGATAGGGTCAAAAGCCTAAAAAATAATAATTCGTGTTTTAATCTACGGTCGGAGTCGTTTGATTTCTTGTCTCCACAGCCCTCATTAATTAAAACAAGCGGAATTAACTCAAATAAATGTTTTATTGTATTTGAATGCCTTTCCACTTTCAGTTTTTTTTTATATATTTTTATTATTATTTGAATACGTGTTGATTTAATTCATTTTTCCTCATTTCTGTCAGATAATAAATTTTATGATTCATATATTGGCTTAACAATATTTAAGTCATGGAATAAATGCACGTAGCATTGCAGTAAGCTGCAATTTTTTTTTTAATTATTAAAATCTTATTGATTATAGAAAATGAATATGGAAGATTATTTATCAACCAGATAAATAATACGTTCTCAAATGTATTAAATTGTGTTGCAATGTAAAAATTGTAATAATGTGAAGCTTATATACTTATATATATTTAAAATATATAATAGCGTTCCCGCTGGAAAGTTATCAACTGCAATTAATTCAGACACTAAGAATGTGTGGTTGTTAAATTCTTCCATTATTTTTTCCATCTGCGGAAATTCCCGGAGGATTAAATCGACATCCTGTTATAAATTGCCACACTATCAACCTATCTTATTAACAATTATCTTGCTATGCGTAGATTGATAAAACTGTGCGTGTTTCTAATATTTGTAAACTTAAAAAGTCATTTATATTTATAACACGTCTATTAAAGTAACGGATGAAATGAATTATGTTAATTATCGTGTCAAATAATAAAATATACATGACTGTTGAGTAAAGAGGAAGAGTCTGTTCACAATTTTAAGATCTTTACTATTTATTATAAGAAGGTTTCACTTTTAGGGTGTTCACTGTCAAAACTAGGTGGAAAGGCATTATATTAAGAAAAATACAATACAGGCGGACCTCGATTTTCGCACACAATTGGTTCCTGAAAATGTGTGCGAATGTTGAATGTTCGAAAGTAGAGAGATGTAAAGAAACACCAAAAATTGTCCTTTAAAATTTTTATTTATCAAAATTTACTTATGTATTTGATATATTTTTTTTTAATAAACTTGTCGAGAGTTAGTTGCATTTTACTATTTTTTTTCTTTTCTTCGTAGAGTTTTGTAACATGCAGTGCCTTTATGGATCGCCCTACGCGCTTGAGATATGCGTTCTCCAATGGGATCACATTCTTCCATAATATTCAAAAATGTATCGAGATGAATAAAAGCTTCGTTCAATTTTTTTTTTATAAAATTCTTGATGATTTTTTCTGGTTCTTCTTCCTCGCTTTCATTTGTGCGAAATAGCGAATTGTGCGAAAGTAGAAGTCTGCCTGTATTTCTTTGTATTTGATTTCCACTTTATTTACCAAGATAAGAACCGGTTTCGCTCATGGCGAGCATTATCAACTGATAAAAAATATAATTTAACAGTGTTATTTATACAAAACAAATTGAAATAAAAAGGTGTAATAAACAATTGGCATTGAAAAGAATTTACAAATTACAGTATAAAATATAAACAAATGACTCTGAACACAAAAAATTCAACATCTCTAACATGTAGTTACATTAATTTGTGTTAGTTTTTATATGTTGGAAATCAGAATAAGGTACTGCTTGTACTGAATAAACAATTTCGAAGCCTCGATTGAAATGCTCGATTAAAATACACAGAAATCTCTGGAGAGTTTAGAAACTCAAGTGATAAAAAAACGCTAATCCAAAATACGAACATTGCTCGAATAGATTCGTATTGTATCGTTGAATAAGTCACAGAAAAATAGTTTGATACTGAAACGCCCTGTAGAAGAGTATTCAACGACGTTGTCTTTGGTTGCATTCTTCACACATTTGAGACTCATGTACGGACTATTTCATAAATTGATCTTCCAATCGATTTTTGGATTTGTCTGTGATGTGTCTATTCTCTACCACTGATCCGATTCCATAAACGGAATGTAACGAGAGTGTTAAGGAAGAAACATACTGCCGACACCCGACGCCACGTAAGCGTGTTGGATGGGATCATAGCTACATATTTGCCATTGTATTATATGTAACAGGAACGCACTGCCAACATTCAACGCGACGCGACGGTAGTGCGTTCCTGTTCCATATAATACAATGGCAAATATGTAGCTATGATCTCATCCAACACGCTTACGTGGCGTCGGGTGTCGGCAGTATGTTTCCGCTTTTAACACCTCCATGTCCATGATGCAATCGTAAAGAGCCATTAAATCATTCAATATTAAATTCCGCTCCTAATGTGGAATATATGGGCACTTAATGAAGCTGTATTAAAAAAAGTTGTTCTTCGTGCTCTTTGTAACCTAGTTGCAAAAACACACTACTAGTGGCTAGTTTGTCGCTATTTTACTACGACCTATTTAACACCTCCATGCCCATGATGCAATCGTAAATAATTAGTAAAAACACAATTTTCCTTTGTACTTCATTCCACTTTATTTGATATGTCAGGACCGGTTTCGCTCACTACGAGCATCGTCAACTGACGTCAGCATCGTCAGTTGACGATGCTCGTAATGAGCGAAACCGGTCCTGAAATATTAAATAATGTGGAATGAAGTACAAAGGAATACTGTGTTTTTACTAATATAATGCCTTTCCACCAAGTATTGACAGTGAACACCCTAAAAGTGATCAATCGTAAATAGTTGAGCCATTAAGTCATTCAATATTTCTCTTAATATTGTCAATAAGTATTTATCATTTTAGGTATTCTAGCATATATACATTTTTAAAATTATTTTTTAGCTGCTAACTTAAGTTTAAATACTGTCAATAAACAGTGAAACTGAGATGCCATCATGGCAGGGAACGTGATTTTTTAGGATGGCATGTTATGGGTTAAGCAAACCAATAATTCTGTCCTATCACTAATTATCCCTATCACTTCATCATTTTATCAAACTCTTCGAAAAAGCGAGTCTGAGTACGCAGTTCTTGTAGTTTGACTTCTGTTAGAATAACCTTTACCTTCTAGCGGGCCGCATAAAACAAATTATCGTGGGTTCGGGCCGCAAAGAAAAAAGATGATAAATCACTTTAAAAAGTACGCCCAATCCTTTTTTATACAAAACATATGTACGTTCCATGAAAAACAACCTTAAAGTCGTGTAAAAAATATTAAGTGAATTCAGATAAGTGAGTAATAGATTCCATTTTATCATTTTGACCGTGTTATTTCGAAAATAAATAAGCCATTCAAAAAAGGATTATGAGGATTTGCTTATTAAAAATCGTTTCATTATGAAATATTTATGTTTCATTGATATTTAATTCATAAGTGAATGCATTCTTGGTCTTTGTTAACTTTTAACATTTTTTTTTTTAATTTGACATAATATTTTTAAGCCTGTTTCTATGAACCGATTTAATCTCCTTCACTGAAGAAAAAGCTTACGTCATTATTAATGTCATTATTTTCATTGTATCACTTTGTCAAAGAATTCCCAAATTTTAATTATGTTTGTAATTACTTTCAATCCCCATTCTAAATTTATTAATCTGAGATGACTTTTTAATTATATGTTAGATGTGTTAAACATTTTAATTTTGTGCTATTTTAGAATCACTTTTAATGTAATTGGTATTTTATTTTCAATGCCAATTGTTGTTTATAACTGTTAATTTTTGTATAAATAGCATTGTTAAATTATATTTCTTATCAGTTGACGATGCTCGTAATGAGCGAAACCGGTCCTGACATATTAAATAAAGTGGAATGAAGTACAAAGGAATATTGTGTTTTTACTAATATAATGCCTTTCCACCAAGTATTGACAGTGAACACCCTAAAAGGTATTAAATAAATGTTTTACGTGAAAAAAATATGTTTGAGTAAGATATTTAAGGGCCGCCACAAAATTGAAAAAGGGCCCCATGCGGGCCGCGGTTTGTGCATCACTGCTTTACCAAGATAAGATATTAGGGCGGTCAATCTTACGAAAAAACAAAGTGATTCGAGTCTGGTGTTCAAAAAAATTGACTTGATATATGGTGATCCTAAAACTAAACGCTGACTCTATAATCCAGACATTGTAAGAGAAGTGATCTCGGAATAGATGTCGCAAAAGTGCATACATATAAATATTTAATCGACCTCTCCTCTATACGAGGTTGTTTATAGTGGTAGCATTTTTTACGTTTTTATTGCATTTAATTTGTCGTGATTGGCGACGCAGTGACTTCCAGACGACTCGCCACTCGCTACATGCCTCACACCGGCTTTGTTTATTATAATAGTCGATCTATAAAGCCATCCAGTGACGTACACTTGACACGTATTACAATATAAAGATGCAATTCAAAATGGCCAAAGATTTAAATTTGAATCGTTCAAATTATGTACATTCTCACAAATTTTGTCACTAACGGGATTCACCTTTCGGCATCTTCAGCCGTTCAAGTGCACGGATGAACATGAACTGACGCTTAGTAAATGAATGTTTTGTGTTTATATAATAAATAAGCGTATCATTGAGTTTAAAGCCATTGCTGGCGAGAAGGATAAGCTCATGGGAATGCCCAAAGATTTGAGTAGTGAGCGGTTTTAAGAATTATATTTATTTGTTTGTCGGAAAAGGTTTTATGACTATATATAAATAGGGTACAGAAGTGGCGACCCCGGCATATGCAATGTTTCATTTAAAATCGGAAGGCGATGCAGTTGTGCTCTGTTTATTTCCAAAATTTCCTTGTAAAAGAGTTTATGACCGTCCGTATTTGGGTGTAACATTTTTATCCCTTGTTCCTGATTGAACACGTGTCCTTCCGAAATGAAGTGATTAGCAAAAGTAGACGTGTCTTTTTTCAATCTAAAGGCTGCCATATGCTCTGATAACCTGGTGTTCAGTGCCCTTTCTGTTTTTCCGATATATAATTTGGTACAACAAGAGCATTGCAATTTATAAATCATTGAACGATTCAAATTTAATATTGAAATTCCACCAAGCACCTTCAGTCGAAATCTTAAATTAGGCCAAAGATTTTTTGTTGATAACTGTTAAAATACTTATATCAAAGAATGAAACAAGAAACACGACGTGTAATTCGAGACAGCAAAATAATAAACTTAAGGAGACACATTTAATTATGAAAATAAATAAATTATCAGGAAAATCAGGACTTGGTTCGCTTCTGAATCTACTGAAAATGATTGTGATCAATGAAACCGGTCCTAAATTTGAATCGTTCAAATTATGTACATTCACACAGATTTTGTCACTGACGACCCGGGTTTCGCCTTTCGGCATCTTCTGACGTTCAAGTGCACGGATGAACTTGAGCTGACACATATACTGAATATTATTCCTTTTTTTTTTGCTTGCCGCACACCTACCAGGTTCTATAGGACTCATTAATATTTTGTTGCTGCTACTAGTATCACAATATTTTTAGTGATGTTACTTAACACCCTGTGTTGTGTATTATCTAAATTTACAATTCGAAATGGGCCTGATAATTTGATAAAACTGTAATATAAGTACAAAGTGTAGTAGAAAATATTATACAATTAACGCAACATATAAATCAATCTTCATCGGCCCTCTTATGGTTAATATGAACTCAAAACTAGATTATAATTGTGATTTACATAATGTAGTAGTTTAAATAAAACTATTTGAGGTGAAAACCTAAGCGATAGTTATTTTAGAAATTCTCTTGCTTATTTTTTTAACTATTAGTTCAAAGGTATGTCATACATTCCATTAAGGACGCCTAGGATAGAAAATAGCCCCGAAGCGTTTTATAAGTTACATAAAAAACAAACATATTCACAATTCGACAACTTCCTTTTCCATTATTGGTGTCTTGACTTTTAAAAACCATTATTTATACTTTTGACGGCAGTATTAATATAAATCATACGTTGATATTGAAATTCCGCGCGCCGCTGATGATATCGCATATCCACGCATTGATTTATCGTTTTATTCAATTGAATTATAGTTTGTAGTTGCTACATTATTCATTAGAACGGGCGGATCACTTTGCCATGGAAAAGATCGCTTTTTAATTACCCATTTACACTGTAATTCAATATGTAGACATTTAAAACGTTTATAGCTAAACTGATGTGTTTATAAGGTAGTTACAAAACAGGAATATTTTATGGTAACCCGATATATAAAATCATTGCAATTAAGGAGTGTTTTCTGCCCCCAAATATCGAGTTATTTTAACTGCGTTCGCTCTAAATGTCGATCAACTTAATTAACACTTTGGATCACGGCCCAAATCAGATGAAACTGTCCCGTGGCTCGGTTTGTTTTTAAATAATTGCATTTATTCTTTAGGGTTTTCTAAAAGTGCTATAACTGTGAAACAACCCAGGTAAATAAAATGACACATTTAGTGATTGTTTGGCAGACTATAATTCTTCAATAACATTGCTATTACTTTACTATGACTGTCATGGGTAGCCGCACACCATCCAGGTTCTATGGGACTTATTAATTTTTGTTGCTGCTAATAGTATCAAAATATTTTTAGTGATGTTTCCTGATTTGATGAAAATAATATGAAATTATTGTTTTAGAATGATCCAAGTATCTGCTATAATGACTATTGTGAGTATTTACCAGGACTCCACGCATGTCTAGCTTTATCACGAAAAAACACGGTTCCGGGACTCCACATGCGTCTAGCTTATCGGCTTCAGGATTCAAACATAAGTTGTTTTTTTTTTTTACTATAAAAGATTATTATTATTCAGTAACTCGCTCATTCTATATTTTTAACTGACTGACTGGTGTCTTTCATCTTTTACAGGGATAATAGCTCTTGATCTATTTTTCTTGTATTTTGATGTTGTTTTAACGTTTTTTCCCCTCTACTTTCCCTTCTTCGGTACCGGTTTGAGTTAGCCTTTTCATCTTTTCGGGGTTTATTTTTTCGGAGAGATTAAGTATAAAAGGGTGGTAGCTAAAAATATTGAGTGGATAACTAGACGCAGTCGCTACGTCCGTTGTTCGGTTAACCGGGTATGATGGAATGTTTTTTTGATTCACAATTTAAAACTAATTGTTTTTAAACGTATAGGAAATACGTAGGTATTTGTGTTTATGTGACTTATTTCACACTTAAAGCAGATCGAGTCCTTCGAGTCGATTGCTATTTATGATTCCCTCATTCGAGTCGTTTCACAGCGTAACGAAATCAGGCTACACTCGGTTCATTTCTTATTGTAATCTGAGAGGGTCAGTTATTTTCTCTTGGAAAGCAAGTAAGACACGGATAGAAGAAAAAATCGTCAAAGCCGTGCATTCTTTTGATGAAAATTATATAACATTGAAAACAGCATTTCTTAAGAAGTGAGGATTGTTGTTATTTTTAGTATTGGTTCACAATTCTCTACAAAAACGGACACAACCGGGAATTTCGTATATTTAAGAAAGGAAAAGTGCGTTTATGTAAAAGTAATAATTGTCAAATGTTGTGTATCTGCGGATATATGTAATTCATTTTATTATCATATTTAATACATGCCGTAACTCACCGTGTCCTTTGCGAGGAGGTCTCCGAGGACCCTTTCTGCGGACGCTCAGGTCCACAGGCTCCTGCTGCTCGGGCGGACCGCTCGCCTGAAAAAAAAAACAACCGTAAGTATAATTATTGGGGATGACTGAATTGACTATATATATATATATATATATATATATATAATCGAAGATAAACATCATGTGTATGGTTGGCTGCAATCAGTGGAGCTTCAAGAGAATATCCCACTGTGTTTGCAATAAATGCTATTGTCGTAGTCGATATGGGCCCTGTAAAATTGGACGTTCGCAGCTATCGATGAGCGAGGTTTGAAAATTTTTTAGCATTTATTTGTAGAAGAAAGATATAGTTTCATTCATTTGAAAACATGTTTCGAAATTATATTTTTTAATGCACGTTAGATAGATAATTAAAAAATTAAACATATCTTACTGCTAGGCTATTATCACGTGCATACGGATCTAGATTATAAACCGGCGGTTCTCATGTGCGAGCAAATAGTAAAGTTTTCTTAGTAAATGCAACTGCTATTTTTATCATATCTCAACACAAAAATTTGGTTCCGTCACGAGACATTTCCATAGGACCGCTGATGTTTATAATGCGGCCACAGCTTTTGAAGTACTATTATAATATTGTTGATAATTATATTATTTGCTTTTATATTATATTCTATCGATCAAAAACTTGAACTTTTTCACAGGGAAAAAATATTGAGAGTAAAAAGAATTATATAAAGTATGAAGAAAAGAAAATTGTCATAAATATGTATAACTGACATCAAATTGGCAGTATGGTCTGTCGAATAAAATAAAACTATTATACTTGAAAAATGGGTAGATAATATGTTTTGCAACGCAATAATATCAGTTACATAATTATGTATAAAAGTAATATTAAACAAATATATAAGTAGAATAGTAATTACCTCTCTTGTGGAGGGTAGCATGGCGCTGCCACCAGTCCCTCGCCCGAACTCGCACCCATCCTGTAAAAAAAAACATGAATTTAATAAACATATTATTTATATTATACGAATTTCTGAACTGTTACAATTATTGCGTTAATTATTGTCTTCATCCGTGCGCTTGAACGCCTGAAGATGCCGAAAGGCGAAACCCGGGTCGTTAGTGACAAAATCTGTGGGAGTGTACATAATTTGAATGATTCAAATTTAATATTGAAATTCCACCAAGCACCTTCAGTCGAAATCTTAAATTAATTATTGATGTTTGTTATTCAGATAATAGGAACACGGAACGAATAAAATTGTCTCTTTATGACCCAAATTTGAAATCATATTCAAACATATAAAGCTGTGTTATAATCAGTGGTGTAGTGGGGCCAGGTCGCGCTAGGCCGGCGACCTGGTACCTGAAAATGAGCCAGGGTGCCGCCCAGCCACCTTTTTGACTTGTAACTTAATTTTAAAGTACATATACATATTCAAAATCGTTTTCTTTATCGATTTGATTGTTATAACTTGTGGTTTTTTTAACTTTTCCAGTTCTAAGCTCAAGAAATGTGACCCCAATACCCACATTTTATTAAATATCTATTTTAATATGGGTGATACTATATGGATAATTAAGGTATTCTTATATCATAGTTTTTTGGACCTTTTGTAGTTTATATAAATACGCGATAACGCGATAATGCGATAACGAGATACGCGCCCGCTTTTCAGCGATCGTTCGTAAGATAACTGATCTGAACGCGTCAGTTGCAAATTCATATTTGTACTGGAATGACGTCTTTTTTACGCGCAATTTAAAATATGATTATTTTTTTAAAAAACCACGGATTTTTATAAAAAAAATGTATGAGGAATGACGCAGAGAGATTTTTTGAAATTCATAAGAATAAGGCCAATAATGAGGAAACCACTGGGGTCATTAAACGACCCCCACCGGCAGAGAAGTATTTTTCTAGTCTCCGAGCCACGAGAGTTAACATCGGACGGATATAAAAAAAAAAACAAAAAAAAAATAGGGAAGAAATTAATGACCGACCTGGTACCTATTTATTTACAACTACACCACTGGTTATAATATGACATCAAATTTACAAACCAACACCGTAGCATTATACAAATTCTTAAAAACGGAATTTTCATCTATTGTATTCCCAGACGTATGTCGTATGTATAATTAATAAGACTACATTACGTAATTTTTGCTTACTGGCAAATTTTCGCTATTTTCTCGCGAACATATCTAATGCTAAGCAAGCTTTATAGTGGATCAATTTTTGTTGCACAATGCACATGCATGTTATCACCAGGCGCATCGCCAATACAATACTTAAAGATGTTTTTCTACAGTATATATTTTAAATTAGACTAAATCAACTTATTTGCTTTAAAATAGTCTGGTTAAAACGAAATGACCGTGATTCAAGCTATTTTACAAAAAATACGAATAGATATATATTCAAGACGTACTACTATATAATATAGACGAATTACAAAATGAGTTTTTCTCTGTGTGACCTGCACACAGTGCACTTTAAAAACGCATAGTTTTCTCTATTTGTAATTGCAGAGTACAAACATTCGGGCTTCGTATAACACGGTATGTTTTCGAGATCCAATGTTTATACAAGATTTATACTACGCGTGTCAAAAAATATTGAACATTATTTATATCCTTTTTTTTCAATAAACAATACAAAAACACAATATTAAAAAATATATTAAATTGATCAATCATCACCACTCTCACATACAATCTAATTTGTTAGACTTCGTTTCAAGATCAGCTGTATGTTTTTATCACCGAAAGACTCTTCAATATTTTGGGATTTAACCTTTAAAGGCATAGCAATAAGCGATTGCCTTCTTTAGGCGTATACATCGTTGTATTCATCATAAGATCATTTTATGTATGAACAAAAAAAAAACAATTTATCAGCCAATCCCAAGCTTTAATTTACTTTTTAAATCTGAAACTTGCAGTTGCTTTGCTGCACTGCAATCGCTTTCTGTGAAGTTTAAGCAAGTCGTGATATGTCTTATATGACGAATAGGAAATTATGTTTTGTGATGGTCTAATACAGAGGAATGTTCAAATCATACATGTAATATTTATATTTAGTGTTTTTTTCCTAAAATCGTATAGTACAAAAATGACACAATTCATAAAACTCGTTGTAGAAGTACTTTACCGGGCCCGAGTGAAATAGGCAAAAATGTGTATTTCACCATTGCGTTGACACAATATGTTAAATGTATTAACTTCAGCATTTACCATGGTGATTATAAAAATGCTGCTACTCGGTTACCGATAGGGCTTATAAAAAACCGGTTTTTGAATTTAAACAAAAAAGAGTATTTCAAATTAAATAGAGAAATTGTTTTTAATATTTAGTATGCATAAATACTGTTACTTAAAGGTAAAAAAATACTTCAATTTACCTTCAAGTTATTTATCGTCAGGAAATGTATTTAAAAAGCACAAAACAAAATGCACGGAAAAAATATATTCAAATGAACCTAAATATAATGTTTTCAATGCAGTTGTTGATGTATAATCACTAATAAAACTACATATCGATACCCTAGTTCCAGAGTGCATTATAATCAAATGCAGTATAATAACGTCTTGGTTGCTCTTCGGAAGTGATAGATGTATGTTATGTATTCTGAAATACTTTTCATACTCAATTCGATACTGCTAAATTTAGACATGGTGCACTCTGTAACTTGGGTATAGATATATGAGCACCTGAGAGGTGAAGTGAGCCGAGTTGTAATTAAAGAAAAGATGAGTTAGATGTGTTTTAATATTCTACATTTGTTTAAATATTGTAAAAGTGAAGTTAGCTCAATATGAAACATACCGCAATAGTGGTATCATCCTAAAATAAAATATTCAATACCAAGTTAAGAAGTGATTGTACTTTTTAGTGACCAATAGAAAGGTTTGACGATTTTACTACTTGGCTCACTTTACTTCTCGAGGGTTCATATATTCTCGTTTTATTTGTAACCAACGCAGTTTCTAGAAATATTAAGATTTTAAAATAATTATTAAAAAATCAATATAACCAATATTTGAAACAGGGTTATCGGCTTTAGAATGTCAATTAAACTAAAAATCCGATTTTTTAAAACCGACACGCCTTAGTTACCGCGTTACGATAAAGTTACCGGTATCATCTGCATTTACAAAAAAGAAGTAAAAATCAATATACGAGTGTTGGCTTTGAATATGTAAGGAGTTGGAAGTACAGTGTGCACCCATTAATAATACAAGGTGTCTAAATAAAAATGGCACCAGCACGATCCGAGGGAGACAAACATGCACACAGCGAAAGAATATTCCCACACACGCATGCGCAACACGTCATGGATGAAGCAAACTCACGCTTTTGGTCGTGACTGGTCGGATCGGATCGGATAGGATCGCGTATAAATCGATTAGCGGACGAGCGTTGAGATCTATCTGATGAGAAACTAGGGCATGCGAGCCGAATGGTTTTCTTTACGGCACAAGACTCGCTCATAACGTGGTCATATGGACTCTCAATAGAGTATTATTATGAGATTTGTTGCTCAGTCGATAAACCGTTATTCGTTTGAGAATGAAGAGTTGGAACAAAGTCAAAGTGAAAAAAAATGATATTCAGCTAATCGCTTTCGATAAGCACATTTTTGTAGAATCATAAGAGGGAATGAAATTTTAGCATCTTATACGCACATACCATGCAGTTTTCGACTCACTTTAATTTAAATTAAATTAACATATACAAATTTATGCATTTTAGTAGATATAAAAAAAATATCGAAAATTCGGACCATTTGTAATACCGGAGTCGTAGTAACGGTATTTTTTCACGATTTCGTGGCCCTGCTTTTATTATGAATCGATAAGTCGATTGAAAACTCAAATTATGAACCTATGAGTCTACAATGGGATTGAAATCATTTATAGCTACTCGTTCACGGAGACATTCAAGTTCTAACAAGTTAAGTATAGTGATATAATGTTTAGTATGTAGGGAGTAAAATATACGATAATGACTGAGTCAGCTATAGGAACAATAGGCATTTTATTGGTACTTGGTAGAACTTCATAATAACGTAAAATAGTTTCCACGACTCGTGTAATATAATATTCTAAATTTGTATGTTTTACCTAATTATTTTTCTTTTATTTGCTTATATTAAAATATCACTCATAGTTTCACTTCAATAGTTAAGTTATCTACTATTTAAAAAAAAATATATACCTATTCTATAATATAGTGGTAGGAGCAGGGCTGTGGAGTCGTGTAAAAAAAAAGACGACTATGACTCCGAAGAAATTTTTCAATAATTTAATTTTGACTTGTATATATGTATTCTATCAGATCATCTTTAGTCAGACAAGTATGCAATGTCAACAATATGGACTATTGTGGTTTAATACACATCATTAAATATATTTAAAAAAAAAAGTTCGAGCCGCTCATTTTTCACGACTCCGACTACACAGCCCTAGGTAGGAGTTCGAAAGATCAGAATTTATTTCCAGAATTATTCTGGTTACTAGAAAACTCTCGCATGTCACTAGGATGGATTCACGTGGAACTTAATTAATATGGCCATTATTATTTTATTAAATCTTTTACGTATAGAATAAGAAATTACATCCCAAAAGAAATGGTTTATATTCTGAGCAAATTTAGTGGTGCAGATATTTCGCAATCGAAATAATTCCGACATGCAAATACTATAAAAGGTTAGCAAAAGCTGATGGGCAGCACGTTTTTCGCCGCGCATCGCACGGCCATTTCGAAACTAGAGTGTGGGAACCAAACGCGATCGCTCGATCCAATATATAAACATAGACGCTGAATTGTATAGTGCAATGCGAATAAACATTATTTCTATGGCACCCAATAATAGTGGCCGTGTAACGTGGCCCTTTGCGAGATACTTATCGAGTATGCACTGTGACCGCTTGCTTTCGAGATAGACATCGACAATTTATAACGATCGATGGAATTAGATTGTATACTAGAAAAGTTGTAGTCAGCGTATATGTACAGTTAGCTCTGAAGGCTTTCGCGCAAGTCAAATATACCCTAAATTCGATCAATAACAACACAGTTATATAATCGCCATATATTCAAAACTTGCTAGGTATCAATTTGACAGTTCTGAGTTAACAGCAAATAAAAAAAAATAAGCTTCTATCCTCGATGTTTTATGTTGAATAGATAATTAAAATTTCAAAATATTTGTAGAAAAAATTATGTCAGTAAATCGGCATTGATGTTTACAATAAAATGCTGTTTTTTTGCCTAAACTAGTGTAAAAAATGCACTTATCGTATCACAGAAAACGAATTGTAAGACAATTAATACACGTATTATAAATAGATTTGTAGTACGACAAATACTTGTTACTTAATTTTTTTGGTATATTATCGTGCAATATGAAAATTCTTTTTACCGACATATATTTTCATAACCTTTTATTTGGATAACTAAGTCAATACAAATACACACTGAAAACAAGATAGTATACAGACCGTCCAAAACAATCACGTGTTGAGTGTTTCAGACTTCGTATTCTTTACTTGCTCTGATATTAATTAGGCCCCTTGTTTTATTGGCAGCCCATCGCCGAATCCTTGGTAGAAAAGCATTATATTAATTATACAAATATAACACAATTCATTTTTGTGCTCCACATTTTTTTTCGGTTTTCGGTATTATTAAGTGATGAACTGATTATGTGTGTATTATTTTTAAAAATATTGCGATATAATAATGACTGATTCTCATACAGTAACTCTTTATTATATCAAATGAAATTGTCTTCATTGATCTAGTGTTTTGGTTATTTTAGCATGTCAGTGATAAATCACCAAGGAAACGTGTTCTCGTAATCTCTAAGAAAAGTCAAGAGACGACTTTTTCTGTACGTTACTGATGGAAAAAAAAACATTTTTCCGGCTATCATCCTAAAAAATAAAGATGAGGAACATTGATCCTTTGATAGTCCAAACAAACGCTTTGGAATAGGGTATCCAATCCAGGAATCCCGTTCAATTTTCTGATCCCGAAACCCCGGGATTGAGAAAATCTCGAAAATTGACACGAAATTAGCAAATTGGGGATTTCAAATTCCTCGGCGAGCTAAAGAAAAAAAAACGAGGTTTTGTGATAATCTGGGGAAAAGTATACCAAATCGGGGATTTCAAATTCCTCGGTGAGCTAATCCCAATCCCGGGATTGAAAATTAATCAATCCCGGGATTGGAAAAAGGCTGCGGGATTGGATACCCTACTTTGGACCAACGCGCATTATATACACGAAATTTGTTTGTCAATCCTTTCTTAATTAATTTCATATTCGTTTGAAACTCTGTAATCAGTATTAATTATTTTATAACTCCTCTTTTATCCAACAATGTCAACTATGTCTCCTCTTATCAAAATAGATTATTATAAACAATACTCGATTGCCTTAAATAATCTAGAAGATTTTAATTTCTTTGTCTGATTTTTAGATACCACATTTCAGATGAAGGTTAACTAGTTTGAACGATAAAATAATCACTTATTAATAGTACAACACAATTAATTATCGTATTTGCATAATATTGAAACACTTAATAATTGAATAATTCAATCGCCGAAAATTAAATAATATAGCCCTATATAAAGAACAACACAATATGTATTGTACGTATTGTGTCCACGATACCTCTCATGTGTACAATTTTAACTGTGCACGAGGAAAGTAAAATATTTCTACAATTGATGTTTCGAAAATGACAATTGCAGTAGCATGATGAAAAGATACTTTTAAATATTTTTAAGCATATCAAGATACCTTTAAATTAAATTAGAACAACTTTTACACATAGGAGATAGTTTACTGTAGATGTGTTTGATAATTGGAAAAATTCAAATACAGAATAATTACTACCAATAGTGGCGCCACGGAAACCTTCGCATTGAACAATTAAACATTTTTTTACAACCAGTGGTGTAGTGGTAAATAAATAGGTACCAGGTAGGTCGTTGATTTCTTCCCTATTTAATATATATATATATGTCCGAAGTTAAAAAACAAGTTTTAACAATTAAATCAATAAAAAAAAAAATGCGCATTTTTATTTCAAATCAACGCTTAGACCCTAGAAAGAAGGGTGGTATTTCTTTACATTTCATGTGTACATTATTATTTTTTATTTTTGTAAAATGCGTCGGGTAGATAAATTTTGACATAATGCTTTTAAATTTTATGAAGAGTAATTTTAAGATATGTATGTACTTGAAAATTAAATTACAAGTCAAAAAGGTGGCAGGGAGGCGCTCTGGTTCATTTGAAGGTGCCAGATCGCCGACTTGGCCTCACTACATCACTGATTACAACATAATAAGCCCCGTTTGGGTACGGAAGGACGAGATTCGGGTTCGGGCCGGGCTTGGGTAAGGAACTCCGCGCCTCCCCATCCTTTATTTTATTTTGTAATAAAAAAACCTTTAAAAATAGTCCACGTCTCCCAGGATGGAAATCGCTGGATTCAACAATTTGTTCCACATTGCCATTCATATCCAGTAAAATTATTTATTTATTAGGTAGAGTGCCATCAATCATATATATTTATTTAGGGAACATGAAGCTAAAAAAAAACAATAAAATTGCTTGATCTAATTTGAGTTAATTTTGAAACAATGATTTCTTTATTTAGGAATGACCAATTATTGTAACTATTGGCCGTTGTGAATAATATTCAATATTTTTTTTGCATTGGTCGACAGTTTGTTGTGCCAGAAATTTTTATAAAGTAGTGAAATAAATTCATTCAAAACGTGTTTTAATAATATGAAGAAATGTTTAAAAAGCATTGTGATTTAATAAAATCAGCAACACAATAAATAAAAGTTTTAAAATTCATCATTGAAATGGGAGAGCTATGCAACGTTTAGTGAGTTAGTATTTTTACACGTATCTTGAAATTATTCTAAAAACGCCCAAAATGACAATTTCTGTCTTGCGTGGTAATGCTGTTTTCTTTATTTCGTTACACTATATTTAGTTGATAATATTTTGATTGCGCCCCTAACATTAAGCCTTTATAATTATTAAATTGGCTGAAATTAAATAATTTACATTAAAAGACGCCGCATAATAATATTATATTGTCCCGTTTAAGTGTCCATATACCTATTATATGGTAAAGTGCAATTTATCGCTATTAAATAATAATTCCGATATTGAGAGTAGGTAAAAGGAGACTGTCGCCCGGGGGGCTTGTGGGGAGGGGGCGGTGGCATCAATTAAATTCAATATTCACTCGGATTTACGACCGCCACCTTGCGAAACTAACCGTTAATTCAGCGCGGTCCGAATTCGACACACACGTGACGGCGGTTGTCAAACTGGAGGACCCGTCGAGGGACTATTTATAATTTTCACAATTTTTAACATCATACACACTAGTGCATGGGTGTCCAACCGGTAGATCGCGATCGACCGGTCAATTGCAACGCAACATTTGGTCGATCCCGAAAGCTTCCGCGAATTTCGAAAAAGTATATAATTTAAATATAAAATATACAAAAATACTAAAATTGAATTATTTTGTAAGCACATATCTATCCAATGATACGTATTTCGCATTCAAAATAAACATTTATTATAAGAATCATGTGAAAAGTCGATTGCGAGAAAACTTTAGATTGGAAAGTCGATCCCAGGGCAAAAAAGGTTGGACACCTTCGCTGTAGTGCATGTAACCAAGTATTGAGAAATTTCTTCTCTGGATATTCCTGGTAAAAGTTTGAATACGTATAACGTTGTTACGCTACGGAATACACCCTTTAAGAAGAGTATGAAGCCGTAGCGGGTGGTGGGTAAAACATCGAGTACTCCAGGAAATTAAAAAAAATCATAACACATCGCTTGCGTCATGTGCTTATTTGTAAATGCGGCAATGTGATTCAGGATGCAAAAAAATGAACAATAGTTTAAAATGTGAGTCTTCAATTGAAAACACTGGGATAAAATTACTTAAATCACCATATAGATTATTTGCGTGCAGTTAATTAATGTTCAAAGATAACTTCCTATATTCGATATAAGATGCGAGCCACAGTTTGGCGTTTGAACCGAGACAGCATCACGCATACATTGAACGAGCTCTCGTGCATCCAGTCACACAAGCCTCGAGCTGTAACTTGGCCGATTGAAGATATTGCAACTAAGTTGGTGAGTACTTATTCATCTGCTTGGATGCACATAGTGTGTATTTTAATTTGAATTACTGTACACTAGAAGTCTATAAATAAATGCTAATGCTTGTTGGACACACTTACGCAAAAACGCACTATTGCACATTTTTAAATTGTTAATATATTCTACGGTCAGTTGATAAAAAATAGCAAAGTATAATTATGAAATAATAATTGTAAAACGTGCATTTAAAATTTGGTCACCAGTTTTGAGTCATAATTATTTTACATGCCAGCGGTCACCAATCGTTGGTACGCGAGAAGATTTCCATGGTCCGCAAAGCTAATAATCCATTATTATCTCAAACACAGTGACCAATATCACTTTAATTAATTTTCTTATAATTCAAACCACTGTAAATACAGTTTTGGACGGACCTTATGATATACAATGATACAACCATAAACTAAAATGTGGACGATTATCCTCCTCCACACTTTAGCCCAGAAGTGGGGAACCTTTTCATTTCTAAAGGCCACATTCATTTATCTGATTCAACATAAGGCCGCAGTAAAGAAAACGTTGACTCCCCCCTTTTTTTCGACTGTCGAGCGTATAACGGGTTGATAACGCTCTTTTTCCAAACGCTTCCGTATAGTTTTTGATAAAAGTGAATATTTTGATCAAGTCAAAAGGCCGCATCAGAGTAGCCAAGAGGCCGCAAGTTGCCCTCCACTGCTTTAGCCCGTTATAATGTTTTAAATCAAGATAACACTACGAGCCACATAAGAAAAAATGGCGGACTGAGACTTGCGTGATACTATTTGACATGGGCTATTCTGCATGTAACGAAATCCATAAACAATAAATTATTTCAAAATACAGAAAACACAAGAACTATGGACGTTATGACGAAGTATGAGTCGTTTTTGTACGAAGCATTGTTTTCTAAATCTTAATAATTTTTAAGGTGTTCGTTCACTGTCAATACTTGGTGGAATGGCATTATAATAAAAATAATAAAACAATTTTAGTACTTTTTCCACACAAAATATATTTGATCAGGACCGGTTTCGCTCAACGCGAGCATTATCAACTGATAAGAGCTATTTATACAAATTTAAATTGAAATAAAATGGTTGCAAAATTGAAGCAAAACCGGTCTTGATCAAATAATTTTTATGTGGAAAAAGTACTAAAAATGTTTTATTATTTTTATTCTTATAATAATATAATATTATCATCTGATATTCATTTTCCGTTAAAGAATAACCTTAACTTCGTATTTAATTCAAAATTTTAAGATCTTGAATGTTGCCATCTGAAATTATACTTGAATAATGGTATACTTAAAATCGAGACTAAATATTATACATGACCTATTTATTCTTAATTATTGTTCTGTTTGGCATAATCTTACATGGTAAATAATAAGTACCATATTAGGCTGATGCAGCGTCAGGCAATTTGAACATTACATTAATGGAGAGGCAGGCAGGCAGTGCTCGGCCGTCAGCGGGTAGAATGTAATTTATGTGGGAATCTCCCGCGAACCGAGCAGAGAGCCTCCGATTTGTTGCAAAATAAACACAAACGCAATTCTACAGTTAAGTGCAGTTTTAGTGCTAATGCTAATCTGGAGCATTGTCTATCCATCGATATGCCATAGATAATAAATTGAATCGAAGAGCATGAGAATCGGAGGCGAATTGGGCAATCTAACTGTCGGATAAGAAGGGTTGCGAATTGTGAATAATAAAAATGATATAATATTTTTCTGATATATTTGAGTTGTATGCAATTACAATTGGAGTTTCAGAGAGAAAACATACTATTATATGAAATGTACAAGAAATAAAATTTGGTGGAAGAGTTTTTCAACTGTTTTTGATAATTATTTTCGAAAGGTTTTTGGGTTTTGGAATTCTTCGTTTTCTCGCATGGATCGTTTATTTTGGGAGCCGGTAAATTGCTCGAATTACAAATTATTCGAATTGCTTGGTTATTTAAACGATTTTTCACGACTTTTTCTACGAATTTCATTTTTATCTTGTGCGACACTTGTTTAGAGAGTGAAATATAAAAATAATTTTCGTAAGTATTTATTTTAACCGTGTTCGCTCCAAATGCGGAACATATGATCTTTTAATGGAGTTTATCTCAACAGAAGTGTTTCTACGAGAACTGCTTATTAATTAGTTACTCAAACTGTTTCTATATATTTCCAGAACACATAGAAGACTAGGGCTAAGACGGAACAAACGGACAGAACAAACGGAAACAAATTGATTATTTCGTTATTCGAGCAATTTCCATTCGAGCAATTTACTGGGAACCGTTAAATTTTTATAGTAACATTTCACAAGCATACCAACATAACTCCGCATCGATCGTTCCCCAATTTACTGATTTCCTCGATCTTTTGTTTAAAACATTGACCATTTTTTTTGAATATTTCCCACGTCGCTTATAAAGTCGACGGTATTGCCTTGCACCTCATTTCGCGATTTTTTCTAACTCAAAGCTAAAATACATCCAATGAAAAAACAGAGAACTCTAGCTGAGAAACTAAAAAATATTTAATACATTGAAAAAAATCCAGGAGAAAAACGGGTTGATATAGCAAAAAGAGTTGACTTAGAAAAGTAAGTGAGTTTGAGGGGTCTTTATTAATGCTCGCCATGAGCGAAACCGGTCCTGATCTTGGTAAATAAAAGTGGAAATAAGTACTAAAGAATATGGCGTTTTTCTTAACATAATGTCTTTCCAGCAAGTATTGAAGTAGCGAACATCCTAAAAGAACATTTTATGTATTCTATAATAAAAATAAATAAATATTTTTTGATATGGTATTATTTGAAGCTTTCCCGCATTTTTGTTTTTTATTAGTGTCCCTTCAAAAAAGTAGACTTGGGGTTTCACTGTATTATAAACGTAAGAGAAGAAAAAGCGACAATGGAATTGGCTTAGACATGTACTGTGGTTTCCCAAAGGAAGCCTGAATCCTGGCTGCCTCTTCTAACGAACGGATGGATTCCGTTACAGTGGAAGTCCACTGATAACTATCCATACTATGTACTCGGTGAAGGTGAAATAAAATCTCCGAGGAACCGCATAGTGGCCATATGCTCCGAATAGAGAGCGGATATGGTTAAAAACTCATCAGTAAAAGAAAAACATAATTTGCACGATTTAGATGATCATCAGTTACATCCACCGGTTACAGAAACCGGCCCTGATCTTGATAAATAAAAGTGGAAATGAGTACAAATAAATAATGTGTTTTTCCTTACATTAAGGATATTATCATTTTGTTCTAGTATAGGCCAACGTAAATAGCACTTCCTAATTACGCCACTGTTAACCATACCGCTATAAATTTGATTTAAATTAATCATTTCGTTAAAAAAATAATCCATTTTGATTAGATCTGATATAACTATACGTTTATTTGGTGAGAAATACAAATTATAGATTTTCGATACGATAAAAATGATTAGTTATCCATTTGTCAATAAGTATTAATAGTTAACTAGCGTCAGGTTGGCACCTTCTAATCATACGTTTTAAACGGCTATACATTTTAATAAATTACACAGCTATTCAATCGGCAAGGTTGGTGGCATCGAGCATGCAAATATAGCTTCACATCAAATGTTTCGCTATCAATTAATCCTAAGGCTATGTCTAAATTGAAGAAATTACCATTTGTAATTAATTCACCTGTGCACAACAGCTTCATTGACTGTCAAAAAACAAAGATCAACCGGATCTTTTTTAATTGCCAGTGGTAAAAAATAATTAATTAAAATATATGTAAATAGAATTCTGTCTCAAATAAATTCACCTTATCATAATAGCTAGAATAGTTGAATAGCAAACATGAATGTCGAAATCTTTTTATGGGAATTGATGCATATAGGGATTGCAGTACCGGTATTGCCGAAACGGGAATCCCGGTAAATACTGTTATTTCAAAATACCGATATTTTCGTACAACATACGAAATTCACGTTACAATTAATCAATTACTGTTCGTCCAGCAAGATTTGAATTTAAAAGGGCATTTTCTGCACCCTGACTATTTTATTAAGAATATGAAGAATAAATTTAAGGTATCAATAAAAATCTTCCTAAGGGTCCTATGGCAAAGCGGATAGTATTGTTGGCTTCCGTGCCGGATCTCACGGGCTCGGGTCCCAGTACGAACAATTCCAGTCTTCCGATTTTTAATAACTGAGCGTAGCAAGAGCGATAAGTTAACCACGAGTTCTGTCCTAGCTTTATACTTATATCGCTACTACTCCTTTTGGAAAAGAGAGGTTGGGCGACTGAGTAGTAAACAGTTTTATTGGGAGGCCACATGCTCCACATTGGAACCGCACATGGATTAAAAAATATATGCTAATGATATTAACAGTTTTTTACTGGCATGTTACATGAAATAGCGAAATATGTTGATTTATTCGTCCGATGTTCGGTCCCAAAAAATGAAAATATTTTTTTACTATTTGTAGTACCGGAATTAATATTTGCAATACCGATATTTAAAGTAATACACCGAAATGCCGGTATTTGTACAACCGTTCGGTATTGAAATACCCTATCTCATATAACTTAGTCATACTCAATCAAATTTATTAAATCCTATTTTCTATGAGCTCTTTTCAATACAGTTCATCGATGGACTAAATTAAGTAGATTTTTAATATCATTGAATATTGTAATTTGATCAATTCGAGTCCTTTCTCTTTTTCAGATCACGTCACCAACTTTTACTAAATGGTTTCTCCAGGGTCTCGACGACCGGAAACCATGAGGCAGAAGAACTGAAGAGTTGAAATTCTGTTTTAAAGTGTTTATGTTTTGAGTATCTACAGATTTATAAAAAACCTTTTTTTTAATAAGCTCATGTATAATTTACATGAATAAACATATACACGAAACTAGTTTAACGTGTAATGTTTTGCATATCATCAATAATATCGTACGACAATAATAATTTTAAAAAAGCCAAATGCTATATCCAATAAGGTCACACCTGTGCACGGTTGTTTCGCTGCCAATCTCTTCAGACTTAGTCAGATAAATGATGAGTCGGAATGCGCATGTAGCGAAATACAGGATGCTGACCACATCCTTTAGGATTCTCCTCTAAAGTCACAGGAACGGAGAGAGTTGCTCCGACCAGCTGTCCGACCCATAATTCAAGCTGACTCAGTAACCAACAGAGCAAACTATCTGACATTCTGTAGATTTGCAGTGTCATACGGCTTATGTACATATAAACAGAGATAAGAACTCTATCATTTTATAAGATATGAAATTTCAGCGTACTAAATTGCAAACCGTCTAGTTTTGGGTAATTACTCACGGCAGAATCTCAGCAAAAAGATTATAAATGCATAACTGTACGTCTTGCGTGGACAAAGTCAACGCGAATGCAAAGCGAAATGATCTCCGTCGCTATATTAACCACGTGACAAAACAATCAGTTTGTTTGATACGCTTTAAGCCGTGTTCCATTCGCGTTCGCTGTGACTTCGCCTAGGCAGGACGTAGCGTTTCGGTTGGTAATTGCATGTCCACTAAGGCCGGGTTGTGTAACTCGAAGATGCAACTTTGCAAGCTATACGCGACACCCCGCAAAATGCAGTTCCTTGGAACGTATGAAGAATAGGACAAGACAGAAAATAAAACCATTGAATTTCGCAAGATTAAGCGTTGAAGAAATAATACAAAAAAAAAATCGTTATACATTAATATTCAAAACAAAATTTAAATTCGAATTTATAAACATGTTGTGTAACTAGGCATGACAATTACTTCGCTTCTTCGAGTAGCATATTCAGATGAAATTTGTCTATTGTTAAAACATATTATACCGCAAGTATTGATTACAATCTCTTGATTACTGAACACACTAGAGCAGAGGTAGGAAACCATTTCATTTTTAAAGCCGCTAAATCTGTTATCTTAGTAGTCTGCGTTCATGGAAGTTCAGCATAAAACGTGTACGTATCATTTTAAATGAATGAAAACAATTAAGAAAATTATTTGGATTCAGTCAAAAGCCGCACTTGAAGATATAAAAGGTCGTAGGAATACCACACGTTTAGTAGAAATGAGCAGTGACGATGTCGACGCAGTACAACATGATAGTTCAAGATAAGGAAGTGAGCGTTATATTATTTGATAGTGTTACCCGTTTTTACATCAATAGTAAAGTGAATGGTCTGCCATTTTCTGAATATACACTGACACTTCTAGGTAAATTATTGTAAAATCAAAATCGGGACATTACAGGATAGTGGTTTAAAGAGACAACAGCTCGGTGTAAGTCGAGCTTTTGATCGTTTTGTATTATATAATTGATAATGCAGATTCCAAATTTGGTTCAAAATTCTGATAAGCTCGGCTTACACTAAACTTCTGTGGAGACGGGTAAAAAAAAGGCTCAAAATTATTTTTTCAATTATTTCTTTCTTACACGTCGATACCATAAAGCAGGGGTTATCAACCCCGTGCCCGCAGGGGCCATGGCACCCGCCGACTAATTTAGGAAAATCGTAAATTCCTGGGATTTTGGATTTCAAAATTCTTGGAAGAGCTAACAAAATAAAACGTGTCAAGCTGATAATTTGGACAACCTCTGCCTTAAAGCAACAGTGGTATAAATCGAACACACTAGTTTCGAAATAATTAAACTGTAATTTCCGTGATGTACTTTTTAAATATATAATAATGGTTTACTTTAGTTTCTTTTACGGTTTATAATAGAAGATAAAAGGTTTTGTTTGTATACTATTTTGTTTTCTAGTTATTCTACCAATATTACTAATGATTTAAAGTTACAACGAAGTTATCAAAAGTTGTAAAAGTATTTTTTTTCTTTTAAATGTGTATATTTTTAATTAAAAATATATCAGTGTTTCATTATAAAGGTTTACCTTTCAGCATATTCGGCTTTTTTCAATTTATCTCACTGTTACCTTACATATGCTAGCGATATATGCATGTATGTATACCATCAGATTATATTTAGTCAGCCTAGCATGCAGTGGTATGAATACACATCATTAAATATATATTTTTTAAATGGGTCTGAGATTTTTTCGATTCCGACTCCACAGCCATGATTTAATCCACTCTCCTGTAATGTTCCGATTTTGAGATTACGTAGGAGCTGTCGAAATTCAAACATTAAATAAAACAATCTGTGAAAAAGCCTTTCGGGTAGATTTTTAAAAATTCAATATGCAAATCTAAATTTTCTATTAATTTTCGAGGCCTCGCTCCACTAGCAGACGACTTTGTTTTAGATACAGAACGTATTTCAAATTAAAAATCATCACAAGTCGTAAAATTTAAGAGTTTACCTCTTTAGGCAATCAGGCCCTCGAATTACTCGAGTACCCCGTAGGCCGAATTTAAATGGTACACGTATCCTCGAGATGATTGACTTTCCTATGCGGTAAAATTCGGATAATTATTTCGATATAATATAATACGATCCGGCTATGAGATGTGGATCAACTTTTTTATGATCGTAATTATAACGAATCGATTATGTGGAATGCAAAACAGATGTTACACATAAACAACTAATATTGATTGGCCACACTTGTCTATCATATTTATTTCTCTGCAACAGACGCCGAGCGTGTGAAATGTTGGTTCTTTTTTTGCGCATTGCAACGTTTGGTTTATGAATTATTATGATCTGCGGCTATTCAAATTAGACAAAAACTATGCGGAAGAAAATTAAACGGCGAACAGAAGTGCGATTAGGGGAAGTTGAGGTAAAACCTGATAACCAACGCAGAAAGCTCACAGCTCGAACGGCGGTCATCTGGGCATGGGAACTTTTTTGCGATGTAAGGCCGCATTTATTAAGCTGTAACAATTAACATCAAAAAATACTTTGAACTCCGTGTAAAAGTGATTATATGCAGTAATAATTTGTGAGCTACGTCGACAAGTGCAAATTCGTTTAATTGTAAACTTGCAGTGCTTTTTGGATGCAATATTAACACATAACGGTTTATATTTTACTCGCCTAGTCTGATTTAGATAAATAGACTGATAATAAATGGATAGCACGTAAATAAACACGCATCTTCTTGTATTTGTATCGTAGGAATCAATCCATGGTTTCTTTGTTATTTAAATCTTGATAATGACTGTGTGGAAAGGCAAAAGGACGTAGCCCACACGGGGCAAATTTTACATGAGATGCAAAAAAACAGCTTCTTTTAGATAATCACAATGTATACAACTTGATACACGTTCTATAAAAAGGAATTAAGCTGAAAATGCTGAATTGATATCTAAATTTAGGTTTTGAGTTTGAAAAAAAACGAGCATGTGAAAATTGCAACCAGGAAAAAAGACTCAAAAAAATGTTTTTTCTCAAATAATTTATTAAATTAATATTATTTAAAGTCAATTAAAAACTAGTTTATCAGTCTCCGTGTACATCAATGTTCTGTATATTTGAAAAATTGCCTTTGGTCCAATGCCACCAAAAAAGGTTTTATTATATCTCCTGTAAAATTTTCTCTGTGTGAGTTACGTTCTTTTTCCATTCCACAATCGATATGTATAAATAATATAGTGATGTCAAATTTTATTTTTATAGGTATATAAATTAGCATACGCATCTGCAGCTTCGTGCTGCACATTGACAACAGAAAACAAAATACGTACATTTACGTATGTAAGTAAGTACACACAAATACAAATGTATCAAAAATATTGATTCGTTTGCATAAAGCTTTGAAAATCTTACCATGGAAAAGCATCTGGCGACTAGGATTGTTTTGGGCCGCACATAAAAACGAATGGGCCGCTGGTTGAGTACAGCTAATCTAATGCGTCATAGTATTTTTCAAAACAGTTAATTCTATCAACCTTTAGAGGAGTGAATAGATTTATACAGACTTTACTTCAATTTTCTGTCTTTTCTTGACATGACAATTTTGTGACTTTTTCCCAATGAATATATGTAATTCATACTTAGAGCTTATATATGCTTACAGACAGACACTCCTATGTTGAGTTTAAAGTACTTCCATACTCATTTACAGAAAAATGGCGCCGACGTACATGTACGTCCATACTCCTCTAAAGGTTAAGCCGTTTAAAACACTTTTCCCCTTATTATTTTAATCAATGCACGTTAATTATTGTTAAAATATGGAGAAAAAAACATCTTCATCTGAGTAGAATTTTAATTAATAAAAGGAAAGTCACGCATATAGATGTGTTAATTATATTACAGGCTGATATTAGTAGATATTATTTATTACTTTGTTACAGTCAGGGTTGCCAGCACATAAGCTTTCTCTATAATGCCTTTCAAGTTTGATGTTTACTTGATGTTAACGAAACCAACAAAATATGTCAGTAAAGGAATAATCTATCGAGTTATTGTAGCTGAAATTTTATTTACTGAGTCGTGCAACTTGTATTATGAAATAGAGCCTGGCTTAAGATATTTAATTTGAATTAAACATTTGATAAAAAGTGTTAAAACGCAATGTTTTAAACCAATTAATCTATTCATTCCGATCACAAACATAAACTTAAAACGTGCGCGACAAAGTAATCAATCATACTCTACGCAGCTGAATCAGGTTAAAATTTCAATATATTCATGCCCTACAATAGTGCTGCCTGGACCAATCAATCATAGGTTATCCGAGGGCAAATTAAATGCAAAGAAAACACGAGGGCCGCAACCAGACTAAAAATAAAAAGACAGTAGTCAAAGTGACCCTTTTTTGCGATCGTGTTTTATTTGCGTATTTAAATCGAATGGCCTGTATCACAGCGCCGCAGAATGAGTTTTTGACAGACTTGCCCAATATATTTAAGATAACGAAATGATAAAAAAAATGTTTAAACTTTGAAGAAGAAACAGGAAGTCTTAATGGATATACAATAAAGGAAACGAAATTGCTTTGAGCGTTTTGCGAAAATTTTTATATACATGATTTGTGAAGAATTAGTTATTGGATTGGTTTGCCTTCGAGCAGCAGGTAAAAAAATTGTATCACTTAACGCAACGGATGTGAATATTTCAAAAATAATTAACTGACTTTTATACTGTGGTGAAATATTTAGATTTTTAAACGAATTACAATTCGCATGCCTAATAATACGCCGGCCTATCTAGATTTTTGCAGTTTTACTTAAATGTACACCTTTGGGGACAAGGATTGTTGAAAATAAAGTAAATTGTTTGCATATTTTAACTTTATTTTCAACAATTCTTGGGTCCAAATATGTACATTTCAGTAAAACTGCGATATATTACAACTACGAAAACTAAAAACGCCCGTGCTATATAAATAGAAAATGAGTCTTATCAGAGAATACAAAAAGTGTTTTGCTTTGACCCGTTTGTTGAAATGCTGTTTTTCCTAGATTCTTGATATGAGTCGATTATTATTAGATTGAATTTGTTTTGTTAATTCGAAGGTAAATTATTATTATTTACAATAATGAACAGACTTCTGAAGCGCATTTAGATTTAATACATATTTGGCTCTATATGTTTAGAACAAAAAATATGGCCGAAACGTTATATTTAACAAAATCAATAAATGCATTTTTACAAGATTCAGATCAGAGTCATCACATCACATGATTTTGAGTACGGTCATTATTTGTTCTGTAAAAAATAGCGTAATAATGAGTAAATTGCGTAAAAAAAAAAGAAACAGTGCCGTCAAAAAAAAAAACTCGCGTAAAAAGGAAATCGCGCATAAAAAACCGCGGAAAAGGAGGATGGGGTGTATTTACGCCCACCATATTCAACTAAACGATAAGCAGTTAAAATATCGTAAATACGTATAATAACTACACGTGAATCTGGTTATTACAATATTAAAAGATGTTTTTTTTTAAATTTGTTTCTTTTGCCAGACAATGGTAAAGTTTAAGTATTTCGGTGGCGTTTTTTTTCCGTAACGGGTAAAATTTACTAGTTGAACAATTCCGTAGATAATCAAGCGATGTGTCAGTCTATCCGCTGCGGAGCGCTTTAAGCCAATCAAGACCACCGTTCCGTTAAACGTTTCGGCGCCGCGCGACATAATTACAGGCGATCCGCTCTCCCATCACACTAATGCACTAACTCGGAGTGTGCAATAATAATTAATAACAAAGTAGCGGTCGCCGTGGGGAGGAAAATTAATTACTATTTGCAACGCGACCAGGTGACAGGCGAGAGATTTAGATTATTTTTAATTAGTGCAACACTAAGTAGTGATACTATAAAATGAATTATATATAAACGTTTATTAATTAGCTACATGCGTTCACGTTTTAATGGAAATATAATATATGATGAATAGAATCGGCCACTGTATCTACGGCCAGGTGAAGTGGTCCACAAACGGTGTTCTGCAATCATGTGACAAGTATGTAAGTTCTTAGATTTGCACAGTTATTGTGTAAGTGAATATTATGAAATTACTTATTATTAATGAAATTAATTATACTGTGTAAATTTACTAAATCAACCGCCATGTTGAATTTCAATAGTTTAGGAAACGGTTTGACTACTGTTTGTCGTAGAGGAACAAACATTAAATAAAACGTCAAGAAAGCAAGCAATTTGAACATCAAAATCGTCCACAAATCTTTAGAAATACACCGATACAAATAACAATGGCGATTATTTTGACAAACCTTCTATATAACAAAAATATATTACTCGAGTAGATAAATAATGGTATATTTATCTCATAACGTGATTAGTAATAATGATAGGTGTTCTAATAAAAACATGAATAATTTTAACTGTATTTCGTTACTGTTCTGGCAGAAGTTGGCAAGTAACAGACTGATAGTTCTGAGTAAATGACAGCTTTAGATGTAATTTCAGCTTTAATAATAAAACCTCGAGCATCGATATTTTATGTTACTCAAATAATTGTAATATCAAATTGTTAAATGCCGATCTGACATAAATAAAATTTCAAAATAAATAGACAGGGCCAATTGCTTCCCTTTAAATCAGCATTAATAATAATGAGCGAAAAGCCCGTTATCCCTCCCCCCAACGGGAGAATTTTTTCGCATTATAAAATAATATGAAATTAAATGTCGTTGGGAATAAAAAGGATACCAAAATGGCGACAAGCGGGCGGACTATCTTTCTAGATGCCATCAGTGAATAATAATTAAAATAAAATATCGTTCGGAAAAAGAAGAAAAACGAAATGGCGGCCACGGCAGGACATACGAAATGAATATTGTATCAGTTATTATCGCCCGCTGTGGTCTAGTTGGTTAGAGCTTGCTCTACCGATCAGGTGGGTTCGATTCCCGGTAAGGTCAATGTCAAATTTGATTTATTTCAATTTTAATTTGAGATCTAAGACATGGGTGTTTGTGAAGTCAATTCTCCTCGAGTTAATCTCATGTGACTTTCAAAAATTCTCATCGAGTATATCTCGTATGATCTTTCAGCTTCAAAATATTTGACGCATTGGTGTAATAAGCTGTAATGTCATTTTTTTTTTTTTTAAATAAAATTAATAAAAAAATATTAATATATAGATTGCATACAAAAATTAAATGCCTTTTTTGACCAAACTGGTATAATCAATGCACCAACTGAGTTATTCTAGAGTCTAGACAAATAATCTTTTTATATATACCAACTTCTACTAAAAAGGTGACAATTTGTCTTTGTTACTGTCTGTAAAATTCAACGTTTCCGGTTTTTAATACTATTATGTCAAAATCGATAAAAGAAAATAACAGTTTTTGTAATGATTTACAAAAATACCGAACAAGTAACATTTATAATATAATAAATTTCTTGTACATATACTGAAAAAATATTGTACGATTTTTTATTATTCTATTATAATATTTTTTATAGAAGGGAGGAGTGAGATATATTAAATGTCCTCATATGTCAGGCTGGTAATAATCGCTCTGTCACGGAGTCGATTTCGGATCAAAAGAATGTACCTGTCTCCGAATGACCCTGTGCACATATGGGCAATGCGATATCTATCAATATGGTACACACATACACATTAATATAACAAAGCATCCGGAATCACTGGGATGAAAAAAAAACCCGTATCTAATAACACATTATTTTTTTTTATTTTACAATATGAATATGCCCGGAGGCTGTCAATCATACACATTGAAAACAAGAATACTTGGTTTATGGCATTAAATTCAATTAAATTTTAAGGAACAAAATAATTTATGTATATACTATCATCATTTTAGTAATACAAACATTGAAATTGCGATTTTCAAGGGATCAAAAAAGTGTAAATAAAGGAAAAAAATATTTTTCTTAAGCTGCAGCTTGGTTTGGCATACATTTTTTTTAATGATATAAAATGGCTTTGAAAATTAGTCTTATTGTGTAAGGCAGGGTTTCCCAAACTATGTTCCGCGGAACACTGGTGTTCCACGGTGCCAGGGTAGGTGTTCCGAAAAAATTAGAATGGTTTTATACGCTGCAACACAGTTTTAAAAAATCTTAAAAATTCAGTGTTCCGTTGTATTTTCCGGACTTGCAAAGTGTTCCATTCTAGATTTTTTTGGAAAACCCTGGTGTAAGGCAACGATTTCCAACATGGGAGGCGTGGACTATTGAAAAGGGAGGCGCGAACGGTCCAACATATTTATTTAACCTTTAAAACGTGTCTTTATTACTATATGAAATTTAAAGGATGGGGAGGCGCGACGATATTGTTTTCTTCGAAGGGAGGCGCAGTAACACAAAGGTTGGAAGCCACAGGTGTAATGAGTATATCGTCGGTATTCTGTCAGAAAACTTTAATTCAAAAAACCTTGTTTTGAGATAATCGAAGTTTTCAAATATCATGAAGCGAACTGAAATGTAGCTAGGCGGTAGAAAATACAACACATAAATAAACAAAAAAATACCAAATTTTAAACGTTTAGTCCTCTAATCGTCTTTGGGTAGCTGTAGAAATAAGAAATCTGAACAGCTAAAGAGCGTTAAGTTATGTATAGGTTTCTACCAGTAAAAACTGCTAACGAAATATACTAAGTTCTTATTAGGTACTTTATTTAATATCGAAACAATTAAATGTAATATAAGTTAGTTTAGAACTTCGACTGATAGATAATTCAGTTTGTTTTAAGACTATCTATCGATTAGCATTCTTACCTCAAAACACCCAAGTTTTGACTCAACGTTTTCTGGCAGTATACCGACGATATATGTATACATACAATGTTTTAAATGTATAAATAATATGTTGGAATGTCACATTGTTTTTATTAGCGGTTTTCGGATTTGGGGTAATTATTGGATTGCAAGTACAAAAGTATAGTTCCTCTAGTCTCTAGATTAATGAGGATTATAATCACGGTACAAAATAAGCACAGGTATTAAGTGGGCTACTATCATTGCTATATTACATAACATAGCGTTGTACGAGGGTTTTATTTTCTTGTTGCCTCCTGGTTAGTCGCATAAACAAGGGAACTGATATGGTACCAGTTGTATAAGCAGAAACTCTGACTATCCCTTTTGTAATGACAACAGGCGACAGTAAAAAGTTTAGTTTAATTAATGACTTTAAAAAAATAATATGTAATAATTTCCAGATACATATTGCTATTTGCTTGCGACAACACTATTTTGGCAACGTTGTCTAAAGGCAACGATGTATTTTTTTAACGAACAACAGTCAGCCGAGGGAGGGAGTAGTTGTAAATCGACAAGGATCTTCCTTCTTATGTGAGCCGTCGATTTGAAAAGACGTATTTCGATGTAGTAATTAAATAGCAAGCTTGCGCGGTCGACAGAATTTTACTAAAAATAGTTTGTTTTTTTGTAATGTCATTCTCTATTCATTTCGGCGATATTGTTTGTGAATCCCTAAATGAACGCATAATTTCGTAAAGCTGAGTTTCTTTTCTAATTCCTACCATCGCTGGCTTGCCTTTCGGTGAGTACGGCAGTGTGTTTCATTTACTTATTTCACACAAATTAGTTAAGTGCACTCAGAGGAAAATTACGAGTCATGTCAGAACCATCTTCAACACCATCATCTTCTTCGTCTAATAATAGCATCTTCACTTTTATTTTATTGGTATGGTGATTTGTTATACGTATATTCATATTTTTTTCTCCCAATAAAACAAAACGGTTTTCCAGATAAGCGAGTCAATTACTATTTATTTCTTTATTATTAAGACATTACGTCTCTTACAAAAACTGTATTCCTTGAAAATATTGTTCGGGTGTTTTTTCTGGATTACTATTGATAACTTAAATCTGACATTGTTATTTTTATAATGTATAATCCCTCTCGATCTATAGACCCTGCCGTGAAAACCCAAATACCACCAACAACCCCACCGGACATATTATTTTGTATCAATGCAAAATAATCTGACATTGCTCATGAAGACTAAGCGCACATTTGAGAAGAGGTTTTCTACAGATAGACGGAATAACGCGCGAAAGCTTTTACGCGGTGCTAAAACTTTCAAAGCTTTCATAAATCATACTCGTACTTCCTACTCTACGCATCATAAAATGAGACAATGTATATCTACATTACCAGCGTCCTTGTTAAGCAACTAAGTGGTGTTTTACTAATTAGGAAAGTTAATGTGACTAATATTAGACT